>PVIU01000456.1:0-37858 GCA_004026605.1 Ondatra zibethicus
AACAGTAGCCAGGCCTTCCTGTAGTCCAGTGTGAACAGTAGCCAGGCCTTCCTGGAGTCCAGTGTGAACAGTAGCCAGGCCTTCCTGTAGTCCAGTGTGAACAGTAGCCAGGCCATCCTGTAGTGATATGTGAACAGTAGCCCAGGCCTTCCTGTAGTGCAGTGTGAACAGTAGCCCAGGCCTTCCTGTAGTCCAATGTGAACAGTAGCCAGGTCTTCCTGTAGTCTGGTGTGAATAGTAGCCCAGGCCTTCCTGTAGTGCAGTGTGAACAATAGCCAGGCCTTCCTATAGTGCAGTGTGAACAGTAGCCCAGGCCTTACTGTAGTCCAGTGTGAACAGTACCCCAGGCCTTCCTATCTCTACCTTCCTAGTGTTGGGAATTAAGGCATGTGATCCCAAGTACTGGAATCAAACATATACACCACCACTACCTGGCCTCTCTGGTTAACTCCACACTCTGATTTCCAGGCAAGCTTTATTTGTTAGAACACAAACAGACATCCTCACAGGTGTATATCAAATCATTGACTGAGTCTCTTCCTTCATCCCATCCCCTTTGCCCTCCTTGTTTCAGGGCTAGGGTCCTAGCAGACTGACCTGTAGGATGGGTTTTTCCATTTAGATCGCCATGGGTGTGCCCCTGCACCGGCTGAAGGACATACGGCTTCTGTATGGAGAATCTCCCTGGGGAGTGACCCCCATTTCTTTTGAGAGCCCTCTGAGCCCTCCCATTGCTCGAGGTCATGTCATTGCAGCCAGGATCACCAGTGAAAACCCAGATGAGGCAAGTGTGGGGCCCTTGTGTTTCCATCCCTGCAGACTACCAGGGAAGGGTGGCCCCTATGTTTCCATCACTGCAGACCACCAGGGAAGGGTGAGCCCCTTTGTTTTCATCAGCTGCATGTTGTAAGAAGAGCCACTTGCTGGTTCCCAATCACCTGGCCTCTTAGACCTGAAATAATCACACAGAAACTGTATTAATTAAATCACTGCTTGGCCCATTAGTTATAGCTTCTTATTTGCTAACTCTTACATATTAATTTAACCCATTTCTATTAATCTGTGTATTGCCGTGTGGCTGTGGCTTACTGGCTAAAGTTCCCAGCATCTATCTTGGTGGCTCCATAGCTTCTCTCTGACTCCATCTCCTTTCTCCCGGAATTCAGTTCCATCTTCCCTGCCTACCTAAGTTCTGCCTTGCTATGGATCCAAAGCAGTTTCTTTATTCATTAATGGTAATCACAGCACACAGAGAGAAATCCCACACCACCTTCCCATTTTTGTTTAAATAAAAAAGGAATGTTTTAACTTTAACATAGTAAAATTACATATAACAAAACAGGTATCAAGCAATAATTACAGTTACAGTATTTATATCTACTTTATATTTTATCATAACTAAGGAAGACTATAATTATAACTATAAATTCTTCAACTCCATCAGAGATTCCAGAAGAATATAATATTACCTAAGTAAACAGGAAGTACATTGTAAGCAACTTCCAAAACTCTAGAATTGACAGAGACATCTCGCTGCCTGGACAGTCACCCAAAGTTCTTCTGTATCATTGAGGCATCCATCTTTAGCCACAGGCCCATAGTATCCAGCAGACTTTTCCAAGAAGCAGGAAATTTCAAAGACAGTTCTACCTCTACCAGCAGTTTGTCCATCATATTTTTCTGTATCCTGCAGAATGTCTAATAGACTCTTTCATGAAGCAGGAACCCCAAAGGATCAGCTCACCTTTAGGCAAGTTCAGCAGTCATTTCTCTGTGGGTCCTGCATGTCCAATTAAGCAGTCCATGCAAGAGCAGTTTCTTGCCCAAATGGCAAGAAACTCCAGAAGGAGCCTCTTCAATGCCCATCTTCCTCTTGAAGTAATTGGTGCTGCCAGGAGCAGACGTGTCTCATTGTCATGAAAAGTCCTAAGTTATTAAAACATTTTAAATGCCATATTATGTATTCTTTGAAAGGTTTGAAGAATACCTATCTGAACTACATCTCTGTACGTCTAGAGAATCTAATGAACATGACTACAAGCATGACTATTATAGATGACTCTCTATTACCTATATTTCTTAACTATACATTACATTTTTAAATGAGCTGCATAAACTCAATACCTTAATCAAGAGTAGAAATATACATATAAAAAAACTGACCTAAAACTTGTATCAATAAACCAAGATCTATACTAATGCAAATCTCTATAGCATATCCCCCTTTAAATGTAAACAAACATTTATAGACAACATTTGGGAATATGTGTGTAGTTTTGTCCATAATGCTTCCTGCTGATTGGGGGTGCTGTTAATCAGGTCTTTTATGGTGTATCCTGTGTGCTAGGTTCATTTCAGTCAGCAATTGGGCAAAGTAATTTTTTGAGGGTATTCATGGCGACCTTTCAGGGGATCTTAGTCCATCAAACCACAGCAGTCTGGAAGCAATCCACAGGTCCTCATCCTCTGTGGAAACAAGAGAAGAACCTCTTTTCCAAAGTAATATATTCTTAGACCTAAATTTTGAAATCATAATACCTTTATAATATACATGCTGGTTTAGCTTAGCAGACCCATACAATGAAATGTCTCTCTGTACTTAGCTCATTCACAGTCAAAAAATTCAAAGATAACACAATAATATACATAATCCAGACTCTGTGAATTTTCCATTTTTATGTGGCTTATTTTTCTTTACTCCTCTTAATCTATGACTGTCTGTACTCTGTCTCTTTAAAGACTTTACCTTTTTTTAAAATAAGCCATTTACTTTTTATAGCTCTCTATACTCTTTTTCTTCTCTCTTCCAAGCCTACGTAAGTTTATCCAACACTATGACTCATCTGGATTTGTCTTTATTGCATATCTGTAATTCTTTACTGTCCAGGAGCACTTTTTAAAATGCTAAGCACTTCCTAAAACTTAAGCTGTGCCATTACTATGGTAAACATGATACTTCCTGCTTGCCCTGCCCAGTCCAGCGTGGTGTAGCCGCTCGCTTCTCTGAGAGTCATGCATACCACACCACTCTTAGGCACACAGCCAGTCCATGTCACCATTAAGCAAGCTACAGCAGTCTGCTTACAAACCCCACTCAAATGCTTTGTAGCAGGACCTCCTGCCTGAAAGAGTCAAAGTTTGCACTGGCAGGATGGCCCAGAAAGCTGGCATTTCAAAATGGTGCAGCCTTTTTCCTGCTATGGCTGAATCAGAAAAACCTCTTTTAAAGGAGCTATGCCTCTGCTTGCTTCTAGCAAACAAAGCCCATCAAAGAAAATGCCACTAGCAAACCATGCTTAACTCTGTTCTTTTGTGTCTAGAATTAATTTTTAAGCTTTCTCAGGTTTTTAAGTGGATTTTAGTTGGTCATGTGGGCATCAATCTGTTGTAAGAAGGGCCGCCTGCTGGTTCCTGGCCGCCTGGCTAGCTTAGGCCTGAAATAATCAAATAGAAACTGTATTAATTAAATCATTGCTTGGCCCATTATCTCTAGCTTCTCCTCCTTCTCTTCCTCTTCCTCCTCCTCCTCCTCCTTCTTTTTTGGTTTTTCAAGACAGGGTTTCTCTGTAGCTTTGGAGCCTGTCCTGGAACTAGCTCTTATAGACCAGACTGGCCTCGAACTCACAAGGATCCACCTGCCTCTGCCTCCCGAGTGCTGGGATTAAAGGCGTGTGCCACCACCACCCGACAGCACTTTTTATTTGCTAACTCTTATATCTTAATTTATCCCATCTCCATTAATCTGTACATCACCACACGGTTGTGGCCTACCAGCAAAGTTTCAGCACGTCTGTCTCCAGTGGCTCCATGGCTTCTCTCTGACTCTGCCTCCTTTCTCCCAGCATTCAGCTTAGTTTTCCCTGCCTACCTAAGTTCTGCCTTGCTATAGGTCCAGAGAAGTTTCTTTATTCATTAATAGTAATCACAGCACACAGAGAGGACTCCCACATCAGCTGCAGACTCCCAAGGAAGGGTGGGACCCTTGGAGGTGTCACCAGCACCCAGGATTCCCAGTTATATACAAGAAACTGAGTGTGGGAGTGGTATGTCCTGGCTTTGGGCTTGCTGGGTGCACAGTATGTGCCAGGTTTCAAGAAAACCCTCACACAGCCCCTCACTCACATGACCTCATGGTGCTGTTTTATTTGAGACAGGGTTTTTCTATAATAGCCATGGCTGTCCTGGAACTTACTATGTGGCCCAGGCTGGCCTCAAACTCAAAGAGGTCTGCCTGATTCTGCCTCCTGAGTGTTGGGATTGAAGGGATGTGCCACTACGCCAAGCTTCAAAGGTGTTTTTGACTGGGCACACTAGTGGGCATCATGTGAAGTTTCTGTTTATGTAGACAACATCACTGTGTAATGTTTAAATCATACTGTATTAGAGGAACTTGGGGTGAGCCCCCATTTTTTTTGCTTGAATCTTTGGCTTCAAACCAAACACCAGCTGTTGTAAACAGCAGGGCGGGGCATTTAGCCACATCCGCAGCACCACATCTTCACTTTAAAAAATATTTTTAACATTTATTTATTGTTTGTATGAATGGGAACCACAGTGAACATGTGGAGGGCACAGGGCAACTTGTGAAAGGCAGTGCTGTCCTTCTGCCTTGCGGAGTCCAGGGACCACACTCAAGTTACTGCGCTTTGCCGGAGCCACCTTTACCCGCCATCTAACGGGCTCTCACCCCCCTCACCCCTGCCATCTAACGGGTTCTCACTTCCCTCACCACCACCATCTAACGGGTTCTCACTTTTACTTTTTGTTTCTTTTCTGGTTTTTTTTTTTTGCCTCTGCCTCCTGAGTGCTGTTATTAAAGGCCTGTGTTCCCATACCCAGCTTACTCAAAATTAAAAAATAATTATGTTTTTATTTTATGTGTGTGCTTTTGCCTGAATGCATGTATGTGCACCATGTGTGTGCCTGGTACCTGAGGAGGCCAGAAGAGGGTATCAGGTGCCCTTAACTGGAGTCACAGATGTTTATGAGCCACCATATTGGTGCTAGGAACTGAATCCAGGTACCTTGCAGGAGCAGCCAATGCCCCTAACCACTGAGCTGCCTCTCCAGCCTCTTTACCTAAATTTTTTTTTTTGTTTTTTTGAGACAGGGTTTCTCTGTGGCTTTGGCGCCTGACCTGTAGACCAGGCTGGCCTCGAACTCACAGAGATCCACCTGCCTCTGCCTCCCGAGTGCTGGGATTAAAGGCGTGCACCACCACCACCCGGCTCTTACCTAAATTTTTATCATTGAAAATGTCCGGTGTACTCCAGCAGAGTGTCCCTCTCCCCAGCTACAGTTGTCCCCACGTTCAGCCCTTTCACAGTGAGATCTGCCATTGCTCTTTTACATTTTCTTAAACGTGTTTTTGAGAAAGATTTTCTCGTAGCCCAAGCTGGTGTCTAGTTCACTTTGTAGCCAAGGTGATCCTGAGCTCTTGATCTACTTAGCCACCTCCCAAGTGCTGGGCTATGGGTATATAGGTGTAGGGATAGCTCACAAGTGTGCTAGAAGCTAGGCTGAGCTGGCTAGTGAGCCCCAGGGATCTGCCTGTCTCTGCCGCGCCAGCGCTGAGATCCTGTGTGCATGATGCTTTTTAATGTGAGTTCTAGGGATGGAACCCAGGCCTTCCTGCTTGCAAAGCCAGTGCTGTTTATGGACTGGGTTATCTCCCCACCCAGGTGCCCACAGATAGTCCCGCCCACAGATAGTCCCGCCCACAAATAGTCACTCCCACAGCTGGGGCAGGAGTTGTCTGGGTTTGTTGATGTCCCAGAACTTTTGCTTGTGGTAGACTTTGCTGGGCTTTCCCAGAACTGGATCGCCACAAAGACACAATGCACTTGGAGTAACGACATCTTCTCTTTTTTTTCTGTCTGGCGCCAGGGTTTTAAGCCAAGCTCCGGGACAGTCCAGGAGCTGAACTTCCGCAGCAACAAGAATGTGTGGGGCTACTTCAGCGTGGCAGCTGCCGGAGGCTTGCATGAGTTCGCTGATTCCCAGTTTGGGCACTGCTTCTCCTGGGGCGAGAACCGTGAGGAGGCCATTTCGTCAGTATTTCCTGCTTACCACTCTTCCTTCCCGCCCACTTCCCTCTCGTCCCCCTCCATCCCTGCCTCCTTCTCTTAAGAAGCAAACACTCAGAAGTAGTTGTGTTCAGGTCTGATCACCTGAGTTTGACCCTAGATCTCACAAAGCAGCTGAGCTCAAAGTGGTCACATGGTTTACAGGTGTGAGCCTGAGGTGTACAGCTGTGCAATTGATGCTTTCAACAGCCATCCTGGGCTGCACTGGCACCTTAAAACATCTGGTGGCTGTTAAGTCCATGGAACTAGATTCCCTGTCTCACTGAGTGTGTTTTTAAGGGATTTAGATACCTGTACCTGACGCCCCAAGACTACACCCAGATTAGCCCTGACACGACACCTGTGACCTGTTGACATCTTCATTTGACCTCACTGTATCTTTATTTCCTCATGACTAAAACCTAGATAGTATTGCTTTCCCGCCACAGCTACTCATGGCTTGTGAGGATGCACAGGCTGGAACCTTCTCTCTAAGAATACGCTCTTCCTAGTGCCTGTCCTCAGAAACATTCACTGCAGGCCGTGCTGCTGAGCCGGGGCAGCAGACACACCTGGACAGAGCAGCCAGGGGACAGTCAGAAGTGGGTCTACTGAGGCCAAGGGGAGTCAGAGCCAGAGAGACTGAGCCCTCTTCATGGACAGTTAGTGATTGGAGCCTGGGGCCTAATCACACAGCAGCTGCCATGTTGACCGGAACTGCTTTATGTGGAATGTCTCTTTGCAAACCTCATACTGCAGGTGGCAGGGTTATCACCCCATTTTTCAGATGAGGTAACTGACGCCCGGGGTGGTTAAATTACTCAAGTGAGATTACTCAGCCCATGTGGAGTGGAGACCAAGAACTTGGTCGTCCCATCCAGACACTGCGACAGACACATCCCCCACATCCCCAGGAACCATGGGCAAGTGTGGAAACCAACCATGGGTCTCTCCTCTCCAGCAACATGGTAGTGGCTTTAAAGGAGCTGTCCATTCGGGGTGACTTCCGGACCACTGTGGAATATCTTGTGAACCTTCTGGAGACCGAGAGCTTCCAGAACAATGATATCGACACGGGATGGCTGGACCATCTCATCGCTGAGCGGGTGCAGGTAGGAAGCTGCTTTGCCTTCTTGGGGGTGGCTGAGACTCATGCTTCCCGCAGGTACCAAGACATGGAGTCTTTCCTAGGCAGAGAAGCCGGACATCATGCTCGGGGTGGTGTGTGGGGCCTTGAACGTGGCGACCGTGATGTTCAGAACTTGCATGACGGATTTCTTGCACTCCCTGGAAAGGTAGGGCAGACAGTTCTCTCGTTCCCCTCCCGTGAGGTGTGGGCAGCATGGAGGGCAGGATGGGCTTTTTGTTGTGTTTGGAGATAGAATCTTTTAATAAGATTCTATCTACTCAATGTAGGCCGTACTGGTATCAAAATTGGACCCCCCTGCCTCAGCTTCCTGAGCACTGGGGTCATACTTACATGCCAGCATGCTACCCTCAAAGTGCTTTGAGGGTGACTCAGTCACCAGGGAGCTAGGGTGCTTCTCTTTTGGGCTTCCCTTCAACACTCCGTGGATAAACCTATACTGCCTGGAAGAAAGTGCCCGCTCTTGGGAAGTACCATGACAAAGGATGATGTGCCCACAAAAAGTGTAAAAGAATAAACGGTAATGCTTGCTCACCGTCTTTGAGTGACAGTATATTCATAGCCCACATGCTAGAGGGTGGCAGTCCCCTCCCCATTTCCCCCCATTTATATTTCTGTGAAACAGTTTGTTTATGTATCCCAGGCTAGCGCATCCTCCCCAGTGCCAGGTTAATAGGCACCTGCTACCACACCTGACTTCCATGTGGGGCTTGCTCCTAGAAGAGCCCACCATTAAGGGTTTGAAGCCATTTTCAAATGCCCCATTCTTCAGTGGGTGCCAGTTCCTCTGGGATCCATGTCCCACACCTTTGACCAGTTTTAACTCTGTCTGATTTGCTGCTGCCTATGACGGGTAAAAATCCAGATGACCAACTGCTTGATGATGCTGGGGGTAGAGCCCACATGGGGCGTCCGTTCTGCCACTGAGTTTCACTCCAGCCTTCTGGGGGCCTTGAAGGATTTCACGGAGCCCAAGAGGTGCTGTAGGGACCCCCGTTCCCTCCTGGGCTGATGCCGTATCTGTCTTCTCCATCAGGGGCCAGGTCCTCCCAGCTGATTCTCTGCTGAACATTGTGGATGTTGAGTTGATTTACGGAGGCATTAAGTACATTCTCAAGGTAAGGGCACCTTCTCTACAGGCTCAGCAGTTCCCACTGATGTCTGTGAGCCTGGAGTGGGGTCTTCACATGGGGGTCTGAGCCATGTGTCCCTCAGGGTTCTCTGTAGTCAATGACCTTGAACCCTAAACACTCTGAGCTTAGGAGAGGAAGGCTGAGTGATACCCAAAGATGCTAAAATGTATTTCTCAGTATCTTTTATCCTGAAGTATTTGTCTGTGTGTGATGTAACACGAGTGTGCATGTCATGAAGGTATGATGGATAAGGGGCTGGTATTTCATTGTAACAGACGTGCAGAGTCTGGGCCAGAGCTCACTGTGCACACCTCCCTGCAGTGTCCCAGTGTCTGGTAAGCCATGGTCCACATTCAGCTGGCTCTGTCCGTCTGGGTTTCTATAGCAGGATACTATAGATCAAGGGCTTGTGAACAACAGAAGGCGTTGCTCACAGCTCTGGAGGCCAGGACATCCAGGGTCAAGGCACAAGCCAATTGCATATCTTCTGAGGACCCATTTCCTGGTTTCTAGTGGGTTCCTTCCTTTGCTGTGTGCCTTTATGTGGTAGAAGAGGGCAAGGGAGCTCTTTGGAGTCCCTTTAATAATTTTTAAATTGAATTTGTTTATTCATTTGTGTGTGTGTGTACATATATATGTATGTATGAGAATACAACAGTGTGTATGAGAGTACAAGTGTGTGTGCATATGTATGTATGAGAGTGCAACAGTCTGTGTGTGTGTATGTGTGTGAGTGTGCATATGTGTGTTAATGTGTGTGAATGTGTGTATGTGTGTATGAGAGTGCAACAGTCAGTGTGTATGTATATGTGAGTGTGTGAATGTATGTGAGTGTGTGTATGTGTACAAGTGTGTGTGAATGTGTGTGTGTGTGTATGTGTGTGTAGGTCAAAGGTAGTTTTCAGGAGTTGATTCTCTTCCCACCATGTGGATCCCAGAGATCAAGCTCAACTTGCCATGCTTGATGGCGAGCACCTTGACCTTCTGAGTCATCTCACGACCCCGATCCCTTTTATAAGGGTGCTAAGAAGGCTCCGCCCTCATGACGTATGTACTTGAACCAGGGATCCCACTTCCTCCTAAGATCTCCTTTGAGGCTTGGTTTCATCATAGGACTTTGGGAGGCACATCCAGTTAGTGAACCCATTCCTGATGAAGCCTCCAAGCTGCCTCACCCAGAGCATAACCCTCAGTCCCTCCCAGCCATAGTGACCCTTGGAAATGGATCCCAAGGAGCCCGAGTCTGCAGCCTGAAGTCATTGTCCGCATCCAAGGCGGGAGCAGACTGCTCTCTCATGCTCACCACCACAGGAGCAATGGGGGTTCTGCTGTCCCCACAGGTGGCCCGGCAGTCCCTGACTGTATTCGTTCTCATCATGAACGACTGCCACATCGAGATTGATGCCCACCGGCTCAACGATGGGGGGCTGCTCCTGTCCTACAATGGTAGCAGTTACACCACATACATGAAGGAGGAGGTGGACAGGTGCGTGAGTGCCGTGGCCTGAGCAGCGTGGAAGATGCGCAGCTTTCACTGCGGGAGCTGAAACGCAAAGCTGGCCGCGGCGCAGGCCTGAGGTTACGGATAGAGCCTGCTTTCATTCATTCTGGGGCATTCAGAGAGTCTCCATCCCGGCTGGAACTCCATGTTCCTAGTGCCTAACAGGTGTTTGAGGGTGGGGGTTCTTGGGCAGTTCCCATTTCCAGTTACCAGAGGACTCAGGGGGGAACAGATCATGACAAGCAGCTCCAGTGTCTGCAGGGTAAGTGTGGAGGCGCCATCTCCCTGGGTCTGAGCTACAGGCCCACAGCCCTGAGGACAGCATAGACTAGCTAGACCGTCCATCGCTACTGTGCGCAGTGTGCTCGGCTAGGGATGAGGCTGGTGCCACTGATGTCATCCAGCCTATGACAGAAGATGACACACTGAACAGACCGTGGCAGGCAGTGGCTCTGTGTCCTGACGGGAGGAAGGATGCTGGAGGCTCTAGGCGCACAGTGGGTCCAGATGCTTCTGGCTCCCGTTTGCCTGACCATGCTGAGGTCACAGTGGTACGTGGAGGACCCAGGCAGAGGAGGCCACTCAGACCCTGGCCATAGATAAGAAAGTGTGGAGTGTGTGCATGGAAGTCAGGTCGGTAAGGGGACTCCTTTCTTAGTCCCCAGAACATTCAAGATTCTTGTGTGTGCTGCCTAAAACCTGACTTCCCCAGATCAGTTAAAGGAAGGATTTAGGATTGGTCAAGAGTTATTGAATAGTATTGATTGATTGATTTCTGGGGAATTATGTCAGTAACAGAAACTAGTTTCAGCCAGAAGAAATAAAGGCCCTAATGCCTCGCAGAGGGGAAATTCCCCTAAAGTCTGGCTCCCTTGCTGGGTCTCATTTGCCTCCCACATCCCACTCTCCCTGCCCTCTAGCTACCGGATCACTATCGGCAATAAGACGTGTGTGTTTGAAAAGGAGAACGACCCCACAGTCCTGAGATGTCCCTCGGCTGGGAAGCTGACACAGTACACAGTGGAGGATGGAGCCCATGTTGAAGCTGGGAGCAGCTACGCTGAGATGGAGGTGACCAAAGAGCCAGCCCTGCCTGGGGCTGTCCCCACCCCTCAGCCATCAGGCCTTGCCTGTCCTTGGCCTAAACTTGTGATATTCAAAGATTACTTTTTAAAAAGAGAGCTCAGATCGCCTACACCTCATGGAAGGAGTAAGAACTGCTTAGTAATGGTGGTGACAATGATTAAAACCACAAACCAGAGCTGGCCATCCAGTGGGTGTTGATCTAACTGCCTTCACCTTTTTTTTTTTTTTTTTTTTTTTTTTTTTTTTTACTGTGCTGAGGATGGATGGACCCTAAGACCTAAGTCATACTAGGCAAGCATTCTACCTCTAAGTTACACCCCAACTGTGTCTACTTTTATAACCTGAGCAAGTTCATGAGGCGGGTACACATGTGATTCCCGTTGTGTGCATGAAGAGATCAGACCCAGGAAGGTGAGCTAAGGATGTTGCCTGAGAGCACACAGAGCCATGCAGCAAGCCTGGCCTCCACGCTCTGCTGTGAGAGAAGCGAATGGCTCTTCAGGAGAGCTGCCCTCCTGCACAGGCTGGATTGTCTGCCTCGGCTGTTCTCAGTGAGCGAGGGGACTAGCTCCCAGCTTTCTGATGGAGACATCAAGGCTCAGAGACAGGAAGGCGAGTTTTGGAATTCACAGAGGGGATGGATGAGGCAGACAACTGAGCAAAAAGCAGCATGGTACCGTGACCCGCAATTGGTGTCGTGGTCACAAATCTCATGTCTTCGGCATCTTCAGACACAGGCTTAGGCAAGTGAGTTGCAGGGTTGATTTCAAGCAGGTGCTTCATTTTACAGAGCGCTCTCCAGAGGGCGCCCTCCACCACGGGCCTGATGTCAAATGCCTGCTTTAGACAGCTGTGGGTGTGGAGGGAGGCCGAGAGCGCCGTGGTGTTCAGCAACGGGATGTGTTCTGAGAAGTGTGTTCCTGGACAACTTTATCATGTGGACATTGTAGAGTGTATTTGCGCAAACCTGAAAGGTGTCATTTAGTCACTTGACGCATTGACATGACCTCTAAACATGAGATGCTTGCAAGGGGCTGCGGCTGCCAACAGTGAGTGTCTCAGTGTTAAGTGTGAGTGCTACACTTTATCCGACAGGTCGTTCACACTTGTGTCACCACAGTTTGGACGTGCATGGTGTCATTAGGTCTTGTGGCACAGCCATCATCTCTGCACTCTGTCATTGGCCAACAGTGTCACAATGGTGCGCTCGACTTTATACTGATGGCTGGAGGTAATAGGATTTAGCAGTGTTTCTGATAGAGAGGGTTTCCTTTGAAAATAGTTAAGGGAGCGCTGGAGGTGCTGCTCGGCAGCAGGGTGTTTGTCTAGCATGCATGAAGCCCTGCGTACTATCGCTAGCTCCACAAATCAAAAGGAAGTCGTTTCCTGCTGTGAAGTGGGCACACACACCTGCCTCTCTGGCTGCCCTTGTAGATGGAGACCATTCCTGGATGGTGCTCGTGCCTGGTGCTCAGCAAGGTGGAAGAAATGAGGGGTTTTTGTCCTGTGTTAGTGGTACCCAGAGACTGGCTATCACTGTGATGCATCCCCTGATCCAGTCACTGGAGGAGTGCTGGGTGCCAGCACCAGGGAACTCTGACTTCGTCTTCCTTCTACAAAACAGGTGATGAAGATGATCATGACCCTGAATGTGCAGGACAGTGGCAGAGTGAGGTACGTCAAGCGCCCAGGGGTCGTACTGGAGGCCGGCTGCGTGGTGGCGAGGCTAGAACTCGATGATGCTTCAAAAGTGCATGCGGTATGTAACACATGGTCCCTGCAGCTCCGGGCCATGCGGTATGTAACACGTGGTCCCTGCAGCTCTGGCTGGCCCAGAAGCTCTGACTGTGTCACCCTGTTCAGGGAGAGCAGACTGGAGTCTCCCTGTTCCTGGGCCTGCCTGTGTCATTTGTAGGCACACTCAACCCTGGTGACAATGTAATTGGAAGCTCCATGCCCCGTCTTCTCCAATCCCTTTGCTTGGAGCAAAGCCCAGGTTCTTCCCAGGAGCCAAAGAGCTGCTCCCAGTGACTTTAGGGTTTCCCTTCTCTCCTTGGCGGCTTCAGGAGTCCACACAAGCCTCCACCCAAAGCCCGTTCCCTCCAACTGGAAGGACCTGCCCCAGGTAGTGCCTCGGCTCATTCTCACCCTTACCCGATCACCCAGACCCATGAAGCTGACTTTTTTTTCTTTCATTGTTGGGGGTGACCCCACAGTCTTGATCCTGCCTGGCAAGCTCTTCAGCACTGAGCTGCATCCTCAGCCCTTGGATTTAAAAAATGATTTTTATTAATTGCTGTTATTATTATTAGTAGTAGTAATAGTGTGCACTTTTGTGCCATTGTGTGGGAGTAGAGGTCAAAAGACAGAGCTGGGGGATTGGTTCTCCCCTGCTTGTATGGCAAGCGTTTACCTGCTGAGCTATCTCACAATATATATATTGACAAGGCCCTGCTATGTAGCTCAGGCTGACTTTGCCTCACTATATAGCCCAGTCTGAGTTTGAATTCAAGGTCCTTCTGTCTCCACATTCCAAGCTGTAGGTGTATCCCATCATGCCTGGCTCCATGAGCTATCTGGCACTACCTTTAAAATACGATTTGGTCATTTAATATGTGCTGTATAAACCAGTTTTTTTTTTGAGATAGGGTTTCTCTGTAGCTTTGGAGCCTGTCCTGGAACTAGCTCTTGTAGACCAGGTTGGCCTCGAACTCACAGAGATCTGCCTGCCTCTGCCTCCCTAGTGCTGGGATTAAAGGCGTGCACCACCACTGCCCAGCATAAACCATATTTTATATCTCGTACAGCTTTAGATTTGCAGGATTACAGATCCTACAAAGGGTTTTCATACTCCATGCACCCAGTTTCCCTATTATTTTTTTTTATTTTTTATTTATACAGTATCCTGCCTATAGGCCAGAAGAGGGCACCAGATCTCATTATAGGTGGTTGTGAGCCACCATTTGGTTGCTGGAATTGAACTCAGGACCTCTGGAAGAGCAGTCAGTACTCTCAACCCCTGAGCCATCTCTCCAGCCCCCAGTTTCCCTATTATTAATTCAGCAATATTTATTACTAATTACTGTTCATGTAATTTCTATTGTGATCATAAGATCCATTAATCACAATGAACCACTGCTGATGTGTTATTAACATACACCCCTCTGTGTGTCCACATGCTAGAGATAGAACACAGGGCTTCCCGCATGCTAGGCATCTTCTACCACTCAGCCCCCGCACCAGCCCTGCCTTTGCCATTTTGAAATGGGCCATTCAGAGTGTTAAGCCTACATTGTTGAGCAACCATCACCACTGCTCAGAACACTTTCTTTCTTATAAAACTAAAACCATGCCTACTAGATACCAACTTTTTATTCCCTTTTTGCCTAGCCTCTGGCAACCTCTAGCCTGCATTTTTCCCGGTGATCTGACTGCTTTAGGTTTCTTGGATGGCGGGGATCACATAGTTGCCAGTTTGTCACTGGCTGATTTCACTTAGTAGATAGCTCAGGGGTAGAGTGTGTGCATATTATGTTCAAGGCCCTAGGTTCAAGTCCCAGGGCTACATTAAAAAAAATGGGGCTGGAAAGACGAGTCAGTGATTAAGAACACTTTCTGCTCTTGCAGAGAACCTGGGTTTGATTCCCAGCACTCATGTTGGGCAGCTCACAACCAGTGCTTCTAGCCTCTATGGGCACCTGCACGCAAATGCACATACCCACCCCCAACATACACGCAACTAAAATAAATCTTATATTCAGAATAAATTTTAAAAGTTTAAATCGCATTAAATAAGTCAGACATGGTGGCACAGGCCTGCAATCCCAGTGCTCAGAAGGCTGAGGCATGAGAAATGTAAGTTCGAGGCTGGCCTGTGCTGTGTGGTGAGACCCTGCTTCAAAACAAAACAGGGAAGGAACCTACAAAGAAAACCAAAAGAAGAATCAGGAGATAATCTGTATCAAAAGGAAAATCAGAATAAAAACAGAACCCCTCTAAAATTGTTTGGAGTATAAGTTGCCAAATGTGTGCCATTCGCATAGGGGATGCTGGGAAAAGCCTGGACCCAAACTTGAACTTAGTAAGGTTGGGTTCCCAGGATGGTGTGTCTCTTGTTCTTTCTCAGGCTTCATAGAGTAAGTCAGTGGGTTTTGGGGTCAGTCTTTTGCCTTGGTCTGTCGTGACCTGTCCTTGTATCTCAGAGACTCCATGGTCTGTCCATGTCCCCGTGTCTCACAGGCTCGCTGGTCTGTCCATGTCCCCGTGTCTCACAGGCTGTCTGGTCTGTCCATGTCCCCGTGTCTCACAGGCTCTTTGGTCTGTTGTGACACATCCTCATGTCTCACCAGGCGCAGCCATTCACAGGGACGCTCCCTGCCCAGCAGACTCTGCCCATCCTTGGGGAGAAGCTGCATCAGGTGTTCCACAGCGTCTTAGAAAATCTGACCAACGTCATGAGTGGCTATTGCCTGCCCGAGCCTTTCTTCAGCACAAAGGTGAGAACCAGCAAGATCCTGGTGTGCACAGGACCCTGGGTTTCCTGTCTGCGTCGTTGCTTTGGGTGACTTAAGCGACTCTTTTCATTTCCACTGTGAATGGGGGGGGGGGAATCATTCTGCCTGCTTGCTGTGGTTGGCTCTTAAAAAAAAATGAAAAATAGCTAAAGAGGAAGCAGAGGTTGCTCAGTGGCTCAGGGGTTGAGAGCATGTACTACTTGCTCTTCCAGAGGGACCAAGTTCAGTGGGTTCCCAGAACCCATGTGGGGCAGCTCATAAGTGCCTATAACTGCAGCTCCAGGGGATGGAATGCCCTCTGCTGACCGCCGAGGGCACCAGCAATCACATGCACACCCCACGTGCAAACACAAACACATGAACATAACTTTAAAGTAATAAAAATAAACTAAAAGAGAATACAGGTAAAGAACAGTCTTTGGATTCTACCTGGTGCTAATCAAGTGCCCACAAGTGTTAGCTTGTCATATGATCTTATTAGTTCTCCCATACCACACTGGCTGTCTAGTTACCCAGAGAGGGACACATGGGGCTCCTGCATTGGAAGGTGTGGCCTCAGTGGGTTGAGTTGGGTAGGGTGCGCATGGCAGATGGAGGTGCCCACACATTTGTAAGGTGGTGGCTGATGTCGTTGTCCCTCTGCAGCTGAAGGAGTGGGTCCAAAAACTCATGATGACGCTCCGGCACCCGTCCCTACCTCTCCTGGAGCTGCAGGAGATCATGACCAGCGTGGCAGGCCGCATCCCAGCACCCGTGGAGAAGGCCATCCGCAGGGTGATGGCCCAGTACGCCAGCAACATCACTTCAGTGTTGTGCCAGTTCCCCAGCCAGCAGGTGCGTGCCTCAGCTGGCTCCGGCCGGCCACACCTAGGCTCACTCCCTCGTCTGGCCTCTTTTAAGATGGGCCAGCATCAACTGTTGTGGGCCCTTGCTTTCTTTCTAACTTCTGTAGGACTTCGGCACATTCTCCCAAGGGTCGGGCCTCACTCCAGCGGCTCAGGTTCAGGGGGGTGTCACAGTTGCAAAGCAGGCTAGCTCAAATCATTAGCTACAGAATCTTGTTCCTGGGTCACAGGTTTTGGAAGTCCGTAGCTGTGGGCCTCATGTGCCTTGGGACTAGAAACCGTCAGCATATACACCCCATTCGTATAAAACCTCGTTATCCTTTCCGGGCTGTCTAGTTTATTTTCTGCTGATGAGCAAGCGAAGGTCCCTTTCTCTTCACCTTCACCTGTCATCCCCCCACCTTCACCGTGGGAGAGGCTAGGTCAGGCCATTCCCAAAGGTCAGCAGCTCTAAAGGTTGAAACTGTTTGTTTTGTTTTTTGCAGTGCTGGGCCTCAGGCACGCTAGGCAAGCACTCTACCACTGAGCTACACCCCGAGCTCCTGAAGGTTGGAATATTGTTCAGCCATATAAGAGGAACGGAGCAATTCTTGCTCCCACACGGATGAGCCTTATGCTAAGGGAAAGGAGCCGGTCTAAAGACACATTGCTGGAACAGGCAATCAGTGTAGAAAGGAAGTCAATTAGTGGCCACCAGGGGAGGGATGGGGGAGGCAAGGAGAGGACAGCGGCACAGCTGAGTGACTGTCTTTCCACTGAGCCTGTACTTGACAACTGGAGGAGGAACCAATTTTATCCCGACCAGAACTGATGAGGCTCCATGGAGAGAAGGGTGCATTTGGGACATTTCTGAAATTTCTCATTAAGGCAATTTTTAGTTTTAGTTTTCATTAGCAATGCCTTTTGGGGGCCTGTGAGGTGGCTCAGCAGGTGGGGACACCTGCCAAACAAGCGTGGCGGCCTGGGTCAGAGCCTCAGAACCCACATTAGGGTGGAAGGAGAGAACTGACGTCACAGTTATTTCCTGACCTCCATGTGCGCTGTGGTGCAAAAATCCACACACATGCCAGGTACACACACCACAGCAATTTTTAAAGGAAACTTTAAAATCACATGAACTTTCATATAAAGACAGGACCCTTCCCCCTCCTGCACCCACACTTTTGCTGGATGTTCTCTCTTCCCCTGAGTTCTCTCAGCGGGGAAGGGAGGAAACATCTCCTTTGCTCATCTCTTTGTGTGATTGTTGTCATTCTGAGCTCCTGGGTCCCCAGGGAGACACTGAAGGGGTGGACAGGGCTGTTATGGAGAGGCCAGGTAGCTTGGGTCTTTGAGTACAACCAGGCTGGGACTTCCCTGGGAGCCTGTGGGAGTCCCCCGTGATACTATCCAGTGGCCACTGGATCCTGTGGCTGGCAATGGCCTGACCTGTTTTGTGTTCTTATCTAGATAGCCACCATCTTGGACTGCCATGCCGCCACGCTGCAGCGTAAGGCAGACCGTGAGGTCTTCTTCATGAACACACAGAGCATCGTGCAGCTGGTCCAGAGGCAAGTGCATTCTGGGCCCTCCAGAAACGGGCCCTGGCTCAACCCCCAGCACAGGGCAGGAGAGGCAGAAAGGAAATCCATTCCCTGTGTTTAGGAATATTATAGAAGAGAAAAAACGTAGAGGAATACCACATTGCATTTTGTTTCAAAAAGGAAGGGAAATTTACAAAAAGTATCGGCAAACATCTTCAAGTTTGACTTTTGAAAAAACATCTTTATATGTTCCATAGGTCATTGGAAATTTTTGTTTTGCGGTTAAAATATACTAAAATCAGCTTTCTTCTTTTTAGGAGCTCGACTCTTAAGGTTTTTCCCTTCTTTCTGGCCTTAGTCTGGGGACTGGTTTAATCTGGTTTCTGGTTTGATGAACAAGTTATAGTTCTGCTGACATGACTAGCTAGCACTAAGTCTACTCCATTGTTTTCCAGGCCTGAGGAGTTGGATTGTACTCCCCTTCCTCCCCCTCCTCCTCCTTCCCTTTTTCCCCCTCCTCCTCCTCCCCTTCTTCCTCCCCTCTCTCTTTCCCCTTCCCTTCCCCTTATTTCCCTCCTTCCTCCTTCCTATCTTCTCCCTTCTCCTCTTGCAGTGCTGATTGCAGCCAGGGCTTTGGACATGCTAGGGACATGTTCTACCACTGAGCTACTTCCCAGCTCTTGCTTTTCTGAGACAGGGTCTCCTTGTGTAGTGCCATCCTCAAACTCGAAGTCCTTGTAGGAAGAGTGCTCTTGCAGGCATGGGCCACTACGCCTGTGCTTCCCCTCTTAAAGCTGCAACAGCAGTAGCTGAGATATCTCGGTGGTGAGGAGGTGGCGGGCACGGTGACAGGGCGGCTTTTGGGTCCCCTAGGTACCGCAGCGGGACCCGTGGCTACATGAAGACCGTGGTGCTGGACCTCCTGAGGAAGTATCTGAATGTGGAGCATCATTTCCAACAAGGCAAGAGATGCTACCCGCCACTGGTGACAGCCACAAACTCTGGGCAGGGCAAGGGGGACATGCCGACCTCACTCTTCTGGGTCTCTTGTCTCCCCCACAGCCCACTATGACAAGTGTGTCATCAACCTGAGGGAGCAGTTCAAGCCAGACATGACCCAGGTGCTGGACTGCATCTTCTCACACGCACAGGTGGCCAAGAAGAACCAGCTGGTGATCATGCTGATAGTAAGATGGGGACCAGCACCCCAGGTCGGGGTGGGGCAGGGGCTTTTCTCCCTCTTCCTCCTTCTCCTCCTCTCCCTTCCCCCCTTTTCTGTTCTGGCATGGAACCCAGGTCCTAATCCTGCTAGGCAATCCTCTGTCACAAAGCCACACCCCCAGCCTAGTCCCAATAATTTCTAGAAAGGGCCAGAAAGTAAAGACTTAGACTTTGCAGGTGGTTTGGTTGACCTAGCTATTTGATGTTGCCATTGCTTATAGACTGCACAATAAAGCTTTATTTGTAACAATAGGCAGTGACACAAAGGACCTGCTCTGTGCCAAGCCCTCTTTGTTGCTTTAAACATTTATCAATTAGTTTTAAAGATCGTATACTAAATTCATTTGATTATTTTTATTATTGTTGTTGTTGTTAATTTTGACATTAGGGCTCCCTATATGGCTCAGGCTGATCTTGAACTCCTAGCTAGAGAGATCCTTCTGCCTAAGATTCCTAAGCAGTTGGGACTGTAGAAGTGCACCGCCCTATGCCATTATTGCTAAATTCTCTCCAACTCCAAGGGATGTGGACTGTTGTCACTGTCCTTTGGCAGAGTACAGAGAGTTGGAGTTACAGCTTACTGAAGGAGGTGCGAGGAACCTCGGCGAGAACATTAAACGTTCTTCACCACTGAACCATCTCTTCAGCCCGTACGAAGCGCTTTCCTCGCGGCCACAGGGAGGGGAGGGGACGACAATGCTACAGCTGTCTGACCCTGTTGGGGCTTGAGAGGGAGAGAGCAGCAGGCTGCTCTTGGGATTCCTCAGGAGCTAGCGCTTGTTATGATTGGGACAAAGCATGCATCTAGGTGAGAGGTGACTCAGCCTATAGGACAGGACAGTGTGGGCTGATACGGGTAGTGGAGGTCAGTGGCTTGGCAAACCTGCTTCCTCCCATCACAGATCTCTCTCCAGTGGCTGTTTAAAGACTCCCTCTTTGGTCCCCCAAGCCCTTCTTACAGCGAAAACACACGAGGAAACGGGCCATGTTTTTTTGTCTGCGGCAAAAAAGCTCCTCCCTTGGCAGAAGGGAGGCATGCATGGCCAGGGAGATGGCTCACTCAGTGGATAGAACATGTGTTGCATATGTGTGGGGACCAGAGTTTGGACTCCCAGCATCCACGTAAAAAGCCAATGGATGTGGTGGCCCACTTGTAATGGAGGTGGAGATAAGGGATTCCCTAAGGCAAGCTGCCTAGGGTACTAGCCAAATCAGTGAATTCTGAGTTACAGGTTCAGGAGAGACCCTGACTCAGAAAATACAGCAGAGAGCAATGGAAGAAGACATATGAGGTGGTCTGGTCTTGTTCCCACATGCATGTGCGCACGTGTGCAAGCTCACACACACACATATAGTGTTCCCCTCCCCCCCCGTACATAGTAAAGACGTCTGCTGTATTTCCCTTCCCATCAGATGTGAGGGTCCATGAGTCAGGGAATGCATGTGTGATGTGAGGGAATGAGTGGCGGTGCCCACGTGACAAGAGGCGCGGGCGTTTGCAAAGCTGGCTATGTCCAGAGAGTTGAGGCTAGACCTCCACCCCTGACCAGCCAACCTGGGTTCTGTTGTCCCTGAAGGATGAACTCTGTGGCCCAGACCCTGCCCTGTCAGATGAGCTGACCTCCATCCTCAACGAGCTGACACAGCTGAGCAGGAGCGAGCACTGCAAGGTGGCCCTCAGAGCCAGGCAGGTTGGTCTCAAAGTGTGTTGCTGTGTGTGTGTGCATGTGTGCGTGCATGTGTGTGTTGCTATGCATGCGTGTGTTCGTGTGTGTTGCTGTTTGCATGCATGCAAGTGTGTTGCTGTGTGCATGTTTGCATACGTGTGTTACTATGTGTGCACGCATGTGTGTGCATGCACACGCACATGCTTGCATGTGTTGCTATGTGTGTACACGAGTGTGTGTTGCTGTTTGTGCACATGCGTGTGTATGCATGCATGCGGCCCTGCCCCCTTCCAGCTTCTCTCATCCGTCTTCCCTCCTCTTCCCTACAGGTCCTGATTGCCTCCCACCTCCCCTCCTACGAGCTGCGACACAACCAGGTAGAATCCATCTTCCTGTCTGCCATTGACATGTATGGCCACCAGTTCTGCCCAGAAAACCTCAAAGTGAGTCTTTGGGACCATGGGTTTTCCTTCCCCTCAGGGCGCCCCCAGTTTAGTGACGTAGAGTTCAGAGTGGCTGGGACATCTGCTCACTCTGGGAGTTGCAGGTGTGGAAGCCTGTTCACAGGATGCACAGGGCAACAGGCTTGAGGCTTTCCTGGCCAGTACAGGCTTTAAATTAAGGCATTCTGGAACATGCCAGGAGGCATGAGCCCTTTGTGTGGTGGTGGGGTAGGGCACTTGGCCTCCTTTTTCCAGGCTCTTGCCAGGGTCCTGGCTTATTGTAAACTTCTAGACACCAATCAACATTTAAAGCTGGGGCCTTGTCCTGGCCACAGTCACCGCACACCCGTCACTGCCCCATCTCCCAAGGCTGTGTGCAAAGGAGTTCCCTGCTTTGGAAGACCTGACTGCGACAGGGATCGCGACGGAGCCCTTCTTGTGCCTGCTGCTCCTGCCCAACTTCTGGTCAGATCTGCTCATGATCTGTTGCTTTTTGTCTCCTTCTGTTTCCTGTAGAAATTGATACTTTCTGAAACAACTATATTCGACGTCCTGCCAACTTTCTTCTACCACGCTAACAAGGTCGTCTGTATGGCGTCGCTGGAGGTAAGTGGTAGCAAGTCATCTAGAGTGTTCGCCCGCCCGCCTGCCCGGCCCGACCCTGAGCTGTGCACCTGGCACATACGACCTATTCTCTTCAGGGAAGGGGTTGCTATTGCCATCTCACAGAGAAAGGAACTGAGCTGAGCGGGGAGGTGACTTTCTCAAGGCCACATAGCCAGAGACAATCAAGATTCACACTTTATCGGCCTTGCAGAGTCCATGCGAGGGATACTGCCGTGCCCTGTGGCATCACAGACTCCTCCAAACGGCACAGCTTGATGCCACACCCCAGTGCCGAGTCAGACGCACCTTGTCCAAACTGCTTACTCATGAGTGTTCTGTATCCCAGACAGACTTCCCTGCCTGGAGCAGAAAATGCAGGCGACCGGCCTTGGGATAGGGAAGGGCTTTCTCAGTGGAACAGCCACTGGGCTCCCTATGCACAAGAGCCCAGCAGTGTTCAGGTCCTCTCAGGAATGCCGCTTGCAAATAGGAGGCGGTGACTCCTGTCCTCAGGACCTCCCTTCACCCTGGACTGATGGCTTTATCTCACCCTTTACCTCCAAGCTCAGTCTCTCCTCCTCACGAACCCCTCTTTTTTCCTACGCCTTTTAGACCCTGTGGATCACCCACTCCTTGCCAGGTTTGCCTAGGGCTTCATGGTGACAGGTTTGGGTCCTTGAGCACATGACAGCTGCAGGGGCCCTGAGCTTACAGCTGTCACTTTATAAGGGGTCCCGAGGCCTTACCACAAGGACAGCGCACCCATCAGGCGTGCTGACAGTATTAATCCCTGGCTGTGTCTGTGAGGGCTCTCTCTAGGATGTACCATTTAAAAACTTTTAGTTAGTTAATAAATTCATTTGTGTGTGAGAGAGACAGAGAAAGAGTTCAAGAGTGTGCATGTACCATGGAGACCCATGGAGGTTAAAGTTCATCTGTCTGGGTGTGGCTCTTCCTCTCCACCCTGCCTTTTTGAGGCAGGGTCTCTCATTTCTGCTGCCAGGCTGTGTACTGGACTCGGAGCTTCTGATTTATTCTCCTGCCTCCCCTCTCACTGCGGGGGTACCGGGAATACAGATGCACGCCACCACATCTGGCTTTTTACATGGGATCTGGAAATCAAATTCAGACTGTCAGGCCTGCACAGATGTTGATTTCACCCACCGAGCTGTCTCTGTGGCTCCAGGATGGACTTTCATATGTCCAGTTCTGTGTCAGGCGCAGTGGCCGAACATGGTTCAACGTTTTTCTGGTGACTCAGGAGTACTGGGAATGGACAGTCTAGGCTCAGTCTCATGGAAGACAGATTTTATTTTTAAATCCCTAAAGGGTTAGGGTCCCCAAGCACACTCCAGGTCAATGATTTACACAGGTCATGGTCACATCTGTCATGTATTACACAGAGTGGAAGGCAGACAACAAAGAGAAAGGCACATGGGTGATGCTGAGGGGACCAGGGTGGGGCTCCTGGGGTCTTCTCCAAGGGGAATCACAGTGAGGGAGCCCCTCTGACACCTGGGAAGCTCTTGGGACACCAGGTGTTTTTAGCGTTGGGGGTTTTTAGTGAGGGCTGGGCTCAGTAGCCCTCTGCCTGGTGTGTAGCGGTGTCAGAACCACTTGTCCATCATGGAGCATCAAGGCGTTTAGGCCCCAGGAAGTTTATCAGAGAAAAGAGGGGGTGTGCCCCAAATCCAGGCCCCTCTGCTGCTGACCCCAAGGCTCTCTCTAGGCCTGTGTGAGCCGGCCTGGCTAGTGAGCACCATATACAGAGATACACACACTCACCTGGCTAGTGAGCACCATATACACAGACACACACACACACTCACCTTTTCAGGGTGGCTTCCGTGCTGCAGCAGAAACAGTGTCTCCCACTGTCTTGAGAAATCCACTTTCATGCAGCTTAGGGAGCCTGCAGAGGTCCCGTGCACAACCCTTCACCCCATCAGAATCCGCTGGTCTCTGAATGCCACTGTCCTTCTGTTCTTGCAGGTTTATGTGCGGAGAGGCTACATCGCCTATGAGTTAAGCAGCCTACAGCACCGGGAGCTCCCAGACGGCACCTGCTTTGTGGAGTTCCAATTCATGCTGCCGTCTTCCCACCCCAACCGGTATGGAATGTTTCTCCTTGTTTCTTTCCTCACTCTCTTGTCTCTGGAAGGATCCAGCAAGTATGTCTGGCTTCCGGGGAGCCGCAAAGGAGACCTTTTCCTACCTGTAGGGCTCCTGCAGCCTTGCACGCTCATCTGTAGGATGGAGATAATCATCCATCCACGTCTGTCTCCGTCTCCTGTCTAGTGACCCATGTGTGCTGCCTTAAAAGACAGTGAATGGACATGAAATGACAATGCAGCTCCACAGTCTCAAAGTGCTCAGCGTGGTCCTGCGAGATGGCAGCAGGGCGGGGCACACTCCCAAGTCCAAGTTCCCATCACCCGCTGAGGGCCACTGTGCAAGGCCTCCTTCCCAGGAAGGGCGGGGCAGCTCTGGCCTTTGTGCATAGTCTTTTCATACCTCATGGCTCACCCCTCCCACACCTGATTCCAGGGTCCTCACGTGACCAGACTGGATTGGTTCCTGGGAGCGGTGGCCCACTAAATCCTTAGCAGCTTATCCCGAGGGAGATTTGGTGGAAGAAGAATAAAGGGAGCAGAGGCCTGGAATGACCCCAGGACCAAGCTTGCCTCCTTACCAGCTGCCTACAGTGGGGGCTCTCCAGGGGAAACTGAGGCTGGGAGCTTACCCCCTCTATGCTCACCTATTTGGATTTACCCTGGAACTGTGTTGGGACTGAACTTTAACTGCATCATTCATTCATTCATTCACTAACTCAGTCACTGCCAGGGCCCCTTGTCTACTCCATGTCCAAGGAATCTGATGCTATCCTTCAGCGCCTGCCCCTAACTGCAGTCCCCTGTAGGCCCTGTCTCAGGAAAGGCTCTTACCCTGTCCTGCTCCGGAATCCCAAAGCATCCAATGCAAGAACTCCTGGGGCCGCGGCGGTGGCAGCAGCTGCCCCAACTTCTCTCTCGCCTCCCTGCAGGATGGCTATGCCCATCACCGTCTCTAACCCTGACCTGCTCAGACACAGCACAGAACTCTTCATGGACAGTGGCTTCTCCCCACTGTGCCAGCGCATGGGGGCCATGGTCGCCTTCAGGAAATTTGAAGAGTTCACCAGGTATGGAGCAGGAGCCGCGTGACTTCCCCAGCCCCCAGCCATCCATTCAGTAACACTTGGGCTCAGGGAAACCCAGACACAGGCACAGCAGTTAAGAACACAGGCACTCGGCCTGGAGGGATGGCTCAGCAGTTAAAGGCTAGGCTCACCGCCAAAAATATGAGTTCGGTTCCCAGCACCCACGGCTGTCCTTCCAGGTACCAAAAATAAATAAATAAATAGATAGATAGATAGATAAATAGATAAATAAATAAATGAATTTAAAAAAAAGAATTATAGACTCCAAGCCAGGCGGTGGTGGTGCATGCCTTTAATCCCTGCACTAGGGAGGCAGAGGATCTCTGAGTTCAAGGCCATCCTGGTCTACAAGCTACAGTTCCAGGCTCCAAAGCTACACAGAAAAACCCTGTCTTGAACAACCAAAACCAAAACAAAACAATAAAACAACAACAAAAAACTCAGTTTATTTAAAAAAAAAAAAAAGGAATTACAGACTCCTTAGGAGCGATGGGAAAGGCTGGTCCATGGTGCTAAGGGATGTAAGGGATAGGAGCCCAAAGCTCTAGCATGCTGTTGCACCACAAGGATGGACCACATCCTTCTGAGGCAGGACCCTCAGTTTTCCTCTGTCCCTCACCCCCAGGAACTTTGATGACGTCATCTCCTGCTTTGCCAACGTGCCTAAAGACACTCCCCTCTTCAGGAAGGCCTGCACCTCCCTGTACGCGGAGGATGATGGCAAGGTAAGCCCAGCGGATAATGTGCAGCTCTGGGGAGGGCAGGCTGTGGCCCTGCCCTCTTGCCCCCAGCCCTTGTTCTTCCCTCGCAGAGCCTCCGGGAGGAGCCCATCCACATCCTGAACGTGGCAATCCAGTGCGCTGAGCACCTGGAGGATGACGCGCTGGTGCCGATTTTCCGCGCCTTTGTGCAGTCCAAGGTATTCCCAGAGCACAGGCTGTTGTCCCTGCTCTGTGTCGCTGTCACAGAATGCCTGGGGTTGGGAATAAAGTAAAAAGTTTATGGGAGACCAGGGAGGTGGCTCAGCAGTTAAGAGCTCTTATTGCTCTTGCAGAGAACTGGGGTTCGATTTCCCGTACCCACACGACAGCTCACAACTGTCTTTAACAGTGCTACACAGATAGACAAAGAAGCATAACATGCAGATGCATAAAATAAATCAAATTTTTAAAAGTTTACGCAGCCCACATTCTGGAGGTTGCACCAGCAACTATGCTGGTTCTCACCATGGCCTCTGCAGTCTTACAGCAAGTGAATGGTGTTCCACCTCAGGACACATGCAGGGGAGGGAGGGGCTACACTTGCTCTTGGTATAACCCTCCCTCACTGAACTGACCCTTTGCCGTGAGGCCCTCTCCATGGGTGTTGTCTCCAGGACCCAATGACATCACTCAGAGGTGACACCTCCTCAGAGCCTTTCATACTGCAAGGGACTAAGCCTATCAGTTTCCATAGTAACCTTAGGTACAGGTTTCCATGGGACCCATGGAGGTAACAGGTTCCTTCAGAGGAGGGCTGGGCCTGGGGGGGGGTGTCGCTGAGCACCTGAGATGACCTGGGGGAGTTTGAGGCCCAGACCTGGTGTCCCGCCATAACTCTGCTAGTCCTTGAAGCCAGGGTCCTTGTGCAGAGGAATGGCGGACCTCAGCGTCTTCAGCAGTGATGCAGGAAGAGAGAGTCTCTCCCAGGCTGACTCAGTGAGGAAATGACCAGTGTTATACATGTGTGCCTAGTTAGAAGCAGAGGTCAGAAATATCTGGGGGAAAGGAAACTTGTGAAGTGGCCACAGGAATATGCAGGCCTATGGCGCTGTCCCTTGCAGATGTCCTCATGCAAGGCCAGCTGTTGTGTCTATTTAAGACTTCCAGCTGCAGACAGGTGTGAGCAGAGTGGTGGGCATGGCACTGCCAGGCCGGCGGGTTTTGTCACTGTGTGACTTTCCTCTCTGAACCTCAGCTTCTCTATTTGTGAAGTGGGATGCTGAGATTCCGCCAGCCAGGCTGTCTGAATGTCAGTCCTTAGTCTTCCTGATTTGGTCTAACCTTATGTCGGGAACTCCAGCTGTTGACTTTCTGTCTGTCTGTCTGTATGCATGTCTCTGTAGGAGGGACCTCTTCCCTCCACCTGGCTTGGGACACTTTCTGGTCCAGGGAAGGAATGCCAGGTTCTGAGTTCTGTTAACTGGGGACATTATTTTTGTGAATGTCTTTAGCCTTTATCTCTTTAATCAGTAGTTAAGGCTGTTCAGTGAAGAAAACCTTTTAAATGCAGACCCATCTGAAAGTAGGTTTTATTTATTTATTTGCATTTATTCATGTGTTTGTGGAGGCCAGGGGACAACTTGTGTGAGTTGATTCTCTCTTCCACCATATAAACCATGGGAATCAAACCCAGATTGTCAGGTCTGGACACAAGTGTCTTTACCTCCTGAGTTCCAGAAAGTAGTTTAAAAACAAAACCCACAGCCCCATCCTCCAGGCAGGGATGAGAGGAATTCATTCATCTCCACTCCTCTGCGCCACTAATTTCTTCCTGTCCCAGCTGATAGTGCTTTCAGTTCCTGCCCCACTGTGTGACGGGACCCCTGAGCAGCAGCTGCCCCACTGTGTGACGGGACCCCTGAGCAGTAGCTGCCCCACTGTGTGACAGGACCCCTGAGCAGCAGCTGCCCCACTGTGTGACAGGACCCCTGAGCAGTAGCTGCCCCACTGTGTGACGGGACCCCTGAGCAGTAGCTGCCCCACTGTGTGACGGGACCCCTGAGCAGCAGCTGCCCTACTCTGTGAAGGGACCCCTGAACTGGAGGCTACTTTGCCTGATCCCTAGCCATATCAAATGCAGCTTAACAATTCTTGGGGTTCTTATATAAGGAGGGTGGTGAGGAGAGGTGTGAGGCTCATTCCTGCAAGGATGGGCAGTGAGGAGTCCTGTAGTGTATCATGGGTGCCACACAGTTGTGGAGAGGAGCCACTCCAGGGGGACAGCCGCGATAGGTGAGGGATTATGTGTTACGTTTGATGCACCGAAGAGAGGCATGCTAGAGGGGTATGTGCCTGGGAGGTGGGCATGTGTACATTTTTATTATTGAGACTTTTTGTATTAAACATGTTGGTTGGTACGCATTTGCATACAGCTCATGCATGCACATCCACACGCATTCACTCATTACACACATCCATATGCATTTACCCATGCACTCACATCCATGTGAACTCACTCATGCACACACATCCACTTGCATTCACTCATGCGCACACATCAACGTGCATTCACTCGTGCACATATCCATGTGCCTTCACTTATGCGCACACATCCACGTGCATTCACTCATGTTCACACATTCATGTGCATTTATCCATGTGCTCACATCCACACACATTCATCATGTGCACACATCCACGTGCATTCACTCATATATATATCCACATGCATTCACTCATGTTCATGCCGCATATGCATTCACTCATGTGCACATATCCACATGCATTCACTCATGCGCATACATCCACATGCATTCACTCATGTGCACACATCCACATGCATTCACTCATGTGTATATATCCACGTGCATTCACTCATGTGTATATATCCACGTGCATTCACTCATGTGCACATATCCACATGCATTCACTCGTGTATATATCCACGTGCATTCACTCATGTGCACACATCCACATGTATTCACTCATGTGTACATATCCACATGCATTCACTCATGTTCACGCATCCACGTGCATTTACCCATGCGCTCACATCTACGTGCATTCACTCATGTTCACGTGCATTTACCCATGCGCTCACATCCACGTGCATTCACTCATGTTCACACATCCATGTGCATTCACTCATGCACATACAACTTCCTTAGCAGAGAACTCATAATCCAACTACTCACCCACTGTGGTGTCTTTGTTGTTTTAATTTTTTCTTTTAACTTAAAATGTTCTGTGGGGGGGTTTGCCTGCATGTGGGTCTGTGCCCCATATGTGTACAGTGCCCTTGGAGGCCAAAACAGGGAGTCACATCCCCTGGAAATGGAGTTAAAGGTGGTTGCACATAGCCATGTGGGTGCTGGGACCTGAACCTGGGTCCCCTGGAAGAGTAGCCAGTGCTTCAACCACTGCGCCATCTCAGCCCCTTGTGTCTATGCTTGCCGTTGTTTTCCTCAAATGTGTTTGGTGCACTTGTGTTTCTTTAGCTTATTTTTGTTTTGCTGGGGGTTTTTATCATTTTGTTTTTTGCGATAAGATCTCATGCTGTAGTCCTGGCTAGCCTGGAACATTCTGTGTAGCCCAGGCTGGCCTTGAATAATCCTCCTGCCTCTGTTTCCCAAGCACTGCCCACCCAGCTTTCCTTGTGGAACAGGCAAAGATTGTTTCCCTTGTCACTTTCCTTACCAGGCCGTTAAACAATGACCCTATTTTCTTGTCCTGTGGGTTTGTCTTTCTCCATAAACCTATATATTGTCTTGTGTGTTCCATTTGGGGAGCAGCTGGGAGCAATTTTTCTTTTATGTAATGTTTTAATTAGCTCTAAGGTCGTGTGTAGATATAGCTGAATCTTCACTCTGGTGGTCAGGTTCAGACCAGAAGGGGGTGTGCCGGTCCCCCAGAAGAGTGTGGCTGTATCCTGACTGAGTGCCATCTGCTCCGGGGTCTTCTGTACAGAGCATCGCAGTTCACACTCTTGCACATATATCAGAACTTGTGTGCACACAGCATTTTGCTATATTAAGCTATAAGTCACCTAGTGTAAAGCACAGCCATTGAAAGTGTATAATTCAGACTGGGGATGTACCTCAATGCTTGCCTGGCATACTAAAAGTCCTAGGTTCAAATCCCATTACTCAAAAAAAAATAAATAAAAAAGTATACAATTTGACACTTTTTAAGTTCACAGAGTTGCATGGCCTTCGTCCTACCGTCAGTTTTACAACATTGCCTCCCGGGAAAACCAAACCCAAATCCTTCTCCCAGCCTCCTCCCCAGCCCAGCCTATGCAGCCACTGTCCCACTGTCTATCTCTGTAGACTTGCTAATTCTGAATGCTTCCTGCTAGGCAGTATTTTGACTGGCCTTTTGCATTTATTACACTTGTAGGGTTCATCCACATAGCAACATGCATCAGGACACCGGGCCTTTACTAACCAAATAATATTCCACTGTCTGTGGCTTTTAATGCAGAAACACATCCTTGTGGACTACGGACTCCGAAGGATCACATTCCTTATCGCTCAAGAGGTTAGTCCCAATCCTTAGTTCATTGAATTATCTGTTCTCCAAGCCTCTGGACCAGGTATTTGATACTTATTCTCGAGGGTGGGGTAGAAGCAATTAGTTTCTAGAACAACCTTTCTGGAGAACTCATTCTGAAAACAGACCAAGTCGTCTTTAATAATCAGAAAACAGGCAGAGGAAGGACTCGCCTCTTGCTTGACTGAATCGCCTCTTGCTTGGATTTCTTTCTGCAGAGAGAATTTCCCAAGTTCTTCACGTTCAGAGCGAGAGACAAGGTATGGTGAAAGTGTGGACACTGTCTTCCGTGGGTACCTTTTACCCCAGCCTTACAGGCATTGTCAGAGCCTGAGGTGTGGGCCCTCACGTTTCCCTGGAACTACACTGCCAGAAGGACTCGCGTTTCCTGCGGCTCAGACGCATGGGTTCCTACCCACTTGCTAAGTTTTGTGTTTGATTCTATGCTCAAGCTGACTTCCAGCTGCCTGCTTCATAAATAAATGTCGGAGCACAGTTAAAGCCGTTTCATTACATATTACCCGTGGTTTTCACAGTTACCAAATCTGTGTGGTTCATCACCCTAAAACACGCAGTACCCAGCCCCTTCTGATTCCTAGAGCAGGCGGCCTTGCTCCCAGCACGGACCCAGGAGCCCAGCAAAGTTCAGTGTTTTGATCGGCTCAGGGTCTGCTTTACTCAGCTAAACACCATCCTTTTGAGGGGGGTTGGGAAGAGGGAGACTTCTCATTTTCTCTCTGGTTCAGTTTCCCAAAATACCAGTTGATTCCTTTGGGGGACTTATTTCTATAAAGAAGTCACGGTTCAGAATTTGAAGACAGACAGCAGCCTTATGGCTCTGGCATGTCCTGGGGGCAAGCAGGGTGCCTACGGAAGTTGGTGTCACAGTGTCTGTGACCTCCAAAACTCTTGAATCCCATGATGAGGTTACACAACGAATGGGTCATCTCTGAGTACCGGGTTTGGCAGCGTGGAGCCTGGACCACTCAGGCATGTCCTCACAGAGTCCAATGAGCTTTTTTTCTCTCTGACTGGCTTACAGTTTGCAGAAGACCGGATTTATCGCCACTTGGAGCCCGCCCTGGCTTTCCAGCTGGAGCTGAGCCGGATGCGCAACTTTGACCTGACTGCTGTGCCCTGTGCCAACCATAAGATGCATCTTTACCTGGGTGCCGCCAAGGTGAGGGAAGGGCTGGAGGTGACCGACCACAGGTTCTTCATCCGCGCCATCATCCGGCACTCGGACTTGATCACCAAGGTAAGGTGGCATGGGGTGCCTCCATCCCGCCCTGAGCTCATTCCTCGTACTCGGGTCTTCTCTTCCCCAAGTCCCAACCTGGGCTGCTTGCTGGGGATCAGGAGGTATGCTCAGCAAACAGGACCCTGTTCTTGTAGGCATCCCAGCCAGTGGTGCTTCAGCCAGAGTCTTGTATTTTGTGATGTTTTCTGTGTGAAAAGAGAGCTGGATGGATGGAAAGATACTGATTTGTTCAGGAAGTTTCTTGTGTTTGCTGATTGACCACTGACTGGTGATCACATTATGAAAATTCAAATACAATTAGAAACCATTTTAAAGTCAAGTGAGGGGTAGGGGAAATGGCTTAGTAGATGAAGCACTTGCTACACAAGCCTGAGGAACGGGGTTCAGAGCCCAGATCCCATATAAAACCCTTGGCAGTTGTGTCGGCTCCCAGGGATCCCAGCAGAGTCTGGGAATTCCCAGGGCAAGCAGGCTAGCTAGACCAGCCAAATCAGTGGGAGACCATCTGTCGAGAGATAGAGTGGAAGGCTAGAGGCGCAGCTCACACCTGCTTCTGACTCCAGCTCCAGGGGATCTGACACCCCTGGACTCCATGGGTACCTGCACTCAACACACATAACCCCACACAGACACACACGTACACATGATTTAAAAAGTAAAACCAAAGAAAGCAGACAGCGATGGAGGAAGACAGTTAATGTAAACTTCAGGCCTCAATACATGTGTGCTCCACACGATCCTGAGCATTGAGACACACACATACACACACGCACGCACGCACGCACGCACACGCACGCACACACACAAATACGCACAGACACACAGCATACCGCCACACATACAGAAAACACCTTTAAAGATCATGTAAAGGGGGGGCTGGAGAGATGGCTCAGTGATTAAGAGCACTGATTGCTCTTCCAGAGGACCCGGGTTCAATTCCCAGCACCCACATGGCAGCTCACAACTGTCTGAAGATCCAGTTGCAGGGGATCTGACACCTTCACACCAATGCACATAAAATAAAGTTAAATAAACCATAAAAATATTTTTAAAAAAAAGATCATGTAAAGGCACCAAGAACTCTTCTGTGGAGGGGCTAGTCCACTGGCAGCCTTTCTAGAGAGGAGTCCATCCCAAATGGAAGGTGTACTGCTGATGGCCAGAGCCAGTGGGGGCCAACATCAAGACGTTTTACTTGTGGACCCTGCTCTGTGTGAACAAAGACCCATTCATGATGCCTTCTGTTTCTTTACACGTCCATGACATACTGCGTGTTTGTGGGGGTGGGAGGGAATGATTAAAAAAAATCAAATCTGCCACTGATGGATTTTAAAAATTACATTTATACATGTATTTATTGGGGGCAGGAGCACCACCACGTGTGTTTAGAGGTCAGAGGACGATTTGTGGGGGTCAGTTCCCTCCTCCTGTGGCGTTCTAGAGACCCAACTCAGGCCATCAGGCCTGGCAGCGAGTGTCTTTTGCTGCTGAGCCATCTCCCGAGCATTCCGATGCCGCAGCCCCAGATGTCAGAGCACCAGGGAGCGGAAGACAGGAGGCTGAATATGACACACAGTCTCAGTTTCTTCTTCCCCTCACCTGGGCTCTGCATCTCAGCATACACCCCAGGAGGAGGGGAACATGGGCTCCCCACCAGCCGCGTGCAGGCCCTGTGGCTGAGATGGGCCTTCCTCCTTTGGCAGGAAGCCTCCTTCGAGTACCTGCAGAATGAAGGCGAGCGGCTGCTCCTGGAAGCCATGGATGAGCTGGAGGTGGCGTTCAACAACACCAGCGCGCGCACCGACTGCAACCACATCTTCCTCAACTTTGTGCCCACTGTCATCATGGACCCGCTCAAGGTTGTACCGCTGGCACTCTCCCGGGCTCTAGGTGCCTTTTCCCGTGGTTCTTCATGCCACACTGCTTCGGGGTTGCGTCTTCTGGCCCTCCAGCTCTGAGTTTCAGGATAAGCATGTGGGTAGCTGAATCAGTAAAGAACAAACCTGCCAGTCCATCCAGATGTCTGAGCTTGGACATCAGGAGCACCTAGAATTCCCGGCAGAGCTTATATGCCCTCCAGGCTCTGCTGGGCAGGATGAGAGCCTAAGGTCTGAGGCTGGGGCATTGTGCGCAGGCTGGTTCTGCAGTAGGTAGACCTTGGCGATGCTAATTCAAGGACCAGAGAAGATTTCAGTATCTGTAGGGTCACAGAACCCATAAGGGCCTTTGCTGATGCCCTGGCCTGACTAGTTCACATAGTCCAGAAGAAAACTACATGGGCCTGAGAGGCACAGAAGATTGGGTGACACATGAAGATGAGTTCCGTGACTTGTCACCCTGTCACTGGGGCATGACTCAGTGGCAGAGCATCTTCCTGGAATACACGAGGCTCTGGGTTCCATCCTCATTGGTTGTTAGCAATGTGTTGGGTGCCAGGCTCCTTGCCTCCTGCATGCCTTTCTGTCCCCTTGCTGTCAGCATTGCCTTGGTATGTGGGGTAGGCTCTGATGGTGTGCGTTTCTCGGCAGATTGAGGAGTCGGTGCGTGCCATGGTCATGCGCTACGGCAGCCGGCTGTGGAAGCTCCGTGTGCTGCAAGCAGAGGTCAAGATCAACATCCGCCAGACGACCACAGGCAGTGCTATCCCCATCCGCCTGTTCATCACCAACGAGTCTGGCTACTACCTGGACATCAGCGTCTACAAAGAAGTGACCGACTCCAGATCCGGAAATGTAAGGGTGGCCACCATGGTGTCACGAGTCAAAGTAGATGCAGCTATCTGGGCATCAAGGTGTGGGTTGAAGCCATTGCTGTGGTCCTCACCTTGCTTTGTCACCATGGCAGCCTCCAATAGATAGCTTCAGGGTGTGACAGGCATCATAGTTTCCTGTCTGTTCCCCCTCCGAGGCAGGGCATGCAGCCCTATGGCAGACTCCATCCTGTGGCCATGCTGCAGGTGGGAGGAGGAGCGTGTGGCAGTTACCATGTAGAACACACACTGGTCTACCTAGAGATCCACGTTTCCCCCAACCACCTTGCAGAAAGAGTTTTTAAAATGAACCCAAAACTATTTTACGTGTTTATGTGTGTGTGTATCTGCATATATGTATATATATGTACTTTTTATTTTGAAATAATGAGACTCAAAGCTCTCAAGTTGCAAAAATAGTACAGAACAAAATATTGACTCACCCAGCTCCTCACAAGGACACATTTCAGTGCGCTACCCAAGCTCTAAAGTGGCACAGGTATAGTGCTGATGGCCCGAGTCCCCGTGGCTCTCATCTTCATACCGTGGGGTTGGGTTTTGCCGGGTTTTGCCGCCATCATCATGCTGGAGCTCTGTCTCCTGTCTCCCGCAGCCTTTGCTGCTCTGGTTGCCACATGGCAAAGCGCATACGTTCCGCAGGTCTCCCCTGAGCTTTTGTTGCGGACTCAGGTTGGGGTGGGACTGGAAGAGCAGCCAGGGCTCTTAACCTCCGAGTCATCTCTCCAGCCCCCTCTCCTCTTTCTTTCTTTCCATCCAGATCATGTTTCACTCCTTCGGCAACAAGCAAGGAAGCCTGCATGGCATGCTGATCAACACACCCTATGTCACCAAAGATCTGCTCCAGGCCAAGCGATTCCAGGCGCAGTCCCTGGGGACCACCTATGTGTATGACTTCCCGGAGATGTTCAGGCAGGCAAGTCCTGTGGGCTCAGATGGCACCACCCTCCAGGGTCCCTTTCCCCTCCTTCCACAGAATTCATCCCTTGTCCTAAGTTATGCTTCTGAGATTCCTTCTAGATGAGGTCTTCCTGGAGAAAAATTAGTGCAGGAACGACTTCATGATACTTTCCCCAAAATAAGCCTAACTCTGTCCTGTTGATAGGTGTTACGCTGTAAATCTTTAGAAAACAAAGGGGATTGGGGGGAAAAGAAAAAAGTAACTCAAAGTCTATGACCTGAGACAAATTGTTTAACATTTTAATATTTGCTTCTGGTTTGCTCATATATTTTGCATGTGTTTGTGTGTGTTGGTACATGTCCGGTATCTTCTTTATTTGCTCTTGTCCCATTTTTTGAGACAGGCTCTCTCAGTTAACCCGGAGGTTGCTAATTTGGCCAGAGTGGCTGACTAGTGAGCCCCCAGACTCCTCTCCATCTCCCCGGCTCTGGTTTTTCTTTGGATAGGGATTGAACTCTGGTCCTCGTGCATGTGAGGGACCCTGCTTTACTGACTTAGCCATCACCTCCGGCCCCTGCTTCTCGTCTGTTTGCTCATTTATAAGTTAGGTGCTGCTTGCCAGGCCCCATTCTGAGGCTAAATGGGCCATGGAGAGGAGGCAGTACCTGTGTACATGTGTTATATGTGCATATGTGTATACAATGTATATTTTGTTTTAAAGTAATTAGCCTCATGATTATCAAGAAGTCATAAAAACAGTACCAAAAAAAAAAAAAAGGAATTGTATTGAGCGTTCCCCTGGGCCATTTCCTCAGTGACAACAGCGTTCCTGTGTTCCATTTCCCCAGAGATGCATTCTGGTTCATCACAGTGTGTCACCAAGACAGGAAATTGATCCTGGTGCAGTTGATACTGGCTCTGAGCAATCCTTACTCCCATTCTTTGACAGTGCCTGGGGAGCTGGGTGCCTGGGGAGCTGGGTGTAGTGGCACCTGCTTGTGTAGTCTCAGCTATTTGGGAGGCTGAGGCAGGAGCATCACTTGAGCGTAGGAGTTGGAGGCTGGCCTGGATAGCACAGTTAGACTCTGTCTCGGCCGAAGGGAGGGAAGTAGTGCGTTGTTAGGTTCTCCTGAGGGGCATCTGTGACTCCCCGACCAGCTCCAGGGGGTCAGGCACACACAGGCACAGCACTGGAAACAACCGGGAGTCCTCTGTGCATTCTTCGCTATGTGCTTGCGTACATCCCGAGTTTACTTGCCCATGGCACATGTGTTCGGGTGCCTACTGAAGCCAAAGGGAGTTGAGTTCCCCTGAAACTGGAGTTCTGGGTGGTTGTGAGCTGCCCAGTGTGGGTCCTGGTCCTCCACGAGAGCAGTAGAGCCCTCTTAGCACTGAGCTGTTTACCCGGTACCAAGTTGAATCAATACTTTGGAAAGCATAACCTGGCTGGGGAAGTGGCTCAGTGGGTAAAGGGCTTGTCACGAAGGCGAGAGGGCCTGCATTCAGGCCCCAGAACCCACTTTAATAAGCCAGGCATGGTGTAAACACATGTCATCCTGAGTGCTTGAAGTCAGAGGCAGGGCAATCCCTGGAACTTCCTGGCAACCAATCTAGATAATCAGTGAGGTCTGGGTTCAGTGAGAGACGCTGTCCCAAAAAAGAGGTGGAAAGTGATTGAAGACAACACCCGACATCAACCTGTGGCCAACACCCACACACCATACACGCACCACATACACACCACACCACACACCACACCTACACATCACACCACACCACACACACCACACCACACACACACGCCACACACACACACCATACACACCACACCACACACACACGCCACACACACACACCACACACACACCACACACACACACCACACGCACATACACACCACACCACACACCACAATACACACCACACCACACACCCCCATACACCCCTACACCACACACACACACCACATGTCACACGTATACACCACACCACACATACACACCACATTACACACACACCACACATACCACACATACCCCACACTCCCACACACCCCTACACCACACACATCACACTACACACATACACATACACAAACCACACACACACATACATAGACACACATATACACACATACACCACACACACACACACCCCTACACCACACACATCACACACACCACACCTACACACCACACTACACACACACACTACACACACACATACACAAACCACACACACATATACATAGACACACATATACACACATACACCACACACACACACACAATACACACACATTGGTACATGTACCTACCTACACAGGTGTGTGTGTGTGTGTACATGCACAAATATAAAAACATAATCAAAATTACCTTCACCAAAACTGAACTTAGGAGGTTTAAAAAGAATGTCTTTTCCCTCCTCCTCCTCTTCCTTCTCATTATTATTATTATGTGGAATAAACTTGTATATGTGTGTGTGTGAATATGTGTGTTCATGATTTAAAAAGAAGGTGAGAACAGGCGAGGAAGAGACCTGGTCAGTCGTCCTCATCAGCTTAGACCATGAAACCCAATAGGGACAAGTTCAACAGAACCGCCATATCCGGGCTGCCCATGTGTGCGTCAGCATTGCCAGAGCAGAAATTTCCTTTTCATTTTTGAGAACAGGGCAGTTTTCCCAGTGTTATCTCCTACTGGGAAGGGCAGTACTTCTCTCCCCATG
>PVIU01000456.1:37958-77924 GCA_004026605.1 Ondatra zibethicus
CGAGGTGGAGGGTGGGCACGAGGTGGGGGTGGGCACGAGGTGGGGGTGGGCACGAGGTGGGGGTGGGCACGGGGTGAGAGGTGGGCATAAGGTAGGACCTGGGTAGAACCCAGCTTGGGTCAGCTTGCTTAGGGTGTCACCGGGAAGAACCAAAGTCATTTTGCTTAGCGCACATCTCTTTCCCAGGTGGGGATGGTGGCCTTCAAAATGAGGTTTAAGACCCCGGAGTATCCAGAAGGGCGGGACGTCATTGTCATCAGCAATGACATCACCTTCCAAATTGGCTCTTTCGGCATAGAGGAGGACTTCCTGTATCTGCGGGCATCTGAGATGGCCCGGGCAGAGGGCATCCCCAAGATCTACTTGGCTGCCAACAGTGGGGCCCGTATGGGCCTGGCCGAGGAGATCAAGCAGATATTCCAAGTGGCTTGGGTGGACCCGGAGGACCCCCACAAAGTACGTCCTGAAGGAGGGTGCTAACATTTTGGTGCTTACCTAGAAGAGATGCAGCACCCCTAATCCAAGGTCCCACATCAGAAATGCCTCCAGACTCAAGGCTTAAGTGTCAACATGATGTCCTACATGTCCGCCCCGCCCTCCCTCACTGAGTCACAGTCACGGCACAGGGGCCTGAAGAAACTGTGTGAGGTGTCTGTGATATAGATGAGTGCTGTGTTTAGACCTGGTGCCCACTCCCAAAAGATCTCATTTTTATATGCAAATATGCCAGCCTGAAAAAAAAAATCAAAATCTAACTTGTTTGTAGCCCCATGCATTTCAGGTAAGAGACACACAGCCTGCATTGCGTTGGCAGGGTGTGGACGGCGCCTGCAGAACTGTGGGGAAGGAGCACCGTGTGCAGTGCACAGAGTCTCAGTACAGTTCCCACTTACTGAGCTAGGCACAGTGCCATGCACCTGTCCTCCTGGCACTCGGGAGGCTCAGGCGGGAGGAGAGAGAGTTCAGGATCTGCCTGGCCTACGTGGTGAGACCTTGTCTCAGAAAAAGAAAAAGAAGCATAGTGATTCGCAGAAATGGCCAAGAACACCCCTTAAGGGCATGATAAATGGGACATGTAGACATGTAGGTGATATGTGCTAGGTTCTAAATCCATATGTACCCAGAATGCAAAGTGAATAATATCCCACACCCAGGCCTTAGACTGTGTATGTGCATGTGTGTGAGGGTGCACGTGTGTGTGTTTATGTATGTGTACATGCCTGTAGAGGTGAGGACAGCCTCAGGTGTCACCCTTCACCTTCTTTCTGAGACAGGTTCTCTCTGACTTGCAATCCATCAGGTCTTCTGGGCTAGCTGGCAAGGAAGCTCCCAGGGGCCCGCCCGCCTACACCTCTTATCTCCCCGAGGCTGGGGTTGTAGGCACACACCACTAATGGAAGACAGTGAATATGTTCTCCAGACAGTGATGCCGTTTCCCTAGAGGAGACAAAAACCACTCTGGGAGTCAAAAAATTCTTTTTCTATTCTTTTTTTTACTACATCTTTAGCCCAGTCATAGTCCAAACATCTAAAAATTCAAAATGGTCTGTAATCTGAAACCCTTTGGTCACTAACCTCATCTCTAAAGTAACAAATTCTCTTCACGGCTCAGCTCACAGGATGGGTCACAGTGACAGTATGTTATAGGGTCACCTTTAGCCCAAAGGTGCCTACAAAACATGAATGGGTCTCCCATCTAGATGTGGGTTTCATTCCTAAGGTGTCTCATTGGGTAGAAGCAGATATTCCAAAGCTCAGACATATCAAAACACTTCTGGTCCCTATCATTTGGGCTATTTGACCTGTACACATGAACACACATGTGTGCACACACATGAACACACATGTGCACACGTGGGTGCTCACACATTCCCTCCACAGTGTGTAACCAGGCAGAGCCTGAGGCTGTGTGTGGGGAAGAGAGATGAGCTCAAAGTGGTCACATGGTTTACAGGTGTGAGCCTGAGGTGTGCAGCTGTGCAATTGATGTTTTCAACAGCCATCTTGGGCTGCACTGGCACCTTAAAACATCTGGTGGCTGTTAAGTCCATGGAACTAGATTCCCTGTCTCACTGAGTGTGTTTTTAAGGGATTTAGATACCTGTACCTGACGCCCCAAGACTACACCCAGATCAGTGCCCAGAATTCCGTGCACTGCAAGCACATTGAGGATGGAGGTGAATCCAGGTAAATACAACACCGGCTGGCAAGCCCTAGAGCAACCGCAGTTCAGCCCAGCTGCCTGTAAGGGGCACATCTCTAGGCTTGTGGGTGGTGGACTCTTGAGCTTCCATGTGGGGTGCTGATGACTTAACCGTTTGGGACAATCCCCTCCTCCTTCTCTCCGACCCTCTGTCCCTCCGCCCCCTCCCTCCTCTTTCCTTTTCTCTGCTGAGCCTTGCACACGGTAGGCAGGTGCTTTGCCATTGCATCGTACTTTGGTTTGTCCTTTGCTTGAGATAGCAGAGTTCAGGCAGGGAACAGTAAACTAAGTTCTCATGAAGTCTCAGGGACAAAAGCTCACAGTTTATGACCCAGTTATCCCAAAGATTCAGTGGTCATCTGGGTGCCTGAGACTGTCAGGGGTTCCCAGCTGTGGCATCAAACAAGCTAGCAGTCTCTAGGTGACTTTCTGGCATGTGAATTTCACGAGAAACATTTTTTAAAGCTTTGTTTACTTATTATGTCTGTAGTGTTCTGTATCCTTGAAGGCCAGAAGAGGGCGCCAGATCTCATTACAGATGGTTGTGAGCCACCATGGGGTTGCTGGGAATTGAACACAGGACCTCTGTCTGGAAGAACAGCCAGTGCTCTTAACCTCTGAGCCATATTTCCAGCCCTGAGAAACATTTTTTTTTTAAAATTCCGTAATGAAATAAGTTTGGGCAATACTCAGTTAACTGTACCTGTCAGAACATCTTCCTACGAGCCTGCTGGTGTCTCACCTTTTCGGGTCATGAATCATGGCTGATTGGTTGTGAACTAAGTGTCATTCCCTCATAGTTCCTGGTGTCCCCACAGACCAGAGGCTGAGCTAATTTTCTGTGGGATGTGAGGTAAGGTGGCACCTCACTAAGAGTCTCAACCTTGATATTTTAGAAGAGTCTCAAACTTGATCTTTTAGTGTCCCAGGGTCCTAAGCCCCTGTCTTTGCTTTGCCTCTGATTGTTCTGTGTCCCAGCAAACGCTTTGTCTTTGCTCATCTCTCCTGCCCCACATCTGTGGGAAATGAGTACTTCTGTTTTTGTTTTTGGAGCCTTGGCTTTAGTTGTGTTTGGTCCTTGCAGATACATCATCATGGATGTCATAGGGAAGAGTGGCAGCCTAGGCGTGGAGAACCTGAGGGGCTCAGGCATGATCGCAGGAGAAGCCTCCCTGGCTTACGAAGAAATTGTCACCATCAGCATGGTGCGTTCCCTTCTGGTCTCTTCCTTCTCATTTTCTTCCCTGTTTTTGTGTGTTCCTCTGTGTGTGTGCGTGTGTGTGTGTGTGTGTGTGTGTGTGTATACACATGAGTTCACATATACATAGAGGTCAGAGGTCAATATCAGGCACCTTCTCCAATTACTTTTCACATTTTGGGGAACAGAGAGTCTCACTGAACCTAAAGCTGGCTGATTTGGCTGCGACTGGCCAATTTGACTCTGGCTGGCCAATTTGGCTGGCAAGTCCCAGGGACCCTCTTGCCTCTGCTTCCCCAGCACTGAGACTATGGGCGCACACAGCCACGCCTGAGTTTTCATGGGTGCTAAGAGTCTGAACTCACGTCCTTATGGTTGCTTGGCAAGCACTTTGCTGACTGAGCCGTCTCCCCAGGCCCTCGTCTCTCTTTCCTGAGACTTGATCTTACTGTCTAGCCCATGCTGGCCTCAAGCTTGAAGTCCTTGCTGTCTAAGCTTCTTGAGTGCTGGCACCAGCCACACCTGGCCTTCCTGCTCTCTGTGTGACTACAGTTTGTCAGTACAGCAGCACCTGGAGCTTGTTAAAGTCACAGATCCCAGTCTGGTCTCAGCTTTAACAGCTATGCCAGAACTCTTTCTCTGGCTTATCTGCATCAGACGCCAAACTTCTCCAAACCTTTTTTTCCCCCCAAGTGAATCCCTGAAATCTTAGTACTCAGGAGGCCGAGGCAGGAGAATCACTCTGAGTTCAAGTCAGTCTGGTCTATGCAGCAAGTTCTGGGCTAGCCAAGGCTACATAATGGGACCTTGTCTCAGAACCAGACAAACACAAAATTAAATTAAAAATAGGGGCCCATCAAGATGGCTTGGGGCAAAGGTGGTTGTCACTCTATTTGACTACGTGGTTCAGTCTATGAAACCCATGTGACGGTAGGAGAGTCACTCTTGCTGTTCTCTGACCGCCACATGCGTGCTGTGACAAGCACACTCACAAATACATACATATGCACACAAAATAAATAAATACAAATTTTTAAATAAAAAATAAAGGTGTTACGTGTTTGACAGTTTTATATGACAGGTCACCTGATCCCCATGACCTTTCCAATCCTGTGCTGTTTCAGGTGGTGACAGAACTCTTCAGTGAGAGCCTGTCGCTCAGGGCCTGTCTTCACATGCTGCCCCAGGATCTGATCATAGCTCATAAACACAGCAGGAAGGGGAGGGGAGGTGGGCATGTACCCCTGCAATCCCAGCGCTTGGGAGGCCGAGGGAGGGGGATCTGGAGTTTGAGGCCAGCCTGGGCTACATAACAAAAGGTTGTTTCAGAGACCCAGGAAATCGTGGCCCGTGGTATTGACTTGGCACAGATTTTCCACAGGGGTCAGCAGTTCCTACACATTCTCGAGGCCATTGCAGATGGCTCAGCACCAGCAGGGCCAGTGTGTGCCGTTGGCCTTCCCGATGCTGTTCTGGTTGACCTCTTTCCTTTCATATAAAAGTCACATGGTTTACTTTGGGACACTCGGCTTCTAAAGAGAAAGGGTTGGGCTGGAGAGATGGTTCAGCTGTTAAAGACTAGGTTCACAACCAAAAACCTAAGAAAAAAGGTTAATTTGGACTCAGAGTTTCAGAGGTCCACATGATCTCTTGGCCTTGGTGCTTTGAACCTCTTGTGGGAACGTGTGGCAGAGATTGGTTGCTCAGCAGAGCAGATAGAGGAAGCTGCCAGCCAGGTCTTATGTTTCTCATGTGACAAGCCTCCAATCACCTAGGGACCCCTACAGAGCCCACCTCTTAGAGTTTCCACCGCCTTTAGCTGGGCCTCTGAGGAGTTGTTCAAGGTGCAGATAATAGCAGAAGCCAAGCTTGAGCAGGTGCTGGGAGAAAGCCAGGCTCCAGCCAGCTGTGCCGCACACCTGTAACCCCAGTACCTGGGAGGCAGAGGCAGGCAGATCGTCTTTTAGAGAGTTCTAGGCTGGCTGTGGCTATACAGTGAGAAACAACTCTCCGTGGGGGGTGAGCCCACCAGCCTCTGGTCTTGTCTCCACAGGTGACCTGCCGCGCCCTCGGAATTGGGGCCTACTTGGTGAGGCTTGGCCAGCGGGTGATCCAAGTGGAAAACTCCCACATCATCCTCACTGGGGCCAGTGCTCTCAACAAGGTAGCACCGGCAAGGCCTGGTGGGGAGAGTGGGGACTCAGTCAGACATCGTGTGGCCCACTGTCTTCGCCAGCTATTATTGCTGACTGTTGCTGTGAAGAGACACCATGACATGGCAACTCTTATAAAGGAAAGCATTTAATTGGCTTACACTTCAAAGGTTTAATCCATTATCACAATGGCGGGAAGCAAGGCAGCACGCAGGCAGATGCGGTGCCAGAAAGGAAGCTGAGAGTGCTTCATTTGTGCTAGCAGGCAGCAGGGACAGATGTCTGAAACCTCATAGCAAACCCTTCCCCTCATGACAGGCTTCCTCCAACAAGGTCATACCTTCTACTGTCACTCCCTGTGAGTCTGGGGAGCATTTTTATTCAAACCACCACACCAGCTATTGTGGGTTCACAATACAAACCAGTTTCCGACCTTTGATCCCAGCACTTGGGAGGCATAGGCAGACGGATCTCTGTGAGTTTGAGGCCAGCCTGGTCTACAGAGTGAGTTCCAAGACAGCTAAGACTGTTACACAGAGAAACCCAGTCTTGAAGAGACAACAACAACAAAAACCCAGTTCCCTTCCTGAAGCAAGTGCTATATTTTTTTCAGTTTGCAGTTTTCCCATCCCCTTGTGACCCCTGCTCCTGGAACTAGTTCTCCAGCTTACATTAAAAATATTATTAGAGACGTACCATACTTTGCAGGATACTAAGAAAGGCCCCATTCGCACAATTTTGCTTCTCCTATGTTTTGGGAGAACTCTTGCGTTTCGGCTTGCCTGTGGTTAAGTCTGACCCATGAGGGTGAAAACCAAGAACCTGCTTGTTTTAGTGTACTGCAGGATTTCCCACGTGGCTCTGGAGTCTCCATGTTTAATGTCCACTCAGAGCCCACAGGGGAGTTCCATGTGTGGCTTTGCATCAGCAGCATCTGGGTGGACATTTGACCCCTAGACCCAACAACGGCAGACCTGCTGCTGAAGCAGGAACCCTTTATGTCCAAACGGGCATTGGTGATTCCCGAATTGGACTGCATATTAGAGTTTCCCGGAAATCTTAAGGACACAGGGACCACCAATGCCTGGTGCTCCCCCTGAAGACCCTGAAGGGATCGGTCTGGGTACAGCCTGGGTGGCAGGTGTTTCAGAAGCTCCCAGGTCATTCTGAGGCAGCCAGAGCAGAGGACCCAGCAAGATGGAGTGTCCTTGCTAACTGTTGTGTCAACTCAGGTCCTGGGAAGAGAAGTCTACACATCCAACAACCAGCTGGGGGGTGTGCAGATCATGCACAACAATGGGGTCTCCCACGTCACTGTGCCAGATGACTTCGAGGGAGTCTGTACCATTTTGGAATGGTTGTCATATATACCGAAGGTGCGCTATTCCCTGGCAGCCTGTGAGCCTGTGGGATTTGGTTCCTGGTGGTAGGGAGGGTTGGGAAAAGAACACCATATGTGGGACCAGGCTTGCTTGGCCTCTCACCCCCCTCCCGATACCCAGCCCTGACCTTTGCATTTGGGGAGACTCTGATGTGCTGTAGGATGTAGGGGCGCTGTCTACTGATCCTTTAGAAAAGGGTGACATTGGACCACAGCGGGCCTCATACCTCATGGCCAGCCTGGATCCGTTTCTGGCTTCCTCTTCAGGAACACTGTAATCCTGGACCAGCCTCCCAATCCTTCTGACCTTTATCTTTCTCCTTTCTGGAGTTGTGTTACCATGGCGATGAGGGGGACTGATGCCCAGCTCTCTGCAGATTCTCTCCAGGGCTCCCCTGGACTGTAGTGATTAGCTATCGGTCCTATTAGCCACAGGACCACTCGAACTAGATCTCGGCTAGCAGATATTTGTGCCTCGGTTTCTTTAATCGCCCAGCCGAGAGAATGCTGGTCCTGAGTAGCTCCCGGACTCTATCTGAGCTCTAAAAGGTCTCAGGAGAATGCAGACAGAAGTTGCCAATCATTTTACAGCTGGAGCCGTGGCTTGAGGGCATGCTGCACAGCTAGACATGCGCACAGTCAGAGGGGAGAGCACTCAGGTGTGTGGTGGTCATCCCTGCCATGCCCCAGGGACTGAATGAAATGGCTTTGGCGGTTTTTTTCTAGGACAATCGCAGCCCAGTCCCCATCATCACTCCTACTGACCCCATCGACAGGGAAATTGAATTCATCCCATCCAAAGCTCCCTATGACCCCAGGTGGCTGCTTGCAGGAAGGCCTCACCCAAGTAAGTCGTAAAGTGTTTTTTGGAGACTCCAGATTTGGGGATTTTTTTCTTGGTCTACTGTAAAGGGCCATTTTGGTGGAAGCATCTATGTCTGTCCATATTTACCAGGGTGGGTGCATGTGAGCTCAAAGGAGGGGTTGGATGGACCAACAAGGGTTGGAAACAGCTCCGGTTTCTGGAGCCAGCGGCTAGGGCTCAGCACTGGCTAGGGCCTCCCTCCTGCCTCTCTTTCCCTCTGGCTAGACCCTCACAGAGGAGGCTGGCTTCTTTCACACACACATACATGAGCACCCTCACGCACCCATACTTTCTCCTTCTCCAAGGAATGCCTCTGTCTCCTGGGGGTGTACTTGGTTCTGAGAACTGGGAAAGCTCAGCTGTCCCATCACCCGAACCCGACCCACGACCCACGTCTCGAATTTCGTGTGCCGTGCCAGAGGCAAGGGTTCCAATGGCTTCTTGGGTTCATAGACCCTTTCCCTCCATCAGTGGCTCCATTAGAAGGCATCTGGTTTCTTACCCCTGTGTGCTCTATCCTGTGGATAGCTCCGAGCCCTGAGGGAGTAGGGAGGCTGAAGCAGGAAGAGGGTTTATTCCCTGGCATCCAGCCGCTGCCAGGCCTTCTACCTCTTGCCAGAGTGGCAATCATTTGCGTTACCTCCCAACACCGTCCCCACCCCCACCCATCAGTGGCTACATTGCTGCTGTCACAGTGTGTCTCTCTGGGACATGGGTGAGCTGTTTCCTCTCAGGGATACTGAGCTATAGCCAGTGGGCCAGAATAAGGTTCTTCAGCAGAAAGGGCACAGGACTATATGGTCAAAGCCAGCTGCTGCAGTGTGCCCACCAGGCAGACCCTGGGCCTCCCCAGCCCTCAGCCAGAACTGCCATCCTTCTGCCCGCAGCTCTGAAGAGTTCCTGGCAGAGCGGATTCTTCGACCATGGCAGTTTCATGGAAATCATGGCACCCTGGGCTCAGACTGTGGTGACTGGACGAGCAAGGTGACACGAAATGGGGGTGGGCTGTACATAGCTGCCCACCAGGCACGGGACTCTCAAGCACTAGGCCGGGGCTTCCAAGGCTCTTTTCTCCTTGGTCTCTGACTTTTCTGAATTCAAAAGGCAAATTTAGGGAGTAGGGAGATGGCTAAGGCCATGTAAGCCTAAGGACCTGAGTTCAGGTCCCTAGCACTCACGTGACAAGTTTGGCCCAGCAGTGCAGGGGATCCCAGCACTATGGCTACAGAGCCAGAGCCTAGCAGCTTGCTGGTAAACTCCAGGTTATGACAGAGGATGAGATAGAGAATGGCTGAGGAAGAAACGTGACAGTGAACTCTACATGCAGGTACACACACACATGCGCATATTCACCCCCCATCCCACACACAATGTATGCTTACCTCATGGACTCCAAAAGTAAATAAGTAAAAAGAAAACGTGTGAGCTGAACAAGGATGACACCAATAAACACGCCAAACAGGTCAGGGAAACCCCACCAAAGAACTGCAGGCAACCGAGGAAGCTGGGAGCGGGAGAGGTGCTCTTCCCCAGGGAAGAACGCGCCAATTGACTGTCCACTGCCAAACGGTCAGCCCTGCAAACACACATACAAGTTGGCATTATATGGACCCAACAGGTTGTGTGTGTGTGTGTGTGTGTGTGTGTGTGTGTGTGTGTGTGTGTGTGTGTGTGTAAGGGAACTCCTCCATAGCTGTAGCTGGCTCTTGAGTGTCGCAGTAGCCTTAATCTGCCTTTTGTCTTCAGCACCTTCTCTATAACGTATGGAAATCTTGCAGGAGAGTTTCCCAAAGGTGCAAAAGCCTATGCAAAACTTGATTAGGAGAAACCAGGAAAACTGTGGTCAACCTGATGGAGAATTTGCAGTTGGCATTGTCCCTTTTGGAAGCTTAATTAAGATGTTTTGGGGATATGGAGGTCAACTTGTTAAAGTGTAAACTAGAGGATAATAAAGAAGCTCCAGTCACCAGAGAGTGTGGTCAAAGCTGGGTCCTCCAACTCACCTTTCGGATTCCCAGCATGACATCACAGCTACAGACCCAGATCACAGAGTCCCCCCAAAACCAACCAGGAGTCCTGTATGTAAAAGTAAAGCGTCTTTATTCTTACACAAGTTTGCAAACTCGGTCTCTCTATGTGTCCAACATATTGGAGTGATTGGAGAGCCCCGAGCTCTGTTAGAGTTGGGTTTTTATAGTAGTAAAGGTGTGGGTGAGGGATTTCTAAGGTTCAGGACCCCTAGCTGGCTGACATTTGTCTAGGGGTGTTCTGGTGAAAAGCTATGGGTGTGTGCTGGCAGGTGATCCTTTCTACAATGGTTGGAACATTAGGAATTTCCTTTGGATGGTCTGTGTAAAATGTTTGCAGCCCAACAAACCTCTCTGCCTACGCAATAATCCAAATCAGACCAAATCAAACTGAATTAGAAAAATCCCAGGTTTAATGGATGCCAGCCCTCCCGGGGAGGGGAAAGGAGAACCAGAAAGACCATGTGTTTTGTCTCTGGGGAGGCAGTTTAAATAGCCTGTGGGAGAGGTCTTGACCCTCTCTGGGGAGGGGTTTGGTGGGCTTTCTCAGAGCTGGAGTCTGGACTGTGGCAACTCCCAAGGGAGGGGGCTTGGGATGGATGCAAGGGAGTGGGGTGATGCTTCCAACCAAACATCCCAGACTCCTTGGATATAGGGGTGTCAGAGGCTGGGGTGTCACTTCCAACCAAACAGTCTGTTCCTGGGTGGTGCCTGAGTCTCAGTTTGTGGTCTTTATCAGAACCAGGTACTGCCTTAGGGTAAACTCCTGAGACACAGGTCTCTATTGAGCTTGTCATGCTGGGTCCTGTGTTAGGATGAACCCAGCTCCAAGCTTCCATAGCCTTGTCTGTTAAATGGAGATAATAACTGAGCCCAAAGGATTACCGTGACAACGGCATCGGTGCCATCAGTGCCATGCTAAGCTCCTCATATATAACACATGTTCTTCAAGTGCTCACAGGGCTTTTCTTTACCTCAGTTGTAAGCACAGGGCCCCAGGGAGATGGCTCAACAGGTTACAGTCTTACCCTGCAGTTTGTTCCCCAGAACCTACATAAGGTAAATGAGAGCAGACACTACAAAGGCCCATTCACTCCACACCTGCACCATAGCACATGCACACACACACACACACACACGCACGCACGCATGCACGCACACACACATACATGCATGCATGCACACACGCATACACATGCATGCACAGAGTTAAAGTTGTAAAAAATTGTGTGTCATTAGCCTTTAGTTATACAAAGTTATTTATTTTACAAACCCTTTTGTGCAATCCTGGAATTGACCATGGAGCTCTCCCTGTGGAGATGGCCCCACCCCACTTCCCTAGGAAGGGATAAAGGACAGCAGTGCAGTGGTAGCTTTGGTTGTTGATAGCCCAGAGTGACAGGTAGTGATGTCATGGTCTCATCTGAGCCAAACTCTTTGACACTTGATGCTGCCCAGCTTTGAGTACTGGAGATGGAGCCCAGGGCCCCATGCATGCCAGGCAAAAAGCTGTACCACTGAGCCATATCCCAGCTCCTTGGTTTTTATTTCAGGTCAGTATCTTGTGTAGCCCAGGCTGGCCTTGGCTTCCTAGGTAGCTGGGTAACAGACCTATGCCACCAACCCTGGCTTGCTTCAAACTTTCCCCTGTGTAAATTAGTTCAGCACCCAAGCTCCGCAGCGTGTAGCTGCTGGCCACACGGGATGATTCACGCCATCATTTAGAGCTGCGGTGTGGCTAGGTTGCAAAGCACCTGCCTGGCACATGCAGAGCCCGAGCTCCATCCTAGGACCACAAAGAGGGAGTCTGAAGCTGAATGCTGGGAACTGTGTGTGCTTCACACTTGACATCTTCGATGCCTGAGGCACAGATGGCTCCGTGGGCTCAGCACCATGCTGCCCTGACTGTTCTCACCCTATCAGGGCACCTATCGCTCTCCCCACCTATACGCCTTGCAGCCAGCTCCCCGATGCACCCTCAGTCCCACGTGGAAAGGCCTGCAGCAGGCTGGGTAGACGCTGGGGCCCTGAGATCTGCTCACAGGGCCGCCCGCTGCCGAACTCATGTGTGCTCACTTGCAGGCTGGGGGGCATCCCCGTGGGAGTGATTGCCGTGGAGACTCGGACTGTGGAGGTGGCTGTCCCTGCCGACCCTGCCAACCTGGATTCTGAAGCCAAGGTGAGCCAGGAGCCATGGCCACTATGACCGCTGCTGACAGGAGTGGATCCTTGGACCCAGCCCAGAGAAGCGTCCACTTCCACGGTCCTGAGAGCAAGGGAGCAGAGGCCTGGGGGCTCTGCCCATTGCCCCTCACATCTCCGTGGGACACATAATTATTCTATTCTAGGCTTCTCGCCTCGGTGGTAAAGGTCCTTTGTGTACCCCATCCCCACTTCCACTCCGCTAAACTAGTGTGGTGACACACTGTGTATGAGAATAGGGGGAACCTGTTGAGGTCCAAAGAGTATGGGTTTGGGGCTCCTAGGGAGCCTTGGCTCTGGAGCATGTATAATGGTATGTGTTCTGGTGAAGGTTACTGTGGTAATGAGACACCATAATTGAAGCATCTTGGAGAGGAAAGGGTTAATTCAGCTTACAGGTTCACATCACTGTTCATTACTGAAGAAGTCAGGACAGGAACTCAGACACGGCAGGAATCTGGAGGCAGGAGCTGATGCAGAGGCCATGGAGGGGTGCTGCTTATTGGCTTGTTCCTCATGGCTTGCTCAGCCTGCTTTCTTATAGAACCCAGGCAGGGCCACCAGCCCGGGGGGGCACCACCCACACTGGTCTGGGCACTCCTCCAACAATACTAATTAAGGAAACGCCCTGCAGCCAGATTTTATGGAGGCATTTTCTCAGCTGAGGCTCTCTCTGTGTCAAGTTGACGTAAACAGTAGAGGACAGTAGAGGCTGTGACCACTGGCCCTGTTGTCCCTGTGTCCAGGGCTACTGTCTGACTTAAGTGACTCTGTGTCACAGATCATCCAGCAGGCGGGCCAGGTGTGGTTTCCAGACTCTGCCTACAAGACAGCACAGGCCATCAGGGATTTCAACCACGAGCACCTGCCCCTCATCATCTTCGCCAACTGGAGAGGCTTCTCGGGTGGTATGAAGGGTAAGTCCAGCTCCTCCGCATTCCTCCACTGGGTCTCTCAACAGTCCTGCGAGGACTCAGGTCAAGTAACCACCTAGTTTATAGATGAGGAACTGAGCTTGGGAGGCAGGTGACCTCCTGAGGTCGTATGAAGGGCAGGGCAGGGAGGTCTGTTCTGCCAGCTCCCTAGTGACCTGGGTAATTGTCTTCCTGAGTGGTAGGATGAGGAAGGCATATGGCCATCCACGACATTATGGTTGCGTGAGCCCTTCTATCTAAGTCACCCAGAATGCCCAGAGAGATAGCGGTTCCCGTTGGCTGCTGAGGAAGCAGCTGAGGAAGAAGAGAGGCACATGTGTATCTTTGAGAGCTGGGTGACTTCTCTGAATCCTCAACCCCTTTGTTTGTGAATGGGGACCCTGCAGTGAGGGTCCCATGCTCTGGTTCCACACATGGCACTGATGCTGGCCAGTATTGCAGTGTCACCATATAGGGTATGGGGACTTGGAGGGACCTCCCGGTGTTGCAAAGCAGGGACCTATGCTATGGGGTTGTGTGTACTGGGCACATGGGTGGGCTGGGGCATCTCACTCAGAGTTGGAAGGGGTTAGAAAACAGCAGACCCTGCACTGGTGTTCACAGATGAGGACACACCCAGGCAGGAGGACAACCTGTCCAAGGTCACATGGCCCCTGAGGGAAGGAGCCAGACCCAGCCTGGCCCTCAGCTCTCCCTCAGCAGCCTAGGGCTGGATGTGTCACTGGGCCCAAGTGTCCTAAGCAGGCCTCGCTTTGCAGACATGTATGAGCAGATGCTGAAGTTTGGAGCCTACATTGTGGACGGCCTCCGGCAGTACAAGCAGCCAATTCTCACCTACATCCCACCTTATGCCGAGCTCCGTGGGGGCTCATGGGTTGTCCTCGACTCCACCATCAACCCCCTGTGCATCGAGATGTATGCAGACAGAGAGAGCAGGTGGGCGTGCCACTCGGGGCCTAGTCTGCAGAGCTAGTTAGACCCTCAGAGGACTGCGTCCGGAGGAGGTCAAGAAGCTGGGCGGGCAGTGTGCATGTGTAACCTTGACTCCAAGGGTGGTGGGCAGAGATAGGGAGGCCCTGGGACTTGATGAGCAGTCAGCCTGGCCAAATCAGTGAGCTCCAGGTTCCGAGAGAGACCCTGGCTGACACTGACCTATGTACACACACACACACACACACACACACACACACACACACACACACACACACAAAGTCATAATGCTTGCCAAGAAATAAGAAAAAGGAGTTGGGGGCAGGAGAGCAGGGAGACCCTAGTGCCCCCCAATACCTCTTTCTTGTCCCTATTCAGGGGCGGTGTTCTAGAGCCGGAGGGCACTGTGGAGATTAAGTTCCGGAAGAAAGATCTGGTGAAGACCATGAGAAGGATAGACCCAGTGTGCAAGAAGCTCGTGGGACAGCTGGGTAAGTGGGTCACGCGGGCCGGCAAAGGCGTCATAAAGCAGAGTGAGATGGGTCAAACACAGCCATCAGACCGATCCAGCCCTTCCACGGGGCACTGGAAATGGTCGACAGGAACCATCTCAGATGGCAGATCTTTTGGAGAGTTGCAGCTAGTATGTCCACAGTGAGATGTCTCGGCAAAGGGGCCAGATATAAACATGAAATTACCTTTCAGAGCTTCTGTGTTCAGAGCACAGCCCTGTCTCTGGAGCCAGGGTGGAGCATTCTGCCCTATCCGCACTCACAAGCTTCTGAGCGTTCACCCCGTGACCCCACAATTCTACACACATAGGGTGAGATAGTCGAAACATTTGGGGCCACGGAGAACACCAGAACTTGGATGATTATAATGTCTCTTTAAGGACATTGTGTCCTCCCTGGCCAGAGATGAACAATTTTTATCCATTGTATTTGCTTCATTCCTGACCTTTGGTGCCCCTCTCCTCAGATGTCCATGTGGTGGTCATGTGTGTAACTGTGCAGACCACACGTCTGTTACAGCGTGCACTTCCTTTGGGTTCACTTCTGTGATTTGGGTCTACACTTCATGACTGGGTTTCTGTGGAATTGGCATTATGTCTTGAAATATCTCTTACGACAGTTCCAGGACAACCAGGGCTACACAGAGAAGCCCTGTCTCAAAAAACAAATTAAAAAAAGAAAAGAAATATGAGGTTTCTTTCTTTTTTTAAAGATTTATTATATTTATCATGCATATACTGTTCTGAGCATGTTTGCCTGCAGCCAGAAAGAGGGCATCAGATCTCATTATAGACAGTTGTGGGCCACCATATGGTTGCTGGGAACTGAACTCAGCATAGTCAATATTCTTAACCTCTGAGCCATCTCTCCAGCCTGGTTTCTTTCCTTTTTATTACATTTATTTTGGGTGTGTTTGTGCATGCCCATGCCACAGCACTTGTGTGGAGGTCAGAGGACAACTTGCGGAAATTGATTCTCTCCTTCTACCACATGGGTCCCGGGAATCAAACTCAGGTCATCAGGTTTGGCACCAAGCACCGTTCTCCAGAGTCACCTCGCTGACCCCTTGGGATTCTAACACTGGATTTCCTTTTATACGGTGTTGTCTTCATTCCTTACTACCCGCTTCCCCCGGCAGAGCTGTGTTGGTTTGTGTGTTTCCAGAATCTGTCCCATGTTTCTGCTGCCATGGAATTAATATGTCCCCACTGTATTTATTATATGTCTGCAGACAGCAGTTGAAGCCTGGGTAGGGCTGGGGCTCCCCCCCTCCCCCAGGGGCTGTCTTGGGGCTGTGAGTACATTTCCTAGGCTGCAGAACTTGATTTAGGAGCAGCGTTGGCCGGCAGACCAGACTATCACAGGGCAAGGCCTCTTGTTTGGTTTTGTGGATTTTCAAAACAGCAAGCAAACAAACAAACAAAAACAGCCCAACCCCACATGGCCATCTCGCACAGCCCCTGAAGTCCTGACCTGATGTCTGCTCACCTGCAGGGACAGCCCAGCTCCCTGACAAGGACCGCAAGGAGCTGGAGAGCCAGCTGAAGGCCCGAGAGGACCTGCTGTTTCCCATCTACCACCAGGTGGCAGTGCAGTTCGCCGACCTGCACGACACACCCGGCCACATGCTGGAGAAGGGAATCATCTCGGCAAGTCCCCAGAGGCCACCGGGGACCCAGACAAGGAGAAACACATAGGGGTTTGGGATGAAGCCAAGCTGGGGCTCAGAGGGCTCTTTGGGCCATTCAGTCTGGGTGTGTCAGCAGGAGCCGCAGCCTCTCACCCCAAGGAGGCTCAGGCTTTGAACATGCTGGAGTGACTTGGGTGTGTTCAGATGGCTTAGTCTGCAGCTTCCGTGAGGCTTGAAGCCTGTTAGTGCTGACACTGGCCTGCGACTTGCTCCTAGGAGGACATCCTTGTCCACTGGCCCATGCCCATAGCTGGCCGGCCAGTTTTCTTTTGGGAACCAACCTGAGATAGAGTTTTGTGTCAGCAGAGGTAAATGTGGATACCAGTTTGGTTCAGAGGCCGTGCCAGGCACCGAGGGTCCTGCAGAGCCCTGTTCTGTGTCTCCCTCAGGAGGAGCTCGGCCCCCTATGCACGATATCCCTGCTTCTAGGATGGGGTGGGAACAAGTCCGGGAGCCAGCCTGGGGCCCAGTGCTGAGCAGTTCCTGCCCCCTCCCTCCTTCGTGGGTGCTCAGCTGAACCTGTCCACAGGACGTGTTGGAGTGGAAGACTGTGCGCACCTTCTTATACTGGAGGCTGCGCCGGCTGCTGTTGGAAGCTCAGGTGAAGCAGGAGATTCTCCGAGCCAGCCCCGAGCTGAGCCATGAACACACACAGTCCATGCTGCGACGCTGGTTTGTGGAGACTGAGGGCCCTGTCAAGGTGGGCCTGAGCAGGGAGAAGGGAGCTGTTAGCGTGCAGGCACGGGGTGTAAGGACGGACTGCCAGCTCTGTCCCTCAGCAACATTCCCACCTGAGGTAGACTATACCCATTGACCCCCACCCCCAGGCCTACCAGTGGGACAGCAACCAGGTGGTGGTCCAGTGGCTGGAACAGCACTGGTCAGCCAGGGATGGCTTGCGCTCCACCATCCGTGAGAACATCAATTACCTGAAGCGGGACACTGTCCTCAAGGCTATCCAAAGGTGAGCAGCATGCCTATGGCCAGCCTCTGGCTCGCTGGCTTGCCACAGTGTCAGGATCAGGCCCAGCCTCAGCCCAGGGCGATTACCACCCCCCCGACACACACAACAGAACTGTGGTCTATGACTTCTTGCCTCATAGCTAGTACCTTGTTGATTAGAAGGATCCCCATCACAAACCCCAGGGCTGAGGATGCAGGCTCCCTGCCTGTCAGTATTTCTGTAGTCTCCAAGGAGGTGGATCACAGGATTCCTGGACCTCTTTTTCAGGTATGAAGCTGGGTGGGGCTCAGGTGTGTCACACCTCCGGTCATGTCACACAACCTGGACATGGAAAGGGCTATGCCACCCTGAGGCATTCTGCTCCCTACGTCAGAATCCCCCCCTCTACAGGATTATTCCCCCTCCTCTCCCCTCCCCCTCCCCCACCTTTATCTCATTCTCGAGTGAACATAGCAGGAGGAAGTTAGAACCCTGGGCTCTGTCCCACCCGAGAGAAACATGTCTAGTCAAGGACACTGCCACCTAGAGACCACTGAGCCAACTGGTGAGTGACCCTGTCTCTTCCCTTCCCTGTAGTCTGGTTCAGGAAAACCCAGAGGTGACCATGGACTGTGTGGCATACCTGAGCCAGCACCTCAGCCCGGCTGAGCGGATACAGGTGGCTCAGCTGTTGTCTACCACGGAGAGCCCGGCTTCCCCCTGAGGTACTCTGGCCATCCCTAGGACCCTGGGCCATGGGAAGGGCCATGCGGCACGCCTTGCAGGACCCTGGGCCATGGGAAGGGCCATGCGGCAGGCCTTGCAGGACCCTGGGGCTTGTTTCAGGAAAACCCACGCAGCGAGCCTGAGCACTCTACAAATGCGGCTGCTGTTCCTGACCAGCATCTTCCTGCACAGAAGGCCCCTGTGGTTCTGCTGGGCAGGCGCAGCCTCCCCTTCCCTGGGAACCTGAGGGTTTGTCCCAGTGAATAACTCTGCTACATCTCTGAGTGAACTGAATCAGGCACCCCGAGATCTTGTGTTTTGTCTGGAATGGGGGTCCATTGTCTCGGCTCACTATCTCATCTCAAGGCACTTGCACACTGGTTCATGCTCAGCAGCTCTTGTCCTTCAGCAGAATAAATGTGCTAAGGAAAACACACCAGACAAGACCCAAGAAAACCTCTTTTTGTGACAAGGCTTATCAAGAAACTTAGTCACCCAAGCAAGGGCAAAAACGATTTCCTTTGTTCAATTAAGAGAATAAAATGGCATTTTGTTCTCCAAGTAGCCCTCCTGCGACAGGAAGACCATCCTATGGACAGGCTGTTTCCAAAAAGGAAGAGAAAAATGGGTAGGATACTTGGTGTCTGGCAGAGCTGGAGAACTCCTCTTGCCTCAGCTCCCAGGCTCTGTAAGTCTTTTCTTCCCGAGTGGAGCAAGGACTGGACCCCATGCCTCCTACAGATTGGCCACCCTTTGGGTACCAAGTACCCTCCTGCCTGAGCACAGAGCACAGAGAGGCTGTCCCTAAACAAAGCTAGTGTCACCACTTCGCCCCTCCCAGGGCCCCTGACCAACACACTTCCTCACCGTGTGCCTTGATCCCGTGGCAGGAGCCACTGGCTCTGGGACTGTGCTGCAGGCACCCTGGATTTGCTCATGAAGACTTTGCCAGCACCCGCAGGCTCCATAGTGGCAGGGTCTGAGTGAGATATTCTGTGCCAGTGACAGAGGCCAGGGAAGTCAGCCACCACCTACTGTCCTTCTGGGCAGTGTCTGATGACATGGAGCATCACTCCGGGCTGAGGCCACAGTCACCCAGGGAATGAGCTGCAAGCCAGGCTACTTGAGGTTCCCCAGGTTAAAACAGAAAGGCTCAGCCACCAGCCAGTGACAGCCCTGGCAGCTGAGGGGGCTGGGAGGAGTGGAGATTCTGGGGGATGAAGGGCTCTTTTGGGCAAGGTCCTCTTGGTGTTGGAGGAGAGCCCAGACAGTGACTAGCTGCTGCCCTGACCATCCGCTTGAACTGAAGAGGCTGCCGGGAGATCGACAAAATAAACTATTTTTTTGAAGGAAGCCCTTTGACCTTGACTTATTCTGTGGACCAGAAAAACCTGACAGGTAGAAGGGATGGAAGGTTCTCCACTGCTTTCACACATCAGAGAGCTTTGTGTAGGAGCACTAAAGGATGGAGGTCCAGGCTTTCGCTCCTTTTCCATGGCTTCCCATCAGATGAGGGCACGTGGCAAAGCTCAGAGAGGTCAAGACATTCACCCATGGTCACACAGGGCAGACTGGGAGGTGTGTCTAGTCTGACTGCCCTTCCTTCTGTGACACAGGGCTTTGGCGTGTCCGGGAGCCTGAACTACACTTGGGGACTGATTGTCCCTGCATTTTCACCCTACACAAGAACCTCGAGCCTCCCATGATGCTGGTCTACTCCTAAGGGCCTGCTCATTCTTGACCCTCAACAACGATTACTTTTATTCCGGTCCATCCGGCGTCTTTCCGAGGGGTGGGTCAACCAGAGTTCTCCAGTGCCACTGGGGAGAGAGAACCTGTCACACACAGAGTGCGAGGGAGAGCCCAGGCCTGTTGGTAATTTTTGGATCTCTGAATCAAGCCGTGCTTGAAGCCAGAGGGCCTGTTGGAAACCTATTTATGTGGTTGATTTTTGTTTTAAAAATGCTTTCCCTAGTTCAGAGAGGACCAGCAGCCCCATCCTCAGATGGCTCAGCCCAGAGGCAGCAGTTAGTGTTTCATAATGCCATTCTGTTTCAGCAGATACCTAAGAAGGGAAGTAAGCCTCTGGAAGGCTGGGGGGCGGGAGGTGGTTAGGCAGACTTCCGGTTGGGTTCCAGACACAGACCTAATTGCTGTCACTGTAAAGATGCTGACATTTAGCCTATGGGCAATCAGTTGTGAGCTTCATTGTCCCTGACAAGGCCAGTGCTTCCATTTTCCGCTCAAGGGCCTTGGCCACTAACCCCAGGGGAAGGAAGGAAGGACCAGCTACCACTGTGTGAACAGAGACCTTGTTGCCCAGTTCAGGTCCATACAAAGATGGCCACTGACTGATGCCAGGCCTGGTCTTGTCCTGTGTAGTCCGTGGATGAACCTGTGAGATGGAGGTGATGAGCCTTTTGTCTTCATTCTCAATAAAATCCAGGCTCAGGCAGTTGGGGAGTCAGCTCAGCGGTGGAGCTGAGCATGCCACAGCCACTTATTCTCTGCGCTTTGACAAGCTGGGAGTCTGTCAGCTGCGGCCCACTGCAAAAAGAAGCCTCTCTGATGGGGGGGGGGCTGTGCTCACCATGGATGTATAGGTAGCTATGTCCATTTAGAAAGAAGTTAGAAGTACGGTCCCCCTGGGGCCTATCAGCTTCCCATGGTGCGTGACCCAGTTAACGGTTCCAGGCGTGATGTCAGCCTTGAGGAGCACACCTTAAATCTGATGAGAAAGGAGCTGGTGACACCCATGACATTTATGTTACTATTGTACCTGTGGGTGTATCTTGCTAGGCTGGTTGTAGCTCACAGGGGTTCAAACTTTAGTTGATTAGTTTTCTTGCCCAGAGTCCGCATGACGTCTTCCTGGCACTGCCAAAACTAACCAGGACAGAGGATGCTTCCAGGTCAGTGCCAGCTTGAGTCCTCCATGGCTGTCTTCAGCAATAAGGTCTTCTACCAAGTTCTGGTGAGCACCCAAGAACAAAGCAATTGCCTGTATTATTTGGTTTGGGGTGTCTCTGGGACCTCACAAGCCAATTAGTCAGAGGTTGGTAACCCAAACCTGACACATTTTTAGAGCACTTTTTGCATCTTGCAAAATGAAAATCCTGTACCTATTGCAATGAATTCCTACTTCCTGACCCCCCAGCCCATCCCCACCGCGTTTTCTATCTCTGGGTTTAGGAACCTCATCACTGAATTCATACTGGCTTATTTCACTTAACACAATGTCCTCAAGTTTCCTCCATATTATGACATGTACCATGATTTCCGTTTTTAAGGCTGAACAGTGTTCCATCATGTAACTAGAACACATTAGTTTATGCACTGCTGTGGGAGGCTGCAGGTTGCTTCTGCCTTGTGGCTATTGTGGATAATGCTGGAAGGGAGCAGAGAACATCTCTTCAGATCCTGGCTTCCTTCCCTTCCTTTGGATCAGCTACCTGAAGTAAGGTTGCTGCTAGCTCATATGGCAATTCTCTGCTGTCTTTCAGAGGAACCTCCAGGGTTTTCAGTGCCCAGCGGTGAGGTTCCAGAGTTCCACCTTCACATCTTTGCAGCCCTGCACATGTTTTCTGAGAGATTTCCATTTTTGTCTTGATTCAGATTGTGTGCTGATAGCCATCCAAAGAGATGGGAAGTGATTTCAACTCAACAGTTGCTGGCGGGGCTGGAGAGAGGCTCAGCAGGCAAGAGCCGTCTCTCCAAGCTGGCAGTGGCTCTTCAGGGAGGACTCAGGTTTGGTGGCCGGCACCCACTTGGTGCCTCACAACTGTATATAATTCTGGTTCCAGGGGATCAACACCCTCTTCTGGCCTCTGCAGCTTCTATACACATGTGGTACACATACATACAGGCAAAATATCAAGATACATACACTTTTTAAAAAATTGCTTCTAAAAAGTTGGGCCTTTTACCCTGCTATGTCTGTTGCTTGACACTGTGACCACAATATCTGACAGAAACAACTGAAAACACAGGGTTTGCTTTGACTTGTGATGTCAGCCCATCATAGCTGGCAAGGCAGAGCAGTGGGAAATGTGGCCAAGGATGTTCACTTCTCCCTAGAGCAGAAACCAGGAACCTTCCACATCCTGGCCCTTATGACCTTCTGACAGCCAGGCCCCAACTCATACCAGTTTCACAATCTCCCATCACACTGCCAGCAGCTGGGAGACAAGTATTCAAGACACGACAGACACTCTGGGTTCACACATCACAGAGGCCAGCAGCCTGTGTCCGAACCCTTGATGCATAGGGCTTTGCCTCAACTGCCTGCCCACACCACCTCCCACACTTCTCTCCCAATTCCAGGTCAGTAATGCTACTCCCGAGGCAGACCCAGCCTGGCAGACCCAGCCTGGCAGAGCTGGACCTTCCCAGGGGCAGCCAGGCTTCACCTTCAGCTTGGAGGAGACTGGCGTGTCCACCCTCTTTCCTGGCTTCCTCTGAGGCTGAGCTGGGGGTCTGCTGCCCTGGGATCTGCCTCGCTGCGTCAGCAGTGCCCCCCGCTGCACCAGCAGTGCCCCTCGCTGTGTGAGCAGTGCCCCTCGCTGCGTCAGCAGTGCCCCTCGCTGCACCAGCAGTGCCCCCCGCTGCACCAGCAGTGCCCCCCCCCGCTGCACCAGCAGTGCCCCCCGCTGCGTCAGCAGTGCCCCTCGCTGCGTGAGCAGTGCCCCTCGCTGTGTCAGCAGTGCCCCACACTGTGACTTCTTGTGCTCTTTGCCTTCGGTCCCCATTCCCTTCCTCTGGTTTGTTCTTAAATTTAGCAGGGTGCTTGCTAAAAACTCAGATAGGCCGAGCATCATGGTGTGTACCTGTCATCTCAACCCTGGAGAGCCTGAGATAGGATCATGAGTTCTAGGATAGCCTGGGCTACATAGCAAACCCCTGCGCCAAACAAAACTTAAATTGTCCTTGGTCTACTGCCTCATTCCTGGTCTAGAGAGTTATTCCTTTTTTTTTTTTTAAAAAAAAGATCTATTTATTTTTATGTACATTGATGTTTTTGCCTGCATGTATGCCTGTATGTATGTCTCCTGGAAACAGGAGTTACAGACAGCTGTGAGCTGCTATGTGGGTGCTGGGAATCAAACCCTGGTCCTCTGGAAGAGCAGTCAGTGTTCTTAATTGCTGAGCCATGTCTCCAGCCCTGAGAGTTGTATCTTACCTAGAATGCTAAGGGCCCAGGAATTACTCATCTATGAGCTTGGCAAGGTGTACTGGCTAATTGTTGTTTTTCTTCAGTTTGACACAGGCTAATGTCCTCTGGAAAGAGGGACCCTCAATCAATAAACTGCCTCCAACCAAATGCCTCATAAATAAGTCTGGGGAGCATTTCTTGATTAATGATTGATGCAGGAGAGCTCAGCCCACTGGATGGTTAGGTGGTGCTGCATAGGTGGTCCTGGCTTCTATAAGAAAGCAGGCTGAGCAAGCCATGGGGAGCAAGGCAATAAGCAGCACCCTCCATGGCCTCTGCATCAGCTCCTGCCTCCAGGTTCCTGCCCAGCTTGAGTCCCTACCCTGACTTCCTCAGTGAAGACTGTGACCTGTAAGTCAAACAAATCTTTCTCTCCTTCAGTTGCTTTTGCCCGTGGTCTTTATCACAGTGACAGAAAGCAAGGCTTCTATGTTTACTCAGAGAAGTTGGCCAGTTCCATAACGTGGGAACATCAAGGAAGAGGCCACTGATGATGCCTGTGAGGGTCAAACAACCCTCGAGGACAGGGAAAGCAGGAAAACAGTGCCCAGAACTAAGCTGATGGCGCCTGTCTCCTGATACTGCTGCTCCCTGGGCACACTGCTGGCTGAGTAGAGGGTTATGCCGAAGGATAGGTAGGCACAGCTCAGGGGACAAGGTGCCCTAAGGGTATGATGGGCAGGTGGCCACTGAGTTGCCCTATGTCACATCGGCTACTCATTTGGTCTCTCTCTTGTCCTTGAACTAAGAGGCTTGGAGACCTGAGCCCTGGCATCACACCACAGGGCTGTCTGAAAAGGTCTTTTGACCCCACCAGTCCACTTCCGAGTGTTAGCAGGTTGCTAGCCCTTCTTTATCTCCCAGCAACTGTTGTTGGGCAAAGGGGCAGGCGTCTAAAGACCCAGGAGTCAGTCGACAAATGGGACCTGTGCTGCTCTCCAGTGGACCTCTGCTTACTTAGCTCCTCCCAGTCCCAGTGTACACCTATAACACCAGTATGATTGCTTTTCTGTGACTCAGTAACCCAGTAGTTTAAAGTGGCAGGTTAAGCCCCTTATTGAAGACCAGAAGGCCAGGGGTCTTACTGGGCTAGGATCATGGTATCAGCAGGGCAGCGGGATTATCAACTAGTCACAAGGGTGCCTGGGGACATGATGCCTCTGTTGGTCAAGCCTGTGTCTCAGGGTATGGTTGATTGATAAGACACAGTGTGGGGTCCTAGGTGCTGGTTATTTGGGCTTGCCCAAGCCACCATTTCTTCACCAGCTAAAGGGGTACTAAGTTCTAAGCCACGACCTCCCCAAGGGCTGCACGAGTTCATGGTGGTGACCATCCCCGCCCTAGCATGTCACGGATGATGAAGTCTTTCTGCTGCACTGTCCCCAGCCTGAGCCTGAAGTTGGCCCATGAAGACTCAGCCCCCCTCCCAAACTCTCTGAGCCACTGCTTTGGGAGTAGTTGACAATGATCTAAACTCATTCCCAAGATGCTCCCTGTCAAGTGTTCATTCTGAGGGACAGTAAATGCAGCCATATGAATTTCATTGACTGCCTCACCCCTCAGGCTCAGATTCAGTGGGAACGTGGTGCCAGAGGACCAGCTTCCCATGCTGTGCACCCTTGTTTCCCTTCCCCTGCCATCTACACTGAGACACACAGCTGCTGTTCGGCCTTTATTGACAGTAGACAGTTACTCGGAACTACACCTACAGAGTCTTGGCACTGCCCGGAGATGTGGTCTTAACACTTAAACAGCATGACTTATGGAGGGCACTGGCACACAGCACCTGAGCAAGGCTGGCCAGCTGGGCTGGGCTGCAGTGTCTAGAGATGGGGATGCACAGAGGGTGTGCTAGGTAAGGGAAGGCCTGGAAGACTGCCCTTGAACACAATGCCTTACCCTGCCCCTCCAGACAGCTGGTCCACTGACTGGTTCTTCTGAACCCTATACGTGGGGTCAGACATTAAGGTGGGAAAGAGCAGGCAGAGGGGACCCCCACTCCTTTTCCCAATGACCCACCTGCCCATAGAACCCTCACTTGTAAAAACCAATCATGGAACAAGAGAACAATGCAAGAATAGACACAGGCAAGAAAAGGTAGCCAGCGCCAATAATATTCCACTCGGTACTGCTGCACAGGGTGAAGGATGCGCAGGGCTGGAGGTTCATGTCTTCCCGTCACCAATGTCCCACACTTGGCACAGACAGGTTTCTGCCTTTTCCTCCTCAGCCCCTCAGGCCTTAGAGAGATCCTCTCCAAACTCAGTGCTATGGCACCTCCCCTCCTGGGTGTCCCCAGGAGTAGATGTGAGCCATGATTGAATGCTGAGAAAAAGATCTGGCCTAGCAGAAAAAAGGCCCAGTGCTTCCCAGAAGCAAAAGTGCTTGTTCATTCTCTGAATCGCAGGGCTACGGGAGCCTGCGGGGGCTGCCTGAGCAGGCTGAAAATGTGATTCGTGGTCACCAGGAAGTTAGGATTGCTGAGTGGTGGGGGGATCTGCCAAGAGTCTCATTCCAGGGACCTCACCTGGGGTCACAATAAATATAAATAAATTTACACGTGGTCCCAGTGGTCAGTATGGTCCTGGAAACTCCAGGAGTAGTGGGCAGGAGCCCACGGCAGAGGTCAACTGTCTCACCTCCAAGGCAGGTCCAAGGCTGACCAGGCCCTTCTCCAGCCTTGGGCCATGCTTTGAGGCACCGGCAGAGGTTCCTTTCCTGGGAGAACATGTGTGATCATAGCACTTCCTCCTAAGTCTCTGTGACACGCCACTGTGTCCCAAGGTGAGCTGTTGGCCACCCAGCACTTGGCTAAAGAGAGCCTGACTTCAACATGGCTATGCAGGTCCTGTCTCAGGACCTCCAGCAGAAGGGGAGGTGGGGTGCTTGCCACTCCCCCATCTTCTGACTTGGGTGCCCCAGAAGTGTCCCGTGGTAGCGAGGGGGGAGCAGGAAGAACTAAGCATTGTCACTTCCTTGTCAACCAGCAGCTGGAGACACTGTTGAGGCCGCAGTGCCTTTCTCCAGGCCGGCGGTTCACAGCAGAGCTATGGGCTTATTCCCTGGAGTACCCAGGTACTGAGCAGAGGTGGCCACCGCTGGCGCCACGCTGTCTGGGGTGGAGTATGCAGCATAGAGACCGGTCACCTGCACATCGGGGAAGGACTGGTTGCCGCTGCCAGAGACAGGGGTCAGGCTTGGGGCCCCCAGCTCACAGCCAAGTGGGGAGTCTCCGAAGGCCCCCAGAGTCTCCAGGCTAAAGCTGTCTTCCTTCACCTCTTCCCAAAGGTTACCTTGCAAAGACAAAAACATTTGGGTAAACTGGTTTAGGGCCAAACAGCCCTGAGTTCAAATTCCCTTAGGGAAAGAGGCAAAGATAGTGTGTGGTTTTGAGGCCTTGTTTTGTTACAAAGAGCAGAGAGGAAGCAGAGTTCCATCCCTGGTCTTCTTCCTACTGCCGTGTGTCCCTGGGAAAAGCCACTTTAGTCTCTGAGCTGTGACAAAAGGTAGAGATGATCCAAGCGCCCACCTCTGAGGTGAGACCAGAGATCATGAATGGAAAGGATTTGGTTCTTATTGGGCAGCACCACAAAGATCAAAGCCAGGAGGATAACGCCGCTTCCCCTTCCAGTTTGACTCTCTCTGGTCCAGGGAGAGAGGAGCAGGGAGGTGGCACGCGCCATTCAACTGTGACAGATCTCTCGGCTGATTCTCCCTACTGAGGGACAGGACATGGGCTGGTGCATGCCTGTTAGAGGTCAGGTGAGTTGGGTGCCTTTGCTGAAGCACACAGTACCATGGTTGGTTCTTGGATGAGTCTATCAACTCATCCTCTCACCTTTGACCTTCTGAAGGGGGCACTGTGCCATAGCGTAAGCCCACCCCCACCCCCCCGCCAACTTAGCAGGCGTAACTTAGAAGCAATTATTGAAAAAAGTTTGAAATAGTAGGCTCAAACCCTAGATCTGTCAGCGAGTGGCCAGGGGACCCAGGCTGGTGATAACTTGACTTCTCTTCAGTGGCCTCACCAGAACAAGGACATGAGATGGCAGGGCCTTGGGACCGTGGCAGATGATGCCTCAGAAGTCCTTGGCTGGTATACAGCAGGAGCTTAGTAAGTGTTTATTATAAGGGTGGGTGCAGGCAGACTGCTGCTTGGCTCCCCCCTCTCTCTCCAACCCCGTCCCACCCCCATCTCTTGCATCTCACCCTGGAGAGCAAAGTCCATGATGCTGGGGTCCAGAGCATCCACCTCCATGTTCATGTCAGTGCTGATGTTCAGGAAGTCTCCAGGAGGCCTACCCATGGCTGGCTGGGGGAGAGGCCCTGGGCTCAGGCTGGGCAGGGCGTGAAGAGGCGGGGACTGGGCTGGTGCCGGCGAGTCTGGGGCCAGGTGTGTCTGTGACTGGAGCTGGTGGTGCAGGGGGACTGATTGCAGGGACAGGGTCATCAGAGGCTTTGGTGGGAGCTGGGAGATGGTCAGGCAGCTGTGGGCCATGGCCACTGTGGTGGCGTGAGTCAGCATGGGGGCCTCAGGTGCCCCGGGTTTGCCAGGACGCCGGCAGCCTTCCGGCCGGTCTGAGATAAGTTTGTCCAACTCCTCTGAAGACAAGTAAGAAATGTCACTCAGAAGCCCCTGCTGTCACCAGGCCCTACGTCCCTGTGCTACCACCCAAGTGAATTGAGCAACCGTCTTAAGACTGCCTCCTCTTCTATGAGATGGCTATGGAGATGCGATGCTGTCTCAAGCCATTGAAAGGCAGGAGTGAGAGTTGCCATGAAATCCTAACAGCCCCTCCCCTCCAGATAGGACCTAACAGCACAGATCTGTGGCCCAGAGACTTTAACTGAACCCTCGCCAGCCCCTCATGAGGGACGAAGGTCCCAGGAGACAGCTATGGAGATCATCCCTCTCTGTGTACAGAAATAACACTGAAAATCATTGCTGTGGGCTAAGAGCTGGATCCCTTTCCATGAGAATGGATATAAGCAAAGGGCAGACATCACCCTTTTCTAAAAAATGTGTGTGCAGCACAGAGCACATGCCAAGGTCAGAATACAGTCTCAGGCGTGGGGCTTTGCTTTCTGTCTTCCTTGAGACAGGATATCCCGTGGCCAGCTCACACCCTTCTCCACCACCCGTCTTGCCAAAAGGAGCTCTAGGATTACTGATACGTGTTACCTGCCTTTACCTGGATTCTGGGGATTTGAACTCGGGTCCTTGCATTGCGGTATGTGTTTTTCCCACTCAGTCATTGCCCCAGCCCCAGAAATCTCTCCTGTTTGGCTGTTGCCTTTGTCTCCTTGGATGCAGCACAATGCTGATACTGGACCATAAGGGGCCTAAGATGTAGCCGGGCCACTTCTAGAGATGAGACTCCAGAAGGCCAGGCAAGTGGCCCAGGATCTCACAGCAAGCTGAGACCAAGGCCCAGGAGCCCTGGGATGAGTACTGGGCTGGGCCCTCCTGCCCGTTCTGCCAAAGCCCTTCTCCCTCTCCCTCAGTGGAGCACTGCTGCCCACCCCAGCTCTGTCACTCGGACCTGAAGTCACCACTTCAGCTAGATTGTCTGACCAGTGAGCCCCAGGGATCCTCCCATCTCCTTTTCCCCAGCACAGGGCTCACAGACACCATAAGATATTCTCTCTCTCTCCCTCCCTCCCTCTCTCCCCTTCCTTCTCCCTCCCTCTCTCCTCTCTCTCTCCCTCCCTCCCTCCCCTTCCTTCTCCCTCCCTCTCTCCTCTCTCTCTTTGCCACATGTGTATGGGTCCCAGCAGAGGCCAGAAAAAAAATGCCAATACCCTTTATCTGGAGCTACAGACAGTTGTGAGCGGCCCAGTGTGGGTGCTAAGAACCCAACTTTCATCCTTTGTAAAACCAAGAACTGCTCTTAGCCACCCGGCCATTCTCCAGCCCTCTGATTATTTCAAACATCCATTCCGATGCCATCCTATAACTATGGAGTTGAGAAACTAGGGATGGCAGATTCAACAGATTTTATGGTTCTCAGCTTTTAGATGGGGCAGGGAGTCCTGGGAGGCTGGGGAGGTGGTGGGTGCCTGTGAGCGGTGGGCGGGGCTCACCCGGGTTGGCCATGCTGCGGTGGATGGCCGCAAGGTCCTTCCTCTTCCACTTGTGCATCTCCTCCTCCATCTTGTCGATGCGTGCCAGGTTCAGGGCCCACAGACAGCCCTTGCGTGATGAGCCACTGGATTTGGTTTCCACCTTCTCGAAGCATTTGTTCAATGACAGGTTGTGCCTTACTGAATTCTTCCAGCCATCAGGTGCCGTCTGTGGGGACACATGGGTACCCAGTAGACTCCTCAGGTGACCTCCCTAGCAATTGTTTACTTGCCTGGAAACACTCAAACACATGTCTCTCAGGGCAGGACACAGGGAATTCCATCTACAGTCACAGCTGGGGAGATGACAGGGAAGGGTGGGGACTGTGGCTCAAGAGGCCCTGCCCTGGTAGCTGTGGCTCTGTAGTTGGACCACAGCCCAGGGCTTCAGCAAGGTCCCTTCTTCCTGTCCTACTAGGCAGGTATTGGGGAGACATCCTGAGGGCTACCTACCTGCTTAGTGGGTTCAATGCAAATCACTTTCAAAGGCTCACGTTTTGTTGCTAGGCAACCAGATACTGGGCCCCAGCTCACCTAACCCATGCATCCCAGCATTTCTACTTGGGATACTGTCCAGGTCTGAGATCCTGTGATCTGGGACTCCTGGCTGCAGGTCAGTCTTTGGGGTTTGAAGTTTACAACCGCACTCCAGCAACTGACAAGATCTTCCTCAGTCCTTTTGAACCGGCCAGTGCTTGGCATCCTGCTGTCTTTACAGTTTGTGCTGAATAACTAAGCTGGGCCCTGCCATTCTTTATATTCTGAGGCACATGGCAAGCTCTGCTTCATTCATGAGAACCCAGTTCAAATGTGCCTTTCTCATCCATGAGAACCCGGGTCAAATGTGCCGTTCCCATCCATGAGAACCCCGTTCACATGTGCCGTTCTCTTTGTAGCTCGCAGCTGTCCCTCCTATCAGGCATGACAAAACCATAGGGCTCGGAGTGTGGCTCAGTTCAGTGCAGAGGAAGTCCTGTATCCCAGAGGCCCAGGGGGAGGCAGGCAGCTCCAGCCCTACCCCACCCTGGTCAGAGCCCTCACCTTGAAGTAGGGGAAGTGCTCCTTCATGAAGCTGTAGATCTCGCTCACAGGCAGGCTGCCCGTCTTGCTGCTCTTCAAGGCCATGGCAATCAGACAGCTGGAACCAGAGATGGGGCCACAAACAGGGCCTCAGGTGACAGCCTAAGGTACCAACCCCTCCTCACTCCTAGCAGTAGCTCTTGACTCACACTTTTCCTGGGCCTGCACCTGTCCCTTCCTGACCCTTCTCCCAACTCAGTCACTGCAGCAAGCTGAGAAATTACTCTTTTTTGACCCCACTCCCATAGACCCAAGATGCTTCCTCCCCCACTCCAGCCCCGAAGCCCAAGATACACACGCCCATTTCTGTGAATGACTTTTTTGAAACAGGCTCGGAGAGGCCAAGTTATACAGCCGGTGAGGATGGAGAACCAGAGAGTCTGATGCGGGGTCAGCTGGCCACATGGCAGTCCCTCCCAAGCGTGGGTCCCACCTGGGAGTTCCCTTGGGAGTCAGGTCACCTTTCCTATGTGCCTAAGATGCCCCAGTGGCGGCCGTCGTGCCCTCCCTCTGGGTAGTCAGACCTCACCTGTAGGAGTAGATAGGTTTGGGGTAGTGTTTGGGGTGAGGCTCCTGAGATGAATGTAGTGCCCTGTGGGCTTGTGGGTAGGAAGGTCGCGCTGTAAACTGAGAGCCGTAGAGGCCTGCAGGCGGGCACTTCACAGGAAGGGGCGGGGCCAGGCAGCAGAGAGAGACCATGGGGAGACAATACAGAGCGGAGTCACCAACCCCAGCCCAGTTTCTAACAGCAGGATTTAAACACAGAAGATGCCCCTGTGTCCCCAGCGAAGCCCGAATGGTGCAACAGCGTAGGCATGGAGGGAGCCTTATCTGTGGGAGCCCAGGGTTTAGTAAGCGGAGGTTCGGAGAGTGAGTACAGGACAGTCTGTCTCTGAGCCTGTGGTACCTGCTGGGACCCCAGGGGCAGAGGGTACTGGAGTTGGATGGCAGGAGAGTACAGCTGTGGCACTTCCTGTAGGCCCGATGATGACCGGCCTCCTATGGGGAACTGGTTCATCTGCTCAGCCTGGAGAGGAAGACACAGAAGATCAGGGAGCGACAGTCACCCCCTCTTTCCCAGCCATGCGGTGATACTTACGCTAGCTCTGTGGCCGCTTGTGGGGCCCAAACCCAGCATGCTTCTGGGGGCCATGGCAGCTTGGCCGCGGAGCTGGGGACGTGGGGTTGCACCCACGTTCAGGTCTGCCGCCCCAGCCAAGGCACCTGTAGGAGGAAGGTACAGAGAAGCTGGAAATGGTGGCCACAGTGGGGGATGGGGGCCACCCTCCACCCCATCACCAGGCACATAGCAAGTGCTTCCAAATCACTTTTCCGAAATGTGGTAGTTAGTAGTGGGGTTCCTATAACTTGTGTAATCTGGCCAGCCTCAGTGTCCCCATTTCTACTGACTCTTTATCTATTTACGAAGTTGTACAGTTAAGTGAGATGCTGCCTACCGAGCGCTTAGTGCGTGATTAGGTACATGATAAGATCCCGATTAACATGAGCCGATAGTGACGATGATGATGATAGACTACATTGGTTCCTGTCCTTTATGAGCTAAAACACCAATTTATTGTTCATCTCCTCAAAAGCTTCATGCTCCTTGAGAACTCTAGATTTAGATATAAATACTTTTGTCTCCCTCTTCTTCCCTGAAGCCCTGCTAGTCTGCCAAAGATTAGGTCAAGAATAAGAGATGTGCATCTGCTTCCAGTGCTGGGCCTATGGCAGACATTACTTTTTTTTCTTAGATTTATTTATTTATTATGTATACAACATTCCTTCCATGTATGCTTGCATGCCAGAAGAGGGCAGCAGATCTCATTATAGATGGCTGTGAGCTACCATGTGGTTGCTGGGAATTGAACTCAGGACCTCTGGAAGAGCAGTCGGTGCTCTTAACCTCTGAGCCATCTTTCCAGCCCCGTGGCAGACATTACTAATCCATCACAGATTCTTATTGACCTGGCTCTAATCAAGTAAAAGTGACCTTTAAGAGGCTGCTAGGTTCTGGCTTATTTTACCATGTACCAAACCCCAACAGCTTTAAGATGTCTCCTGTAAGAATAGTTCTGTTCATATTCCCTGAAGATGAGGAAACTGATCCGAGGGGCAAGCACATCCCAATGCTGCATAGCTGTCTTCTGGAGTTCTATATTAGAGCTAGAAAACTGACCAGCAGGCTGAGCCTGGCCCATAACCTGATTTGTCTATAAAGTTTTATTGGCACACACCCATTTGTTTACATATAGTCTGTGGCTGGGTTTTCACTGTCGACATCAGTACTGAATAGCTTTGACTTATACTTTAGGAATTAAAAAATCTAAAATAATCTATTTCCAGCAAAGGTACGGCAGAGCACGCCTATAATTCTAGCACTTAGGAAGTTGAGGCAGGAGGATCTGGAGTTCATAGCCAGCCTGGGGTATTTAGAGAGACCTTGTCTCAAAAGTAAGTATTTCCTGGTCCTTATTGGAAGACATAACATTAGCTGTATACATTGTTCAAGAAAAATGTGCTTGAGGAGCCGTCCTGCTGGACACTGATGGCCACTTCTGCCCTGTTCTCATGAGGCAGTGGCTTCTCTGACACTGTTCTCATCAATGCTGTCTTCTATCCACTTCCTTTGATTACAGCTTCCTGTCATTTACGTAGCCCCTACTTGGTGCCAAGATTCTCTCAGAATCTTCTACAACAGAAGACAGAGACTTGTTTTCTAAAGGGTCAGACAGCAAAGGCAAAGGCCTTGCCAGCCACCTGGCTGTCGTCTTCATTTTCTTACAACCTTCAGAAAATCTAAACCTCACTTTAACACTTGCCAGGACAGGCCTTGGCTTGCGTTTGGCCCACCCCGAGTTTGCTGGCAGTGTGAAGTGTTTGAGATGTCCCATGTGTCTTCTTCTCCGGGGCTTGGCATATCACTAAGGACGTGTGAACCTGCTCCCATTTTACAGATATGAGCAGAGAGATCAGAGAGACAGGGGCCTCTAGCACTCCGTAGGCTGGTGGCCAGGGCCACCTACTCTGTTTGAGCCTACCTGGGTGTGGATGTGGCACACCGGGGCTGCCCAGGTCTATCCGTCCACTTGCCATCTGCTGCAGTCGAGGCACGTCCACGGCTGTGAGCCAGGACAGCGACTGAAGATCCCCAGGGAGGCCATCATCACCCATGGGAGGCAGGAGCCTGTTCCAAAAACCAAAACCTCCATGGAAAACTCCACAACCTGGGTCATTTGAGGGGTCACTGTCCAAATGTGGGTACAATGAAAACAGTGTATATAAATTCCTTCATGCCGGCCATGTGAGACACCCAAGACACCTGGGAATTCCATCTTCAGTCTCTGGCCCCTCTGCAAAGATGGCTCACTGACTGTGTATACCTCAATACTCCCAAAACTGCCAAATTGAAATTTAAACACTTCTGGTCCCAAACGCTTTGGATAAGGTATATGCATACTGTGTCCCCTTTTCCATATGGAAAACTGAGGTTCAGTACAACAAATCATTTGGATAAGGCCATTTAGCACGGCACAGCCTGCAGTCAGGGCTCTTTGTTGTGACCCAGGCACAACACACAAGAGAGCAGAGATGGGAAGAGAGGGAGAGGAATGTCAACAAAGGAATGACAGGCCGGTGGGGACCCCCAAAGATGCAGGAGGAACCCCTGGGGCCCCACGAGGCCTACAGTCCTCAGCAGGCTGACAAATACATCCATGAGATACAGATATTGCTCTCTGCAAAAGACGCTGTGCTGGGCAAGAACCCCAACAAGGGGAGGACTCTGGGATCCCTGAAGTCCCAGGTGCCATGTGGCCAACAGTTTTGGGGTGACACCTTGAGTACTCTGTCCTGGGATGCCCACATCTCATCAGTACCAGGAGCTGTCTGCTCAGCCTCCATCCCACACTCGAGTTCAGACCAGACTGAGACAGGGGCTCGGGAAGAGTGGAGTGAGAGGGGACTTGTGCCCTGGAACCACAGCCTCTAGGTTGCTCCTGCATCTGTGGGGGTCCCTAAGGGCCCGCCATTCCTTTGCTCACTTCCTCTCCCTCTCTTCCCATCTCTGCTCTCTTGTGTTTAGCGCCACGGTTAGTGTTGCCATAACTACCACTTCTCGGTTGTCTTAGGCCTGCCCGCGCCATCAGCCCACGAAGCCACTATCAGGTGACTATCAGCTACCATGGCCATTGGCTGCCTCATAGAAAAACAGGGCCTGGAAATCATTGAAAACTAGCTGGTCCACGTCAGTGGCAACAGTTGGCCCGGCTGCCGTCCCCTGGTGGCCCATTGTGCCACAAACGACTGTTACCCTGCGGCACGTGGCCCCCATTGTTCTGAGTCTCAGTGCTATTGTTTCTGTGGTTTCCTGCCTGCCACCACTTTGGCCTGCTCATAATTCATCTATCTGACTGGCAGTCCTGGCCCTGGCCTGGGCCATGCCATCTGTCCCCTAGGCCCTCAGAGACTATGGCGTGAAGGGGAGGGGTTGACCCCTCTCTTGTCCTCACCCCACAGCCAGCCGACCTCCCCGGGAAGGCTGTGAGAGCCCCTTCCTTCCCGATTGCCTGTGCTGCTCTGTTTAGGACTGGGCAGTGGAGAGGCGCGCCTCTGTTGTCTGCTTTCACGAGGTGGGAAACTCTGCCAGGCTCCAGGAACCTATCAGGAGCAAATCCAGGAAGCAGTGTGCACAGCGGCAGAGGCTCAAACTCGGGATTCTAATCCTGGTTTCCCTTAAGTCACTCTCTTTAATCCATCTGAGTCTTGGCTTTTTAATCTGTAAATCACAGACAACTGTCCCTCTCAAGCCTGTGCGACTCTGAACCACACCTGGTTCCCAACAGGAGCACGGTTTCTTTAGGGGCCATTAACACCAATATTAGCATCACAATTAAAAATAGCCCTGCTCAGAGCCAGCAAACACACCACCCAACCAATGCCACTAACCTCTTTCACTTACTGAGACACCCTTAAAGGCAGACCCCCATGCTCTCCCCACGGGGAGAATCCCTGGGCTGTCTGTCCTTGGGTCCTGAGCTGTCTCCCACAGAGCGAAGACTGCCAGAGACAATCCTCATAGGTGCCTCACCGGAGCAGAGCAGGTGATGGGCGGGGTTGGTGCTGTCCTGGAGGTGGTCCCAAGTTCCCTGCATTCTTTTGTCCACAGTGTGCCCAATTGCCACCTGCTCAGCACACCCAAACAGCCTGGACTCTGCTTTTCTGCCTTTGCTGTTCTCCGAGGGCCCGGCCCTTTCTTTTCCTCCCCGTTCCGGAGACTATCCAACCATCCTAACTGCCTTCTGGGTATTTCACCTGGATGTCCCGCACAGGCCCCTCACTGTGTTTTAAAATGGTCCAGGAAAGAACAGCCACACCATGGTCCCAGTCTCAGCCAGGCCAGGGCAGGATCATTAGGGCTCCTGGCTCTACTTGGATGAGTCTTCCTTTCTGCGGACAGTCACCCCACCCATGCCTCGGCTTTGTCGTCATCTGCCCTGGGTGTTCCCCACTGTCCCTCTGTAGCTCAGCTGTCTCCCCTTAGTCCTCCTGGGGCTCACTAACGACCTGGACCCTGTGTGCAGTCAATGCAGGCTTTACGTACCCACAGGACTAGTAGAAACAGGCTGAGCCCAGGTCACTGGCCCCAAGAAAGACACGAGAGTGACAATAGAATATGGCTCTGCTAGAGGTGCCCTCTGCCCCCATGAATTCCTTGTCTCTGAGTACCAGGAAGGCCACAGATAGAAGAACAAATAAGGAAACTGAGGCTAGCACAGTAAAAGTCTCTTTGCATGCAACTGAGGCGACAAGGACTTAAATCCGGTTTCTGCTGTACTTTTCTTCGTCACCAAATGAGACAGGATGTAGTCACCTTTTGGTACAAGTTGGCATTGTTCTCCATTCTTGGGGGTTTGCTATTCATTTTAGGGGTCTGTGACACCCCTGTTGCCTCAGACATGTAAAAGGACATCTGCTCCTTCCTTCCCCCAACTCCTAGCCAGAATGTCCAAGCGTGCCAACCCTGCCGCTCTCCCTTGAAGCACTGTGGCGGGAGTCCGCTAGCTCCAAGCCCTGTCCCCTCCTCTCTTCAGCACACAGGGACCAGGAACTGATTGATGCATGGGAAAACAAAGGAATGGGCTGTCCTCAGTGTCCAGTTGAGGAACTCATCAGGGCACCCCTCTTCACATGCACAGGTCCCCCCAAACTTCCTCACCAACTCCTCTATCTCCCCATCTAGAAGGCACCCATGCCCAGCCTCACTTCCTCCGGGTGCTTCATAGAATGTAAGCTATGGGTCCAGGGCTCCTGGCTTTGGGAACTACCTCTGGCTTCCTGCCACCAGCCCTCAGAAGAACGCTTATTCCCTAACCGTGGTTTTCTGAACTGTAAAGGGGTGTGGATGAGAATTGTGACACCCCGGACTCACAGAGCTGGTTTGGAAGGATGACGGAGAGGCGATTTGGGATCGCTCCTGAGAGAGCATACAGACTGAGACAGGCAGACTGAAAGCTATAACCTCGCTCCATGTAACTTTTCCCTCTACACCAGGCCTGGCCATGGGGCCTTGCAATTCTGATTCTCAGTGAGGAAAAACCCTGGGATCACCTTGTCCCTGATGCCCGCACGCCTGCCAGCTCCAGAGGGGCAGAGAAGAAAACACCCAAGACCAGTTCTTCCCACCCGTGCCCCTCCCACTCTCCTCTTTGGGTCTCTCCATCTTTTGAGTCTCTGTCTCTGTCACTGTGACTGACAGGCTCTGGATGAAGTTCTGGCCTCACCTGTCCTGTTGGGTGAAGTCATGTGCTTCTGAACCTTCTAAGCCTTAGTTTGCACATCTCCATTATGGGGATGACAGTCTTGGAGGCTAAGTGTTCTTTCTCTCTTTCTCCCATTCCTCTGGTGGGGCAGCCAGGGTCTCTACGTTCCACTGACTCATCTTGTTCCCACATGCTCACCGTCCCCCATGTGACTACAGCAGGATTTCCAGGGTTGGGACTTGGGCACCTGCAGTTAATGCTCACCCCATGTTTCCTCTTACACGTAGGTGACTCCCACACACCTTGTCCTAGGGAGCTGAGTCACCCTCTGGCTGACTGAGTGACCTCATTCTTACCCAGGAGTAGTGTGTGATGGGCCCTGAGGGACACTGTGAGTCCCTGGGTGGGGTGGATGTCACTGTCCCAGCCTCCAGTGACTGCTGTGTTTTCTTTGGGGCCCTGCCTTTTGCTCACTCACAGGGTGCGCCTCTCCTTGCTGTCTCCGTGTGACCTGACCTCCCTGTAAGCACCCATTTCTCTGAACCCCAAAGAGTTAGTTCCATAGTTGTCTACAAACCTCTGTTCTCTTGAGCCCTGCTAGGCCCTCAGCTAAGGCAGGCGGCACGCAGGTTTCTGGGTCTAGAGGACTGAGACAGCTAAGACAGGAGCTGAGCTTCCTACTGGATGCAAGCAGCCCCAGGAGCCCCCACTACTGAAGCAAGAGACTTTGTCTTCTCTATAGGAAGAGTCACAGAGCCCAGGGCAGGTCTCTGCACACAGTAGACACTCAACGTAAATGCACCCCTCTTTCCAGACATTCAGCTCCTACTCTCTTAGAGCCAAGCAGGGGTGACAGACCCAGGTATCCCCCATGGCAACAGTTCACCTTGATCTTACAGCCTGGCCCCCAACCTCCTGGGCATGGCTGGCGAGAAACTGTTACATATCCACAAACTGTTCTTGTCTCCAGGATTAGGCTTCTGAGGACTGTGTTTACCCAGCTTACATATCCGTTGTAATAGCTTTCAGAACAGTTTACAGAAAAAAAATTAAATGCTACTTAGCATGCTCAGAAATTCCCTGAAAGACAGGAGTGAGCAGACTGTGGTATAATGTGATTTGAGGAGAGAGGTGGGTGTTGTGCCCCTCTAGAACAATAGCTGACTTGGGACTTGTGTGCATGTGTGTATATGTCTGTGTGTATACATGCACATGTATGTGCATGGGGGGTAGCATGACTGGGTCCCAGCAAGGCTACTTCTCTCCCTTGTCTATACAGTAGCTGGGCTGCTATTCGTATACTGACCTTGAGGATGGAGCATGTAAAGATGATGAGATGCTAGTGCCCCTGCAAGTCTACTCAGAAGGTTACGGCTGGTGGGTGTTCAGTGCTCCACCGCACACACTGTGCACACACAGCACACACACGGGGCACACACAGCATACACACGGGGCACACACACAGGGCATGCACAGCGCACACACAGCAAGGGGCTCTTGAACAGTGGCTCATCACTATGCAGTATTTTTCTATTCACCCATCCATCCAGTCAACTCTGAACTAGCCATCCTCTCTCCACTGAAGAAAACCACGGTGCGTGTGTGTGTGTGTGTGTGTGTGTGTAGGTGGGGCACTTCCTAGATCACTTCCTTTTTTAGGGCAGACCCTGACATTTTGGGAAGTCAATGATCAGGGCAAGGACTCTCTTTGGAGGAACATGAGTGGGTGAGAGCCTAGAATACACCAGTGCATCTTCCTTGTTCATCTCTGACTTTGTGGAGAGAAAGTCTGAGCTCTCTGAGCTAACTTCCAAAAGTTGAGGCAACTGCTCAGGATTTTTTCCCTTCTTCCTCTCCCCAAATATAAGCCTGTGGGCAAGGGCTGCCACCCCGTTTTCTTGTCTGTAGTTGGCGGTGGAGCCAGGATCATCCCTGTAAGGATAACATGAGGAGTGTACTTGCTGGGACTGAGAAAGCGTGTAGCACTTAATACCCAGTAGGTACTTAAGAATTCAGCACTCTGGGAGTGGACTTCCCTCCCCCACTCTGAGCTAGCGATGCACTCTGGCTGCTCTGGTGTCAGCTACTAGGAATAGGGACTAGAGACTGCTCACTGTCCAGGACTCCTCCACAGACACCTGACAGCTGGCCCAGAACTGGCCGTTGGCTGCAGCCAGCGATGCCCTCCGGGAATGTGGCCATTGATAGTTAACTAACGGTTAAACTAGCCCCAGGGGGATGGAGCACCAGGCAGTTGCTTGTGGCCTGCACAGGGCCCCAGAGGTGACTGGATTCACAGCCTTCCTGATCCAATCCTCAGAGCAGTCCCTGGAGACGTAGGAGGGCAAATGAGAAGCCCACAAACTTCTCCTGTGCTATTATTCAGGGAGAAAAATGGGAGCTGTTGGAAGCAGACTCCCTGTGCAGAGTAATACAAATTCCCCTGCCAGGAGGAAGTACTATCCCAGGCTGGCTCACTGCCCCCTTGCCAGCCTGCAGCAGCCACAACCCCCCACCCAGCAGCCTGCTGATTGGTTCTCAGAGGTTCCATTTCACAAAGAGGATCAGAGAGGGTAATGGTTCTCAGAGGTTCCATTTCACAAAGAGGACCAGAGAGGGTAGTAGTAAAGTGTCCAGGGGGGGGGGGGTCACACAGTGGTGAGGTAATGTGTTCTTTACCAGGGGACTAGGAGAACAATGATCAAGGGGTATGTGGCAACTTCAGGCTTGAGTCCCCACTAGGCCTGTCACTTCCAGGTCATCTTGCTAAAGCATTTACCCTGCCTAATCCCTGGGTTCATCCCCTTACTAGGCTGGCATAGGAATGCTACCCTTGCAGGATGGTTTGGGGACAGCTGGTCACCATGTATGCTGTGGATCTGCTGCAGAAGAGGTGATGGCCCGAGGCAAAGGTTGCAGTAAAGGTTGAGTGTTCTGCTATCTGGATGTCCTAGTGTCCAATGCAAGGGTGTGCATGGCTGCAGGTGGGAAGGAAGGGTGTGCATGGCTGCAGGTGGGAAGGAAG
>PVIU01000456.1:78024-321784 GCA_004026605.1 Ondatra zibethicus
AAGGGTGTGCATGGCTGCAGGTGGGAAGGAAGGGTGTGCATGGCTGCAGGTGGGAAGGAAGGGTGTGGATGGCTGCAGGTGGGAAGGAAGGGTGTGCATGGCTGCAGGTGGGAAGGAAGGGTGTGCATGGCTGCAGGTGGGAAGGAAGGGTGTGCATGGCTGCAGGTGGGAAGGAAGGGTGTGCATGGCTGCAGGTGGGAAGCAAGGGTGTGCATGGCTGCAGGTGGGAAGGAAGGGTGTGCATGGCTGCAAGTGGGAAGACTGGGCTGGGCCGGACCCAGGAACCTCTGGATTCAGAGCTGATAGAACCGCACCTGCTTCTAGTCCCTGCTGCCAGCTGGTCGGTCAGCAGGCCACACCTGAAATCCCCTCCGTGGGAGCTCTCTCTGTCTTCTCCTGGCTTTAGAACAGGGCAGTGCACACTGCTGTAGGCAGTTTTTGGGTTGCACTGGCCTGGACGTGTAGCCCGCTCCTCAGGGGAGCCTCTGTTAGGTGACACGTGTGAATCCCAATTCAGAGACTCCATCTCCACACTCCCCACAGGCCCTCTGTGGTTCTGACGCCCACACAGTCCAGTATGGCCATGTTGGAAGCAGCAATACCAACTGGTTAAGCAGCCCAGCTCGGCAAGCTTTGTCGTTAATCCTCGTGGCAGCCTAATTTTAACGTTTTTTATTATTTGGGGGAGCATTCATATCAGGGCACATGCGTGGGGATCAGAGGACCATTCTGTGGAGTTAGTTCTCTCTTCCCAGCTTTTCCATGGCTTCCATGAGACTTGGTTCACTAGCTTGCACCATGAGCACCTTTATCTACTGAGCCTTCTCATTGACACCCAGTCCTGCTCACTTTAAAGACAAGAATCTTAAGACACGGGATTCAGCAGCAGCAGGCCCAGGGACTGGCATGTGCCTGACTGACAGTCTCTGTCCTACCCCCTTTCCTGACCCTTCTGGGACTCTATGCAGCTGGAATCAGAGCCTTTGAGCTCTTCTATCCAGCCCTGGGGAGAACTAGTCTCGCAGGATTTCCCCCTTGGAGGGCAATGGTGGACCTGTCTGAGTATGTGCCAGGCCTGCTGGGTGTCTGTTAATTTATTTAATTATAGTAGTTTTATTGTCCATTGTATTAAGCCAATGAGGGCCCTAAGGTGATGTGACCCAAAAGCATCATACCACTGGCAAGAGGCCAAGCCAGAGATGACTGGTTGGTTGCCATAGCAACCCCATGCTGTGGGTGCCATTTATTGCCATTTTACAGAAGAAGAAACTGAGGTTTAGAAAGTGCCAGAGAAGCTGGGTTTACCCAAGCCCAAGATGCTCACACAGCCCCCACCCATGATTATTTACCTCTAATAGCAAGTAGGAAGCCAGTGACATAGGCTGTGTGATGCTGGCCTCAGTTTCCTCACCTGCGTGGAGGGCTCAGCAGAGGCCAGGTGCTTCACACACACATACACACACACACACACACACACACACACACACACACACACACACACGCATGCACATATACCACAAAAATAAATGCACCCATTTGAATCCTTGGCCTCTTTTGTGTCCAGAAGCAGCCTTCTAATTGGAGGCTGCTTGCTGCCTCAACAGGCCTGCTGGTGCCACAGTGACCCCAGGGCCATACAGCCCCTGGGTAAACAGGGTTGATCTAAGGTGACAGCCTGCCCTCCCAGGGCAGCCCTCATCCTGGCCGGGCTCCTCCACCAAGGCACAGTGTTGGCGTTAGGACCCTGGGAACCAGGACAGGCTACTCCATCCCAGGGCAGAGAGGCTCACAGAGGACCTTGGCCATTCCTTCTCCTCCTCCCTCCCTTCCAAGGGCTGTGCTCACTTACTGAGCTCCTCTCTGGGCCTCAGTTCTCTCATCGGTAAAGGAGGTTTGGTTTTGGTTTGGTTTTTGGCTGAACCTCTGATGCCCTTCCCACAAAGAGACAAGGCCCACTAGGCTCCCCCACCCTCACCTGAACTTTGATTCTGTTTTGAAAACCTTACTCGGGCTTCACTTTCCATCCTGTGCTCATCTAACTCAACAGCATCATTTATTTACAGGAGGAGAAAACAGAGGGGACATTGGGCTTGCTAAAGTTCACACAGGCTGGTTAAGAACTCATGAGTTCTGACCTACAACCTCCTAACATCCACGGAGGGTGGAAGCCAGTTTTTCCAGGACGCTTTTGAGGGTACATTTCCTAGGGGCCCTGCTGGGGTCACTGGGTGGGAAGCAACAGCTGCTGCTGTCACCAGGCTGCCCACGGTCTAGCCCAGATGAGACTTTCCCTTAGAGGGGACCCACAACTGCAGAGAGGCTCTCTGAAGTGAAGACTTCCGAGCATCCAGGCAGCAGGCGCCTCAGCAACCACACAGACACAGCAGCTCACCTGTATTCCTGCGGAGAGCGGTGGTGACTGAGCCCTGAACTTCTGATCATTCCTGACGTTTTGGGAGGAATGTCACTCTCTATCATCTCCTTAAATGGGGAAACACACACACAAAACACACAAAGTTCCCATTAGCGCTGATGTAGGCAGGCTGAGACCCACAGTTCCCCAGAGTCGGAAGCGACTCACAAATCCCAGGAAAATCCTATAGGAGTTTAAAAGCCAAGTGAGGAGAATGGGTGAAATTCCAAATTCTTTCAAATTCGAGGGGGAGGGGGAGTCCCTAAATGGAAACGTCAAGCTTTGGAAAGCCCTGGCAAAATCAAAACCCGAACTCCGTTTGCTTCTGAACCCCATCTCCACCGCTATTCAGCTATGATCAGCTTAAAAATGCACACTCAACAGCAAAGTGGGACTTGATGGGTCCGTCCGGAGAACCATCCGCGGGGTTCCAGTCTTGGAGGAGACTCCAGACACGCGTGCTGGGAAACTAGTCCACGCACCACACCATGCACCACGTTATCCACCCGGCCACCCACAAACACGGCATTCAGAAGATTCCCGGGGTGCCCCTTAGTCCTCCAAGCCAGGCCTGAACGAAGCAGGCGTGGGAAGCTTCCAGCCCTGCTGGAGCCCCCGTGGATCGGACAGGGCGCGCAGCACGGGCTGCACCGTGGTACCTGGAGCGGGTCCTGGGCGTGTTGGGGGCGGCGCTGCGACAGGGCGGGGGACTACTCCCTTGCGTTCGCCCCTCGCTGTCCGCAATTTGGCTGCCGTCGCAGCTCTAACCGTTTTTAAATTTCCCTCTCTGGAGCTGTCCAGCTCTGAGCATGCGCGGTAGCGTGCCGGGGATGGGGTGGGGTGGGGTTGGGGGGGCTGCTTTCTTTCACCTCCTTTTCTCCAGGGGTCAGTTACAGGGCAGGGTCAAGGGGATCTCAGCTGGAGAGTCCCAGCAGCTCAGCCTCGTGCGCCCCGGGGCTCCCGGGCCTCCTGGGGTGGGGCGGTTACGGCGGGGGCGGGGGACACACGTTCCCCTCTTTAACTTTGCGAGCATGCGTGCGGGATGATGGGCAGGGCTGAGATGCAGATGCTGCGGACAGGACCTGGCGGGCGGAGGAGGAGAGAGAGGCGCGCACTGAACTTGTCCCCCCACACACACCCTCGGGAATGTTCTGGGGCCACCTGTGGCTTGGAGAAAGTTGAGCCCGCGCCGAGCAGGGAACCGCTACAGGGCCCAGGCCGTTGGGGACAGTGGCCCGCCGGGGCTCCCGCGTTGCTCTGGGCTCCACCCCACTCCCGCCGCGGGAAAGGTGGCGCCAGCGGCAGTGCAGACAGTCTCTGCACAGGGCCCCTGCAGCTCCACACCTCTCTGGAGTGTCGGTCGGGAAGTCAAAGGCTACAGGGCCCTCTCCATCTGGGGAAGCCCTCTTCGCCGTGCCCACTTGCATGGGCTCAGGTGTCACCTGGTGCCCAGGACAGCCATACCCTGCGCCCCCTTCCCCCGCCAGCCCTGACTGTCCCACGTTGGGTGTTCCACACTGTGACCCAGGAGCCCTTAAATCCCAGGTATCCCACACCAGTACGGAAAAAATCAATCAATCAATCAATCAATCAATCAAATCAATCAATCAATCCCAGGTAGAGCCCCATCTTCTAGGGCTGAATGTCGGGGTTTCGGTCCTATCCTATCCATGTCCCTACCCCCTGACACCCTGGTGGTTATATCCTTAACATCCTGGTCACAGCTTTCTTGTGGCACCTGGGTGCCCTCGATTCTTCCTTCCCTAACCAGAAAATACTTTGACTTGGACTTGTGTTCACCGGAGAAATGTAGTTTCCAGATGTTGATCCAGGTTGTGGTTGGGAAACTTTTGTTTTCCTCTCTTTCCGACTGACCTATGTTTAAAATCTGGACTTGGGCTGGTTACAAAGGTGGACGGAACCATATACATGGTCTGTGTTGCTTTGAACTTCCCCAGATGGCCCACTACTAATTCACCTGTTTGCTTGTCTGCATCCCAAGCGTTTGTGGGTATCTTAACTTCCCTCTGAAGTAATCCTGCTTCCCATTAAGGTGGGATATGGCTCCTTAGAGGGGCTGGGAAAGAAGTTCCGTGTTCTGAGGGCTAGTGTGGACATTAACAACAAAACCTGTAAATTGCTGTGGAAAAGAAGGCTGAGATGGAAAGGAAAGGGAGAGGGAAGTGGGGAGAGGGAGAAAAAGGGGAGGAAGGGGAGGGGGAGGAGAGGGGAGGAGAGGGGAGGGGAGGAGGGAGAAAGAACACTGTCTTTGAAGCTCTGGCTTCTCTGCTTAAGTTTTGGCTGGGAACTGCCATCATTTTAAACTAAAGAATAGAAATTTTGAGTTCTTTGCTTGGAGATCAGTGGTAAAACAATGGCACGCAGATGCCACTGCTAGGACGATCCAGAAAACCCTTTTATTAAACTACCGCGTTTCCTCCCTTTGTGGCATCTTTCCACTCAGTCACCCGGTGGCATTGGCACCTTTAATAACTGGGGACAATTATTTTTTAACAAGTGTTAGGGCCTATTCTAAAATCCAGGGGAGTTCAGGCACTTGGACTGGGGTGGGGGCGTCCTGAGCCAAGGGTGACCAGCCCTAGTTTGCCTTTCTTGGTTAAATGAAAAAGGATGCAGTTTACCTGTGGGGAGAGGGAACCCCAAGCCTCAGACTGAGCCTGATTTTGCTGGGATACTTAAGATTCTTCAATAGCAAGAAGCCCATAAGGCCCCACAGAAACCTGAGTCAGCAGACTTCTCCCTAGAGAAGGGAGTCTTGAAGCAGGGAGGAGCAGGGTTTGTTCGAATCTGGGGCTGTGTGTCTTATGTTTTGATGGTCAGTTCTGAGGAGACTGAGGGTGCCTGTGGTCAGAAGAAAGCGTTTGCCCTGCTGTTGCTGTTGCTGCTGTTGACTGAGCTGGTCATAGTCAGGTCAGCGGTAGCTGGGAACATTCATTTATCCCAAGAAAGGCATTTAAGCAGGGTCCTCACTGCACAACTGACTCACCGGCAAGAGCTAAGCAGGCTTTCTTTGATTGAGAGGCTCAGTTTCATTACAGCTCTCTTTTCCCCATAAATCTTGGCTTTCCCATTGCTAAGTGCTATGAAAAGGACACAGTGGCAGCAAGGACAGATAATCTGCAGCATCAGGACCACTTCTCTCTCTTCCTGCCCAGGAGCCGCCCATGCTCCTCGAGTGCTGAAGCATGGATTCTTCTTGTGGGAGACATGGAGGGCATCGATGTCTCTTGTTCCCACCTGTGTGCCAGAGTCCCCTTGGGGCATGACTGTAGAGGACCTGCTGCTAACTTGTTACTTATTTCATCTGTATGAAATCCTAGAGCCAGTTTAGTGGCTGTCATGTTTCTGTCTCATGAACTGCAACAATTATAGCATCAATTATATAAAATTGGTCCTTTAAAGGAATGTGGGACAAATTGCAGGAGCTTCTGCTTGGTTTTGAAGAATTTTCCTTCCTTCTCAATTTAGAATACACCTCATTTGGTTTTGTTGTTATCTTCAAAATGTCCACAGATTCTTATATTACATTGGTCTTGTTTTTCTTGGGGTGTATTTCTTTAGAGATTTTTTTCTTTAGGATATAAAGAAAAAAGGGGGGCTTTTTCCTTGGGACTGGAAAAATGTATTAGGACCTCGGAGTTGAGTGGGGAATCTTTTGGTCGGTATAAAACTCCCGGGCTTCTGGAACCCCTGGGCTGTGTGGCTATTCTGGCCTGCACTGTGACACAGCAACCAAGGGATTCACAGGTTTGAAAAGGGTCTGATCAGACCTTTTGTGATAGACAGGTCTTGAAGTTCAGCGCCAAGTACATGCACATTGGCAGCAGATTCCCTGTATAAATAAAGAGGAGTTCAGGAGCAGACAAACTTCATGTTGTAATTTCAGTGAATATGGTCTTGGTTGTGATAATACCTAAAGTACTGAGCAGTTAGCCTATTTGGCTTGACCTTTAAAAGGGCAAAGTAAATTAGCATTGAAACTATAATGGGTGCCTAGAACTAAAACAACTTCATCTTGGCCATCTCTTGGTGGTTATTACTCAACATGCATCTCATTATTACACTGTTAAATGGCAGTCATTAGGTCCTGAAAACTTCTGAGACACCTCCCAAATCTCTACAGACATGCTGGGTTGTGTGGCATAATCTTAGCCGGAAGCACTTTGGGGGAGTGAATAACGCGTCTTGGCATCTCCCACCAAGCGGCTTTGGGCTATTTGGTCTTCCTTTCTTAGCCTTTCCTGAAGGAGTGACAGCCCTCAGTTTGCAGGACTGAAACTGAACAGGGCACCTGATGCCTTGTGGGCACTCAATGGTGAGGGCGGAGTTTCTGGGTGGTTCTGCAGCGTGGGCCTCCCAGGCAAAAGCAGCAATCAATGTCTTTGTTTTGAAAAGGATTTCAACTTTTGCAATCAATAAAATCAGGCTTTCACTGAAGTAGCCAGGAATGTGTGCCTTAGCTCTAGCGTTGGGAGGGCCAGCTCTCTCAGGATGATGCCGTCATGACTCCGCGCTATGATGTCCTCTGGGTGTTTGCCCTCAGGCATACACATTCTGCTATCAGCACTGGGGATAACTGTCTTGCCTCTGAATTCCATAAAGGGTTTCATTTAGCTATTTTGTGCATCTTTTATGGTGTGATTTTTCTACCATGCAAGGCTCATGTACTGGGCATGGCTTACATGTAACTCACACACATTTCCTCTGAGTATATGAGACGAAAGTGTGACTCTCTCTCCCTCTCTCTCTCTCTCTCTCTCTCATTTCCTATTGGTTTTCATCAGATCAATGAATCATAACTTCTTTTTCCACAATTTAAACCAGATGTCAGCATTAAAAGCACTTCAAGTTGGGGGTGCCAGCTTTGATCAGAGAACCTGAATACTTAGTCCTAGGAGGCCCTCAATGCCTTGACACAGCCGCCAGCTGGGACTGAACACAGCATTAGAGAGGCAGTAACATGCCCTGTCACTCCCTATTGCCCAAGCCCCAAGTCCTAGGTCTTCCCATGTGTTTCAACATGGCTCTTTTTGGTCATTACTGTTTTTCATGTACTAAAGACAAGAGTAAATGTGTGTGTGTGTGTGTGTGTGTGTGTGTGTGTGTGTGTGTGCACTTGTGTTCCTGTTGTCACACCAAAGCCTGTGAAAAGCCCACTGAATGCTAATATAAGCTCTTTAAAATTCTTTTAACATGCCCGGGGGTGGTGGCGCACACCTTTTATCCCTGCACTTGGGAGGCAGAGGCAGGTGGATCTCTGTGAGTTCGAGGACGGCCTGGTCTACAGAGTGAGTGCCAGGACAGCCAGGGATACACAGAGAAACCCTGTCTCAAAAACAAAAACATACGAGAACGTTTGTTTAACAACTGTTTGCTTTAGTTGTGTGTATGTGGTGGGAGTGTGATGTGTGGAGGTCAGAGGACAACTCACAGGACTCTGTTCTCTTCTTCCACATGGGTCTGGGTAAAGAAACTCATAGCAGCAGGCTTGGCAGCATGGCGCTTTTATCCACTGAGCCACCCGGCCACTGCCCCTGGCTCAGGCTCTGTTTCCCTCCTTTTCTGCCCCATGGTGCCCAAGTACTCAATGCCCTTTCCTGATCTCCCTGAGAAAGAGGAAGAGGGCTCTGGTTTGAAACTCTGGACTTCGCTATGTCAAGTTTTTCTTGCTATGTCACACACCTCCCTCCTGCCTCTCTGCACAGGTGGCTTCTGGCACACAGGAAAGCATCAGCCTTGTTCTTTCGGTGCCTGCTCAGGCTTGGACAGGTCAGCTGCTGAAGGCGCAGCTGTTTTCAGGGGAGTCACTGCTCCCAGCCCCCCTCTATGTAGAGGGAGCGTGTATTACCCATCAGCTGGGGTGTAACTTTCAGAAATGAACTTGAGAAGACTGGGTGCTCAAACTACAACGCTGTCACTTGACTGCATTGAACCCACCATAGAGAGCTGAGGAAAATAACATTTCTATGTACGGGCCACTATAGTAGAAAGTGGGAACCAAAGAAAGCACCCAGAAATACCCTCGACTGGCATTCCTGCTCCACTTATATCTGAAGTACATAGATCAGCGGTTCTCAACCTGTGAATCATGACTCCTTTGGTGGTCAAATAACAGATAATCTTGCATGTCAGATATTTCTATTATGATTCATAACAGTAGCAAAATTAGTTATGAAGTAGCAATGAAGTAATTTTATGGTTGGGAGTTACCACGATGTGAGGAACCGTATTAAAGGCTTGCAGCGTTAGGAAGGTTGTGAACCACTGACATAATGTTGTAACTGCTGGGCCAGCTGAGACAGATGTGTCTTACAAAAAGAAATGGATCTTCCTTCTGGGATCCTGCTCTCTTTAATATCACAGACTGATTTGGGGGCTCCCCTTTGTCTACAAAAGTCCTTTAATAGTTCACTGCTCAACAGACCATCTGAATGGGTTCTCTCACTGTGAGCAGTGGGATTCCTCAAACTCCACACAACCTATAGCGGAGTTTGAAAAACCACATAGAACTTTCTCAAGCCTCACAGTTCTCTCTTGGTCTGACAGTGCTCCCTGCCACAGAGTCCCCCCTGACAGTGCTTCCCCGTCACAGAGTCCCCTCTGACAATGCTCCCCGTCACAGAGTCCCCTCTGACAGTGTTCACCCATCACAGAGTCCCCTCTGGCAGTGCTCCCCTGACACAGAGTCCCCTCTGACAATGCTCCCCGTCACAGAGTCCCCTCTGGCAGTGCTCCCCATCACAGAGTCCCCTCTGACAGTGTTCACCCATCACAGAGTCCCCTCTGGCAGTGCTCCCCTGTCACAGAGTCCCCTCTGGCAATGCTCCCCCGACACAGAGTCCCCTCTGACAATGCTCCCCTGTCACAGAGTCCCCTCTGACAGTGCTCCCCTGTAACAGGGTCCCCTCACTAACAACCTGTTCCCGAGGTTCTAGACTAGGCTGTCTCCATCCTTTTCCATTTGTTTCAAAGTGAAGGTAAACAGTAGTATGGGAACGGTTGGGATGTAGCACTTGGCAGCCTCCTCTTTATTACAAAGTAGCATTTCCCTGGCTGTTTGTTTTCAAAGTGGTAATGTCTCATTGTAACAAATTATACTTAAAAATCATTTAGTGTGAAATTGCAGATTAATCCCACAGTCCCCCAACGCTTTGGAGCACACAGATGGTGAGTCTGGGGTTGACAATGGGAACAATTGCTGATTACATGCATGGGTGTAACGGACTAAAAAGACCTCCCATCTCAGGCTGGAAGATATGGTGGAGGTCCTAGTGCCTGGCCGGTTCAGGACACCCCAGTCCCTAAGAATGTCAGCTTCATCTCCTACTTCAGGTATGCTTCTGCACCCATTCTGTGTGCTCTGAAATCTCTTGAGTGAGTGCATGGAAAGTGTTTGCTTGGCTTTAACTCTTCAGAGTGCATCGGAATATTTAAGCACAGGGTCGGGGAGAAGCCTGTCCTAAGAAAGTGGTAGATATATCAGCTGAGAGTCCCTTGTGGGAATAGATACTTGCTGCTCACTAGCAGGAAGAGTCCCTTGTGCATTCTGTAGTGCAGGTGGGGTTGTCATTGCCAGAAAGATGAGTCAGTGTCTCATCTCAAAAGACTCTCAAGTATAACGGCATGATTTTGAGTCGGCCAACCAGCTAAGCCCCCAGTGGAAAAGTCCTAATGTCAAGAATGAGCGTGGCATGCGTGGATACAGTCTTGATCAAATATAGATCATCTTATAGTCAGCTGGAATTTCAATAAATCACAGATGGTCATAAGCAGTTGGGGTTCGATCCCCATCACCCATCCATAACTCTAGTCCCAGGAAAATGGACGCTCTCTTCTGACCTCAGGCGCCACACACACACAGGGTACAGACATATGTGCCGGAAAAACACCCATATGCATAAAATAATTTACTGAAATGCCTGATGTGGGACCAAGAGCTGGATGCTCATTCTCAGAAAGGACAAAGAAGGTGCTCTGCCTGGATTCTTTCAACTGGGAACTTCAGACGATGAATGAATGCATGTCACACTCATTTTCAACATCAGAATGCCAAGGAATTTTCAGTTGCATCTGGGTCCTCCGGATAAGCAACCAGCGCTCTTAACTACTTAGTTATCTCTCGAGCCCCAGGAAGCATTTTTATTCCAAGTGTTGGAAACAGTACCCTCTGTTGGAAATGGGCTACTCCTTACCTGTTCTGAAGGATACAAAGTTTCAACCCTTTGGCTGCTTGCTGTTTTCCCTTCTCTATTCACAGGGTCAGGGGATCAGCCTGACACAGGAGAGAGAGTTTCAGAGGACAGTTGATGTAAACATGCTGGAGTCTGAGATTGGGAGGCCCTCTTCGTCCCCAGAGTCCACTTTGAACACGGTTAAACAGCCTGTGACAGTTTGTCAATGCAACATTATTATTGCTTATCCTTGAAGCCAGGGATTTGGGAGTGTTGGGCTAGCTTGGGAATAATGGCAATGTCCTGTCCCCTGGACCAATTAATTACCTCCCCAGAAGGGGCTTAAAGCCCTGTCTTGAAGGGACGCCTATAAGCTCTCAGGCTAATGCCAGTGGTGCCCTGCAAAAGGTGCTTGTCAACTGTCCCATGGCAATGGGCTGGATAATGTCTCATTCAGAGTAGTCAGCAAAACCTTTGCCTCAGAAACCAATGACACAGCAATCTTGATTATGGTAAGACACATTCCTTGGAAAATCTTTTTTTTTTCTAAAAAGGAAATGATTTTGTATGTATGTGGGTGTCATAGCACATGTGTGGATGTCAGAGGGTTTCCATTATCTCACACACCAAATAGGTCCTGAGACTGAACTCAGATTGCTAGGCTTGGTTGCAAGCATTTTTACCTCCTGAGCCATCTTGCCTGCCCCAGAAAATTTATTTCTATCCAGTTTGAAATATGCATTAAAGTGTCAAATGCAAAATTTGTAATCTGTTGATGCACTGTTTAAAACTGAAAGAGATAACCAGAGGTGAACAAGCTTGAGTTATGCCCCAAAGTATTAAGTAAATATCCACAGGTCTGTTGAGGGGTGAGGACACAGGTCAAAGAATTACAGGCTAACTCCAAAATATTCCAATTATGGTATAGGATGTTCTTTTGTATTTGTGTTGCTTTCATTGGTGAATAAAGAAAACTGCCTTGGCCTTTTGATAGGGCAGAAATCAGGTAGGTGGAGTAGACAGAATGGAATGCTGGGAAGAAGGTAGTGTGGCAGATGCCATGGTTCTCCAGCCCGAGACTGACGCTGGTTAGAAGCTTTCCCGGTAAGCCACGACCTCATGGTAAACACAGATTAATAGAAATGAGTTAGATCAAGAGTGAGAGTTGGTCAAGAAGAGGCTAGATATAATGGGCCAGGCAGTAATTTAATTAATACAATTTCTGTGTGGTTATTTCGGGTGTAAGCTAGCTGGGCACTGGGAGCTGGGCGGCAGGACACAGCCCACTCCTTAATACTACACAATTATATTTTCTTTATTATAAGGGGCAAACTCACGAAACAGGAACAAGAAGTCCAACCTCAACTGCGCAGTGCAGGAACCACAGAGAGAGCAAGCCCTGGGAGGGTCGGGGGTTTTCTTTGGGTACTCAAAAGGTCATGCCCTAACCTGATCCAACTTCTTAAAGATCATTGGCTGACAGAGGTTCCCCGTCACCTCCCCCTTTTGTCTGAATAAGAGAGTTCCAAACCCAATACAAAACTATATACACTAGGAACACATATCAAGTATAAGATTAGGATTACAACCAACATAAACAATATTAAGCAAGGAACACATGCTAAATGTTTTAATAAACATTCTATCCTAAAGAGTCTAAGTCTTGCATTGAAAATGACTTGGCTAAATCCTAAGAGGAAGGTAACTATGATTATCTAATCTTCAACCCCATCGAAGGCCTGAGGTGGGAGATAATATTACTTGAGTAGGCAGGAAGTGCAATCAAGCAGCTTCCAAAATGTGCAGTATATGACAGAGAAAACTGGCTACCTAAGCAATCACCCAAAGTCTCATTTGCAATGTTGAAGTAACCAACTTTGGCTAAGGCCTAGAGTAACTGACAGACCATTTTCAGAGGCAGGAAAATTTTCAGAACTGTCTTACCCTGTCTTGGCAAGGTTTGGTAGTCTTTCTCCTTATGTCCTGCTTATACACCATGTACTTTGTCAGTGGTCAAGGCATGGGCAGTTCCTTGCCCAAAGGCCATTTGTGCCAAGAAGAAAACAATCTCCAAGCAGAGTGTCTTCGGTATTCAACAGTCTCTCAGGAATAGATTGGTGCTGTCAGGAGCAATTGTGTCTCACATCAATAGAACCCTAAATTATTTAAATGCCATGTTCTATAGATCCTTGAAGTGGTTGAAGATTACCTATCTAGGCAGAATACAATCTCTATGTATCTAAAGAACCTAATTAATCTGACTATATGTATAATAAACAGGAGTGATTATTGACCTATAATACTTTTTTTTGAAGATTTATTTATTTATTCTGTACACAGTATTCAGCCTCCATGTATGCCTGCAGGCCAGAAGAGGGCACCAGATCTCATTACAGATGGTTGTAAGCCACCATGTGGTTGCTGGGAATTGAACTCAGGACCTCTGGAAGAGCAGTCAGTGCTCTTAACCTCTGAGCCATCTCTCCAGCTCAACCTATAATACTTAATAGTTGTATAACTAAAGGCTAAGACTTCATATTAAACAATCTTTAAACTACTGTGTAGTAAAGGAGAACAATGACCTTAAAATGTAAACAATGTATAAGTATCTTGATGAGAGGTAGGAATATATATTGCAATATGATAAATATATCCTAAAATTGTATCAATATACAAAATGTCTTAAGCAGAGGTAGAAACATGCAAGCATTCAATCTGACAAAATAACTTTGTATAGGTGTACAAATATTGTAAACAGAAATAACAAATATAATTTGAACTTGTATTAGTGTACAAGAAACTATACCATTGTAAATTGTCCATAAATAATAGCTCACAAGTATTCACTCTGTTACTCACTATTATTATTATTAGTGTGAGTAGGTTCACACTAAATTACCTATTATCCCATTCAATCTTCCCTTTTTTTTTTAAAGGAGATCTCTGGGCCTACTTAATCTCAACCCCAATCCTCTACCCTATACAAACAAGTAATAATCAACCCCTAAATGGTGTCCCCAACCCTAAAGACAAACTTTGTTGGGAGAGGGGACATTGTCTTCTAGAATTGCTTCCAGCTGTCGTGGGGTGATGTTCTTTCTATGGGATTCTGTAAAAGTAAAGCAATGGTTAAGTTTCAAGATTACTGTCTAGTATAATTTCAAATGATTTCCGAGCAATCAATAGAATTTTTCTAAAATTCTTATTTGGAGTTCTGGCCAGAACACCATGAGAAGGGGCACCATTTCAGCAGCTGGTACCCAAAAACCGGCCTTAGAGCAGCGCTATCAGCATCAAGATGCCATCTCAACCAGGTGGAGTTGTTGCTGTGGGGCCCCATCTTCTTCCTGGAAACTTCAAAAATTACTGCAGGAAAAGGATCTGTAGGAAAATCTACTGTTCATTATGGAAAACTTAAACATTATTCATACAGACATATATTCAATGAAAAATGCAATATAGACAAAATAGGCATGGAGAAAGTAAAATTTTTCCTAAATTCTTTCTTCTTTCTGTCCCATACCAGATGGCTCCTGACATGAGACAGAAACTCTGAATTTTTCTTTAAACAACATGCTTGTATTTAAAGGATAGCCATTGTCCAACTCCAAAACCAGCTCTATATATTTATAAATACATACACACACACACACACACACACACACACACACACACACACACATATATATATTGACCACCTGTCCTCATAAGTCATATTCCTCGTTGTTTAGTGATCCTTTCTGGATTTTCTCTTTCAGCATCCAAACGTCCAGGATCTCTTGACTTTTTGAAGATGTGTATTTTCCTGTAAAGACAAAAACAGAACCCTGCCCCAACCCTATATGGTTTCCTTACCACCTGTATGGTTGTCACCTTTGTGGATGAGCTGTCATTTCTCTTTCTTGAGATCCCCAACCCCAGTCTGCTCCTGAGAAAGACCTCAGCATACCAACCCACAGAGCGCTTGTCCTTCAACACTCTGGCCATGGAAAACAGGTGGGCAATGACCCCACCCCAGAGGGCATGGGGCAGCTGTCAACTATGAGCAACATGGTCCCTGGATCTTGTAGTAGGAAGAAGATATTGGTGAGAAATAGCAGAGTTTAAATAAATGTGCCTGTATACCCAGCACTTGGGAGGCAGAGGCAGGAGGATGCTGCAAGCTTGAGGCCAGTGTGAGCTACATAGTGGGACCCTGTCTCACAATCTCGAAAACCAAAATAGGATGTGCCAACATTGGCTTCTTAGCTGAGCAAAACACATGATGTATTGTCAAATGGGTAGGTGGGGATCCATAGAAACGCAACACTAGCTTTGCAGCTGGTTGTATTCCAAAGTTACTGCAAAGCATGGTTAATTGAAAAATCAAAGAATTGACCCAAAGGAACAGAAAGCAGGAACCCGAGTAGACACTTGTCCATGCATACAGCAACATTACAGCAGCCCGGGGGTGGAGGGGACCTAGGTGTCTGTGGCCAGATGGCTGAATATACGAGATAGGGCACAGCGTGTGGACCATGGCAAGAGATCTTTGTTATATGTGGCGACAGGGATAACCCGTGAGGACACTATTTTCACTGTAGTATGGCAGCCACACAAATAATCATAATAAACAGTCAGTGCTACTGATGTGAGGTTTGTTGAGACAGGAAACAGAACGGTGACTTCGATGACTTCCAAAGGCTGTGGGAGGGACAAGAGGGATTTCACCGCGAGCTACAATGATGTTTCAGACTTACAAGCTGAGCTCACTCCGCTGCTCCATTGAACATGTGTGTAAGATTCCTGAAAATGATGGCATTGCGAGGTGGGAGTGGCAGAGCCGGCCTATGGCCCTAGCACTCCAGAGGCTGAGGCAGGAGCGTGACAAGTTCAAAGCCAGTCTACGCTATATCATATCCCATTTTTAAAGATGGTCAATTTGGGGATTTGCCCAGTACAATTACTTTTTTTTTTTTTTTTTTTTGAGACAGGGTTTCTCTGTGCGGCCCTGGCTGTCCTGGAGCTCTCTATGTAGACCAGGCTGGCCTTGAACTCAGAGATCCGCCTGCCTCTGCCTCCCGAGTGCTAGGATTAAAGGCGTGCGCCGTCACCACTCAGCTTAATTTTTTTTTTAAAGTAAATGATGTAACAATTGTAGTGTTTGCTCACCAGGAAAAGGTGTTGGGGGCTCAGGATCAGGGCTGACTGTGCCACTTTCTCTTCTCTTACTGGGCTACAGTGGAGCCCAGAGCCTCACGTCAGCCAACCTCACACCTTCCCAGTGCGCTCCCCCTCAGTCTCCCAGAGTCCTTTACTGACATTACTAAGCATGCACATTTATAATGCAGGCGATGGCACACAGCCCATGTGCAGTGAACAGAGTGGCGATTGGCATCTCCACCTCCCTAACCTAGTCAGAGCTTTAGATGACATTCTTGCTATTTAGAAGTCTTCGTGGTGCAGACGCCATCTGGCTGTATGCTTCTGGGTGCAGCAGGGTGCCGGAGACCGAGGGGTACATACCTTGTGGGGTGACTCCAGGGTTCTGCGAGCCAGAGGACTTCCTATTTCCCTATTTAATAACTGGAGTCATAAGGGCTTGTGAAGCTTAACTGACCCACACTTTGTTGTTGGGCCTCCCCCAGTGACCCCTACCAAGATCCCTGTCCCAGTTCGTCTGTCAGAGAAAAACGAAGGGACTTCAGGAGCCATGGCCCTCATTCCTCTAATTGGGTCTGGTGGCTGGAGCCAGGCCTCGTTATTTTTAATTGGGCCCATCGTTCTGGAAGGAAACAGCGTGCAGATCATGCCTGGGTATTTGCTGCTTGCGAGCTCCAAGTGAAATTGCAGTGGGGACTTCCGAGAACTCTCCTCCACCGTCACTCAGCGTGGTCAGGCTAAAGATAGCCCTTGGTCGGACTGGCCCATGTCTGTGTCCAGAGACATGGGCTTCTAGGCAAGCCTCAGCCATTGTTTAAGAATTCAGGAATATCACAATCCTGGGCAGTCCGACAGATCGCTCATGTAAGTATCACTTAGATGTGGCTGTGGGAGTGGCATCGTGGGCTGAATCAAACTTCTTTGTTGACAGGAACCCATTTTCGCTAATTAGCTTCAAAACAAGTGACTTTCCCAGCACCACAGACTCCTTCTGATGGCATGGCCAGCAGTGCCAGCAGAACCAGTAAATCCAGTTCAGAGAAGCCACAGTCATTTGTTTATTTGTTTGCCTAGAGACAGGGTCTCTGTGTAGTCCCGGCTGCTCTCAAGCTCCAGCCTCTCCAGTGTGGCACCGCACGTGGGCCACCACGCTCGGCTTTCCCTCTACTAAGAGCTTTGAATTTTCCCAGCACAATTACCCTATTAGTTAAAATATTTATTTGTTTCAATATTTATTTAAAATACTTAATGAAGCTAAATATTAATATTCTGCAATTAAAACATCTAAATCATTGAAGAGAGCAAATAATTTTATGACTAAATATATAAAAGCATTATTAAATATATAACCTGATTTCTTTTAGTAATTTTTTTCTTTATTTAAAAATAATTATTTTAGCATGGCAGTGGTGGTACATGCCTCTAATCCCAGCACTCGGGAGGCAGAGGCAGGCGGATCTCTGTGAGTTTGAGACTAGCCTGGTCTACAGAGCAAGATCCAGGCCAGGCTCCAAAGCTAAAGAGAAACTCTGTCTCAAAAAAACAACAAAAAATTTTTTTATATGTTTGGGTATTTTGCCTGCTTGTATGTCTATGTACCACATGCATGCAGTGGCCACAGAGGCCAGAAAAGGGCGTGAGATTCCTCACACCTGGGATTTTAGTTGGGTGTGAGCCACCATGTGGGTACTAGGAATTGAACCCAGGTCCTCCGCGAGAGGACCTCCAGCTGGTGCTCTGAACCACTGAACCGTCTCTAGCCCCATTTGTTGCTTCTTTTGAGTTTTCATGCAGGCATGCATTATATGTTGAACGCATCTCCCACACCCTTTTTGTCCCCCACCCATTAATCCCCTTTGTTCCTTGGACATTTCATGTGCTTTCGTATCAAATACGTAATGCGATTTTGTGTGTGTTTTCTCCCATCTGCGGGCCTATATAAAATGTAGACTATACAAAATGTAGGCCCACAGATGGGAGAAAACACATACTTCCGAGACTGGCCTAATTTGCATAATACAATTCTCTTGTACCTAAGTTCAGTTTTCAAAAGACAGTTGTCCTTACAAAGAGCAGGGTGATGGCGAAAAAGTCCCATTTTGACTACGTGATGTATATCTTCAAACTAACCCTTCTTGTTTGTAAGCCCTCTGTCCCCAGACAGACGCCGGACCTTCTCTGACCATTGTGGGACTAGTGTCCACTCAAGGTGAGAGTTTTGAGTTTGGCCGTGAATGTGGGCAGGTGAGGAAGACCCCAAGATCCCCACACACCTTGCCAAACACTCAGACACAACCTCTGAGCCCCCTTGGTGACAAAGGCCCCTGTTAGAGAGACCACACCAGCGAAGAGACTCAGGAAAGGCTTTTGGTCACTTTGCTTCCTCAGGGGACTGGACAGAATGGGTGCTCTAATGTCATGGCCGGCTTTTGTCGCATGTGTTCTTCCTGCTCTGGCATGGGATGGTGGCGAATCCCTCACACGCACACTCAGCCTCACAGGTCTGCTAACAGCTGTGTCATTGGAGATCTCATCCCCCACGGATATGGCAGGTTTGGTGGCATTCCATGGTGTATGTGTGTGTATAAGTGACGTGTATTTTGTTTGTGTGATCATGGAATGTGTGTACCACAATAAGTGTGTGGATGCCAGAGGACAACCGTGGGTGTCTGTCCTTGTCTGTTGTTGATTGCTATGTGCACCAGGCAGGCCCATGCACTGCAGCAGGCTCTGCTGTCTGTGCTGACGGAACACAGACATACAGGCATACAGTACCACACCCAACTTTACACAGTGTCTGGGGATTTGAACTTAGTTCCTCATGCTTGCATGCAGCCCTTTATCCAATGAGCCATCTGCCCAGCTCTTGGCGATAATTCCTTAAATGACAAAGTTATTGTACAGAGCTTAGACATCACTCCCTTATGGCAATTTTCTCTCCTTTGGTTTCAGTTACCCATAGTCAACCTCTGTTTGAAAATATCAAATGGAAAATTCCAGAAATAAGCAATTTGCCAGTTTAAAGTATTTATCACAGTATTATGTTAGTGGCTCCTAGTGACTCTTTTCCTTCAGTGTGTGCTGGATGTGGTTGCTAAAAATTAGCCCTGTGTGTCTTGGGTCCTGAAATTTTCCCTGTGGTGGTCTGAATAAGAATGGCCCCCATAGACTCATAGATTAGAATGTTTAGTCCTCAGAGAGTGGTGCTACTTGACAGGGGTTAGGAGGTGAGGCTTTATTGGAGGAAACGTGTCACGGGGGTGGGCTTTGGGTTTTCAAATGCTCAAGCCCAACCCAGAGTCTCTCTCTCCCTGCTGCCTGCTGTAAAGCTCTCCACAGGCAGAACTCTCAGCTACTTCTCCAGCACCATGTCTGCTGCCACGTGTCCTGCCATGATGATCACACCTCTGGAGTAAACAAGCCTGAATTCAATGCTTTCTTTTATGAGTTGCCGAGGTCACGGCGTCCAGTGACTAAGACAGCCCCTTTGCACTTGGTCTCCTCCAGACTTAGGTACTGAGAACAGCATCAGGCCCAGCAGGCATCTCCAACCCCAACCTCCCCTACATTCCCCCTCCAAGGTACCACTGGCCATGAGGCTGCTGGTCAGTTCCTCCTTCTTCCCCCCAGTGATCCTAAGCAGGGCAGGATGTGAGGTGCCTCATCCTGGGGTCAGGCCCACGCACAAGCCTCATGTGCAAGGCCAATGTGTACATCTCAACCTGTGGCCAACAGAGCAAGCGCTGTCATATAGGAATCTCCCCGTTGCCCTCCAGGCTGGTAGAAGGAGAGTTCCCTGCAACTACAGTCTGGATCACCCACACACTCCCCTCCTGTTGAGGTTACTCATCATCTACTGCACTGGGCTCCAGCTCAGACCTTAATGCATATATTTATATGCAAATATTCTTCAGGGCCTAATTTAGCAGTAGACTTCACTGTAGGTCACCATAATCTGTATTTTCTGCTGGTTCAAGAAATCCTTGACTTGGTTGAACAAAAGAAAATGTTTTTGGGGGGAGGTGTTCAGGTGACATCTAGAAGCCTTTGCACCCGCATTCTGTATGTACCTCCCTAACAGCTCATGCAGCTGCATGCTTATTCATCATTTTTATGTTTAAAAAGGTTTGATTCTTTGTTTTTTATTTGTGCCACACACATACACATACACACACACAAACACATACGCACAGGCATGCTTGCAACCTGAGTTTATGTGCACCGTGTGCAGTAACAATGGAGGCCATAAGGGGGCGCCAGATGCCCCAGAGCTGCAGCTTTCAGGTGCTTTATTGCTCTTTAAAACTGGTGTGTAATCGCAGTATCTTGGAGGTACAGTGAAGCATTTTAATACCGAGTGCCTTGTGTGATGATGCAATGATGTCAATTGGCATATTTGTCAACTCAAACTTTTTTTTTCATTTCTTCCTGATGAAAACACTCAAAATTTTTCCTATTCCCTATTTCCATGTGAGTATTATGGTGTTCCAGGGACCCCAGAGCTACCCCTCCTATCTAACACCTTGAGCCCATTGGCTCCTGTCTCCACTCCCTCCCTGTACCTTTCCAAACCTCTGCTTCTGTGAGATCAACTCTTGCAGAATATTATTTTAACTGGGCAAAGATATATTGGTTTATGTTGCAGAATATTACTTTAACTATGTAAAGGTGTATTACATTTATTTGTGCTGCATTTCTTTAAGAATATAAAAATGTGTGTTTAATTATGTAAAGATGCATTGCATTTGTTTCACCTTGTCTGCCTAAGGCACCTGATTGGTCTAATAAAAAGCTGAGTGGCCAGTAGCTAGGCAGAGAAAGGACAGGCGGGGCTGGTGGGCAGAGTATAACTTGAGGGAAGAGAGGAAAGAAAAATGAGAGAAGGGGAAGGAGAGAATGAGGGGGACACCCAGGGCCAGAAGCCAGGGAGCTACCAGCCAACCAGACACAAGAAGCAGTGAAAGACATACAGAAGGAAAGAGAAGTAAAAAGCCCCGAGCCAAAGGTAGATAAGGAGAAACAGGTTAATTTAAATTAAACGAGCCAGAAATGAGTGTAAGATAGGCCAAGCATTCGAACTAGCAAGTCTCTGAGTCATGATTTGGGAACTGTTTGGTGACCTAAAAGAAAAGGCCTGGTACAATCAACCTTTTTTTTTTTTTAGCTCTACATTTTTCTCTGCTCCCCTCCCTGCCTCTCCCCTCCCCTTCAACCATCTCCCAAGGTCCCCATGCTCCCAATTTACTCAGGAGATCTTGTCTTTTTCTACTTCCCATGTAGATTAGATCCATGTATGTCTCCCTTAGAGTCATACATTATTGTCTAGGTTCTCTGGGGTTGTGATTTGTAGGCTGGTTTTCTTTGCTTTATGTTTAAAAACCACTTACGAGTGAGTACATGTGATAATTGTCTTTCTGGGTCTGGGTTACCTCACTCAATATGATGTTTTCTAGCTCCAACCATTTGCCTACAAATTTCAAGATGTCATTTTTTTCTGCTGTGTAGTACTCCCTTGTGTAAATGTACCACATTTTTCTTATCCATCTTCAGTCAGGGGCATTTAGGTTGTTTCCAGGTTCTGGCTATGACAAACAAAGCTGCTATGAACATAGTTGAGCACATGTCCTGTGGCACGATTGAGCATTTTTTGGATATATAGCCAAAAGTGGTATTACTGGGTCTTGAGGAAGGTTGTTTCCTAATTTTCTGAGAAATCACCACACTGACATCCAAAGGGGCTGTACCAGCTTGCATACCCACCAGCAATGCAGGAATGTTCTCTTTACCCCACAGCCTCTCCAGCATAAGTTGTCATCAGTGTTTTCTATCTTGGCCATTCTTACAGGTATTAGATGGAATCTCAGAGTTGTTTTGATTTGCATTTCTCTGATGACTAACATTTGAGTCATCAGTTGAACATTTCCTTAAGTGTCTTTCAGCCATTTTAGATTCCTCTGTTGAGAGTTCTCTGTTTAGGTCCATACTCCATTTTTTATTCGATTATTTGTTCTTTTGATGACCAATTTCTTGAGTTCTTTATATATTTTGGAGATCAGACCTCTGTCTGATGTGGGGTTAGTGAAGATCTTTTCCCATTCTGTAGGCTGTCATTTTGTCTTGTTGACTGTGTCCTCTGCTCTACAGAAGCTTTTCAGTTTCAGGAGGTCCCATTTATTAATTGTTTCTCTCAGTGTCTGTGCTGCTGGGGTTCTATTTAGGAAGTGGTTCCCTGTGCCAATGCATTCGAGTGTACTTCCCACTTTCTCTTCTATAAGGTTCAGTGTGGCTGGCTTTATGTTGAGGTCTTTGATCCATTTGGACTTGAGTTTTGTGTATGGTGATAGATATGGGTCTATTTTCATTTTTCTACATGTTGATATCCAGTTATGCCAGCACCACTTGTTAAATATGCTTTCTTTTTTTCCATTTGGTATTTTTTGCTTCTTTGTCAAAAATAAGGTGTTCGAAAGTGTGTGGATTAATATTCAGGTCTTCGATTTGGTTCCATTTTTCCTTCTGACTGTTTTTATGTCAATACCAGGCTGTTTTCAGTACTGTAGCTCTGTAGTAGAGTTTGAAGTCAGGGATTGTGATGTCTCCAGAAGTTCTTTTATTGTACAGGATTGTTTTGGCTATCCTGGGTTTTTTGTTTTTCCATATGAAGTTGAGTCCCGTTCTTTCAAGGTCTGTGAAGAATTTTGCTGAGCATTGCATTGAATCTGTAGATTGCTTTTGATAAGATTGCCATTTTTACTATGTTAATTCTGCCTACCCAAGAGCATGGGAAATCTTTTCACTTTCTGGTGTCTTCTTCAATTTCTTTCTTCACAGATTTAAAGTTCTTGTCATACAAGTCTTCCACTGGTTTGGTTAGAGTTACTCCGAGATATTTTATGCTATTTGTGGCTAATGTGAAGGGTGATGTTTCTCTGATTTCTTTCTCAGCCCATGTATCATCTGTGTAAAGGAGGGCTACTGATTTTTTTTTTTGAGTTAATCTTGTATCCTCCTACATTGCTGAAAGTGTTTATGAGTTGTAGAAGTTCCTTGGTAGAATTTTTGGGGTTGTTTATGTAAACCATCATATCATTAGCAAATAGTGAGAATTTGACTTCTTCTCTTCCAATTTGTATCCCCTTGATCTCCTTTTGGTGTCTTATTGCTCTAGCTAGGACCTCAAGAACTATATTGAATAGATATGGAGAGAGTGGACAACCTTGTCCTGTTCCTGATTTCAGTGGGATCCCTGGGAGTTTCTCTCCATTTAGTTTAATGTTGGCTGTTGGCTTGCTGTATATTGCCTTTATTATGTTTAGATATGTTCCTTGTATCCCTGCTCTCTCCAAGACTTTTATCATGAAGGAATGTTATATTTTGTCAAAAGATTTTTTCAGCATCTAATGAAATGGTCATGTGGTTTTTATTTTTCAATTTGTTTATGTGGTGGATTACATTGACAGATTTTCATATGTTGAACCATCCCTGCATCTCTGGGATGAAGCCGACTTGATCATGGTGGATGATGGTTCTGATGTGTTCTTGGATTTGATTTGCCAGTAGTGCAATCAACTCTCTAGTGTCCTTTTAAAGTGCAGCATGGACACAGGTGTAGAGAGGATGGCTTCTCAGAGGAGACACAGGGTAAGGTGTTCCTGTGATTCAGAGCCTTGTTTGTAATGCTCCCAGCATCCCTTGCTGACTTATACCAAGTAGAAACCAGAGGTGAGGACTGGAGGCATTCAGTGAGCTGATTAACTCTTGATTGTTCCTGGAAGTAATGTGGATTCACATATCTAAAGTAATTTATGTGTGTGTGCACATGGGTGTAGAACCTAGGCCTTCCTCATTTGGCAAGCGTTCTACCACTGAGCCAAGGCCCCAGCCCAGACTATTTTTTAAAAAGAAAAAATCTTATACCTATAGAGTGATGTTGCTTTTGCCCTTTTTTTTTATGTGTGCAAGTGTGTAGGAAGTTACGGCCCACCAGGCCAAAAGGAGCAAACCTGGAGTCTACCTGGTGATGTCAGAGGTCCTGATAATGCCTGCCAATGAGGGACAACCAAGAATATTTCCTCAGTGTCTAGCAACAGGCGCTGTCAGAGGTCCTGATCATGCCTACCAATGAGGGGAGACCATGCAATGTCAGCTGTCAATGGATCAGAAGGCCTGGGTGCTGGGAGGGTTTATAGCTCCCTCCATTGTTAAATAAATGAGTGTGCTGTATGTCTTCTACCTGGCTCCCAGTGTCTGAGATATTACACTGCGCCTTCCTACCCCCTCCCCCAAGGAAGACGTTAGGGCCCAGCAACATCTGGCACTGGGAACAGGGAATTCTAACACAGGTTTTTGAGCTCATCTGATTAGAGTTCTTTTGTTGTTGTTGTTGTTGTTGTGGCTGTAATTTTTGTGTTTTGCCCGTACAGGTTCTAGTCATCTTCCTTTCCTCACTTACAGTGCTGAACAGTGTCCCCAAGACGGTGTATTTTCGGTGAAAAGGCCCCTTGGTCCCTTCGGCAGGTAAGCACTGGGACCGTCATCCTTTCCTTCTTTTGTTTTGTCTGTCATGTTTGTCTGCCCATCCAGTTAGGAAGGCACTTTTTTTTTTTCTGTTTCGGTTTGCCTGATATCTCCATATAAGGGCTGACCCAAGTCTTGGTTCCTGAACACCATCCCTTGTCCGGAGACACCGTGTGAGCATATTGCTGTGGCCTAAAGGACCACAGAGGTTCCCCACGAATCACTAGACATAAAGGTCCCTGTGGACTGTTGCTCTCCTGCTGTCCCCTCAGAGGGGTGCTGACACACGGGACACAGTGACCTGCCATCTGTGGGAATGCACCATTGGCCTCAGCAGGGAGAAATGAGCTGCGTGGCAGCATGGGAGATGAGGGCCCGGAGGCCGGTGCTGGCCAGGCCTGTGTGTGAGCTCTGACTGGTGCAAGCTTCCTGCTTGAGTGAAGCCTCAGGGCACTGCCTTAGCCTCTGGTGTAGGTGACACTCTGAGGTGTGGGCTTGGAGGTAGTAGGCTTCCCTAGCCTGGTGTGTGACTTGGAGACCTTCTGGTGCCTGGCTTCCCTCATGTAAGCAACATAGGCATCCGCCCCAGTGCAGGACACAGCACACAGAAAGCAGCGAAGTTTCTGGGCCCCTCTCTTGCTGGGCTGTGTGCCTGTCATCAGAGCGACCTGCTTCTTCCAGCGCTTCTGGCCTTCCAGGTGCTCCTGATAGGTCTGTGGCCCTGTGATGCGGGATTCCCCTCTGTATGCTGTGAATATGTTTTATTACCATTGGTTAATAAAGAAGCTGCTTTGGGCCTATGGCAGGGCAGAATATAGGCAGGTGGGAAACCGGAACAGAGATATAGAGAAAGAGTAGGTGGAGCCAGGGAGACGCCATGTAGCTGATGAAGGAGACAGATGCTGGATCCTTAACAGTAAGCCACAGCCTTGTGACGATACACAGATTAATAGAAATGGGCTAATTTAAGATGTAAGAGTTAGTTAATAAGAAGTCCAAGCAGTGTTTTAATTGAGATAGTTTCCGTGTGATTGTTTGTGGCTGGGCGGCTGGAAAAGAGCAAGTAGTCTCCATACTATAGCCCTGCAGTAGCACCTGGGGGGCCCTGGGGCTCACCCCGGGCTTTACCACATCACTGGTAAAGCTGGGGTCCCAGGGTCCAAAGCCTGAGCCACCCCAGGGGTCTGAACCAACCGGAGCCATCAAAGATGCTTGCCGCTTCTGCGTGGGCCTTCTAGGATATCAGAGGGTGGTCCGAGCAGAGGGAGCTTGGGCCTGGCAGGCAGGAAGAGGCTGCAGCTGGCTGCTCTGGTGTGTTCCCTCCGCTCCTGGTCTGCTTTGATTCTCAGCAGCTGGTGGGTGGATATAGCAGTGGTCACAGCTTTGTGTTGCTGCTGCCCGTGTGTGCCCTCAGCTACCTGGGGCTGATCTTCAGCTGGGTGCTGCTGATGCAAGCCCCGCCTCAAGGTCAGACCCTCGTGCTGTGTGCTGGCAATGTTGGAGGACAAGGAGTGAGCCTGGGGGGATGTGCCTGCTACCTGCCCACCTGGGTTCATTTTCCAGACACTGAAAGAGTAGAATGGCTAAATGAGATGGTGGTCCTTTATTTGCCAATTTACAGAGAAGATCTTTCGGTAAACCATAGAACCAGCTGTGCGGGGAGCAAATGCCCACCCCGGCACCTTCAGCTTCACAAAAGTGAACGTGGGTCAGCATCTCCTTAGAGTCAGTGGTGTTAAGGTTTATACTGAAAGCGTAGACAAAAGACAAATTATTCTGGACCTTCAGATTAGTTTTGCAGAAAATTGTGAGATTGATTTGGAGATCAAGCAATATTTTTGTGGAACTGGTGTGAAAAGTATTCAGATTCATGGGACAATGTGGGTGATCCTGGAGCCCTTGGTTGGAGACACGTCTTTAGTTGGAGCATTGCCCATATTCTTCCTTAGGAAACCACTTTTAGAGATTAACTGGATAGGACTGACTAATCTCCTGGATATCCCTGGACTGAATGGTTTGTCAGATACTATCATTTTGGATATAATATCAAACTGATATTAGCCCCCCCCAAAAACCCAAACAACCAAGATCCTAGTAGGGCTCCCTACACTTTCAATAAAGATACCACCCCATGCAGTCCCCTCCTCCACTCCCATCCCTCATGCCACCCTGGCCTTTTCAGATTCTAAGAAAAACTCGGAGGACTGGGCCCTGGTACCTGTCACATATTAGATCATCTATATCTCTCTACTTCTCAGAAAGTTGTAGTCCCAACTCAATTACAAGTCAAAGCTGGCTTTGGAGTTGGAGCATGGCTCTCTCCTTTTCTAAACCCAAGAATGTTGTTAGAAGAAAAATTCAGAGTTTCTGTCTCATATCAGGAGAGCCACCTGGTGTGGGACAGAAAACCAAAAATCTAGGGAGTATTGTTTTCAAAACTCTGTTATTTCCCCCAAAATGCTATTTCTCTCCTTACTTATTTTTGACTCTTTAGTACCTTTCTTTGACTAAACAACTTAAGTATATATTGACAGACTGATAGGTAAATATATATATATATATATATATATATATATATATATATATATATATATATATAGAGAGAGAGAGAGAGAGAGAGAGAGAGATGATAGACAGCTAAACAGATGATAGATGTGACATATATATTCAGTAGAATATTATTACATTTATAATATGTCAATGTGTCTATATGTATGACCCTGCCTATGCCTCTCAACAATTCAGTGACTTTCTGGGCTCCTGGAAGGTTTTTCATGCCATTGACATCCCCTACAATCCACAGGGAAAGCCATTGTGGAGAGACCAACAGAGCTCCTGAGGAGCTGTGGGCCAGGGCTGTCTCACCAGAGGCCGGGAGAGCCTCATCTGCCTTAGCAGACGTCCTTTTCCATATGAGCTTCCTTAGTTTTGATGACAAGGGCTCATCCCAGCCTATAAGCACTGGGCGTCTCTGCCAAGGAGCACACCCCTGCCCCTGGTGAGATGGAGAGATCCTATCTCCTTCTAATGGCAGCCCCCAGCCCCCCTGTTAACTGGCGTGAGAGGATATGCTTGTGTTTTTCCTTAGACTGCCACAACACCAATATGGGTCCTGGTATGAGATATATACCCAGCCACAGATCAGCCTGCTTCCACCAAGGAGGGAATAACCCAGGATGAGTATATCTGTATATACTCCCTTTTCTTGCTCTCATTGTCTCCTCAAACAAATTGATTTATTAAGGGCAGAGGTTATTGCCTTTGACTCCTCTTTTTTAAAAAAAAAAGTTTGGCATAATATAAAAAGGCTATCAGATCCCTCCTGGATGCTCACATGTGCATTAATTGACAGGGTAGTATTGTTAATCCTTATTCTCTTTAAATGTCTCCTGCAGCAGATCCAACATCAGAGGACAGCAACTAAAGCGACTGTTCAGGTGTTAATGGCTCTCAGGCATCCTTTTCCCAGTCTTCCACAAGAGGTTATGCATGCCTTGCTATCTTCAATTCAAAAGCCTACTGCCTAGTCCCCCAACCTTGGCAACTCTCCAGGAATGAATGCTCTTCAAGGGATGGTAGTCAATGATGGGTAAGAGTTTGTTTGGCAGGTCAACCTAAGACAGGCACAGTCCAGATGCTGAACCCTCCTGAGGTGGGGTCCACAAGGCCTGTGCAAAGAACTCTGGCTCCCACTGAGCACCCATGTAATAAATAAAAAGCATGAATATGTAGGAAGTTACAGCCCACCAGGCCAAAAGAAACAAACCTGGAGTCAGCCTGGCGATGTCAGAGGTCCTGATAATGAGGGACGATCAAATGATGTTTCCTGAGTGGCTAGCTCCAGGTGCTGTCAAAGGTCCTGATCATGCACAGCCAATGAAGGATAACCACATGATGTCAACTGTCAATGGATCAGAACGCCTGGGTGCTGGGAGGGTTTATAAGTTTTTCCCGCATTGTTAAATAAACGAGTTTGCTGTACACCTTCTACCTGACTCCCAGTGTCTGAGTCATTGCGCCTTCTCACCCCCTCCCCCAAGGAAGACGCTAGGAGCAACACAACAAGTGCACGTGTGTGCAGAGACTAGAGGACATCGTTGTCATTCTTCACATGCCCTTCACCTTGTGTTCTGAGGCAGGCTCTCTCCTTGACCTGGAACTTACTCTAGGCTGGGTGGCCAGCAAGCTCAGGGATCTACCTGCCTCTGTCTCCCCAGGGCTGAGCCAAGAAGCAAGTTCTACCACTCCAAGCTATTGTAAAAATGTGGATTCTGGGGGTTGAATGCAGGTTCTCACACTTGCAGGGTAAGCCATTGCCTGACTGAGCCCCAGACCCAGCCTGTCCTTGGGAGTCATTCTGTAAAGGCCCACACTACGTTTACTTATTTGTAAGTAACAAGTTCTTACATCTCAGGTTGGGTGGATGCCAGTCCACACTGCAGGTGGGTACAAACAAGGCAGGGGGTGGAAAAGAGAAAGGAGTTGGCTGGAGACCACTGGTGACAACAGGGGTGACCCTGTTCTATTTCTAAATCCATGCCCTCCATCTGCGAGGTTCTCACTGTCAAGTTACATTTGAGAAGAGATGTTGATCTATCTGAAGTTTGCTGTTGATCAGAGGTTTGCAATCTGGTTTACAAAACTGAAAATGCCAGAGAGGGGAGGGGCTTCGGGTACAATTCGATCTAGCATTTTCATGGGGCGTCAGGTCCCTGACTTGATTTCTATGTGGTTGTGTCCATTTCTGCTCCCCTTAAAACCTTCATTCTTAGACTGTGCCATTTCTTTGTCAGCTTGACACAAGCCTATATACACCTGGAAGAGGGCTGGTCAGTGGACGAATTGACCTCCATCAGATGGGTCTGTGAGCAATTTCCTTGATTGCTAATTGATTTAGGAGGGCCCAGCTCACTGAGTGGTGCCATCCCAACAAAGGCAGCTGGAGAACCAGGAACCTGATATTCCCTCCATGGTCTCTGCTTCAGTTCTTGCCTCCAGGCTTCTGACTGAACTCCTACCCTGGTTTCCATTGATGATGGACTGTAATCCATAACCTGTAGGCTGAACTAAACCCTTTCCTCCCAAAGCTGATTTAGTCACAGGTTTCTCACAGCAACAGAGGAGCAGACTGGAGCAGGCTGCTTTGCTCCGGCAGCACTAATGGCTCTGAGGCTCGCATGCTCTGTACTACCAGCCGAGGGAGGAAGGACTTACGGGGGGGCCCTTCCTTTCCTGGATGTTTCTAAGGAAGTGTCCTCTTTTCCCATTATCCCGGTTAACCTTGTGCTCTGGGAGAGTCAGTCGCTGGACCTAGCACAACAGTGGGAGGTAGAATCACGCCCCCCCACGTGACTGAGGTGCTTTGAGGACAGGGAAAGGGGACGTTGGCATCACTACCCTCACCATTAGAAGGCGATCAAGGCAGTTACCCAGTCACGACAGAAAGCCTGCCTTGTGTTTGTTGGATAGAGGAGGATGATACCCAGAGCCACAAAGTCCCCCTTCCAAGATAAGCATCCTTACTAACTGCAGCGGATGTCTGAGGGTATAGACGGAGGGTTCCTGCAGGTGTCTGTGGAGCAGGAATAGGTGTCAGCTCAGCTCAGTGAGGGCCCTCGCTGGTCTCAGCAGTCACCTGAGGGACCAATCAGAGGTTGGCAGTGGTTGTAATGTGATCTGGTGGGAGTCCGGTTTCCAGTTCTTATAGCCTTGATGGGCCTGTGTGTCTTCAGGTGGGCAGCCTCAGGTGCACTCCCTGCCTCCCCCTGTGAATTATTCACTAGCTTCTACTTGGCCATCTAGAATCTCCATGGACCTTGATGCTGAGTGTCACATGTCGCAGGATCGCCAGCTGCTGCAAGGCGAGTCCTGGACGGCTCATGCAGAGAAGTACTAACAATGGCTCTCCCTCCAAGCACCATGGAATCCAAGGTAATGGGCTCGAAGGTGGCCTTGCTGGGGACTGCTCTTCTACCAGATCTAAGTGACAGTTCCCCTGGGCTTCCAGTAGGCAGGAAAGACCTGGGCTAGCATATGAAATTCTGCCCTTGTTTGGTGGAAGGTTTGGTCTGAGGTCATCAAAGTAGATGTGTCTCGGCCATCACCCAGGGATGTGTGGTCTTTTAGAACCGAAGTGGGTGAAGCAGAGCCGAGTTTCTTGTGTGCTTCAAACTGGAGACAGCATAACTTTCTGTGGTGTCAGAGTGGTCACTATCATACTGTCCAGTGCTGGAACTATGAACCTAGGGTGACTTCTGAGGCCTTGAAATGTGGCTCGTGTGTCTGGGGGATGGAAGAGCCACATCGGCAGCTTGTGGTTGTCTCGTTAGCCTAGACGGAGCATTGAAGAGAACCATAGTGTCTGTTGCCTCCTCGTCTAGGAGTGTCTGTAATTTCTTTACTCCAGAGACACTATTGAATTTAAATATAGTAACTTCAAACTACCTGAGTCAGTGGTAGGAAAGACCTAAAGAAACAACCAAGGGCAGAGATAGCCTAGTGTAAACCCGTTACCTTTTTCTAGGAGTTAATTCTACATGTATGTTCAAGGGCAATTTTTCGTGTTTGTTTGTTTTCTTCCCTAAAGAATGACCTCAGCACGTCTGTTTTGAAAACACGATTTACTCATGGACTTTCTCTTCCTAGGTGACTAAAGGGATCACAGAAGCGGTCACACATGTAGTCAGAATAGTTTAGTAGCTAGACACAGGAGCCTCCTGCCCCAGGAACATTAGCTACAGTCTGTCATGGATCCATTCAGCCAATTATCCATTTCTATAGCACCAAATACTGTTGCCTTGGCAACCAGCACTCACAACAGTGTTGGCCTTGAGGCCATGCATCTGAACACCCAGGTGTGTGCGTGGGGATGGCTTTCTGTACCATTGCCGTGAAACATCTGAGTGTTGACTGACGGAGGCCGCTTGGTAGAGGGGCAAGTTCACAAATGTGCAAGAGGTAGGGCCGTCCTCAAACAAGGCCACAGGTAGCATTTAATGTCATAGCTGTGTGTGTGTGCATGTGTTATGAGTACATGTGGAGGTCAGAGGACAACCTGGGGTGTCAGCCTTCACCTTTCACCTCGTTTCTCACAGGATCTCTTTTCTTGTTTCCCTCGGCATGCGCTACGCCAACTGGGCCGTGAGTTTCTGGGTTTGTTCTTTCTCTGCTTCCCCACTTGCTGTCAGAGCGCAGGACTTACAAATGAGTGCTTCCTTCCTCACCTGGCTGTATTTGAGTTCTGGGGATTTGAACTCAGATCCTCAAGCTTGTATCCATGAGCCATGTCAGCATCCTGAAATACATCTTCCAGCAAGCATATGGACTGGGCTCCCTGCAGTTGCGTGGTTTTAAATAAAATTCTCCTTCTTTGTGAATTCCCAGCTTGCCTTTAAAAGTGTCAGGTTGCTGATGAAGCCACTTGAGGACCTATGGCTTCGGGAATTGGCAGTTGTCCTGCCTGTCCCCAGCACAACAAGCTATGTTGATTCTTTTATGAGAAACATCTCCCAACTCCCTCCCATAACAAGGTTGGAAATGAGCCTTCGTCACCAGAAACCAGGGCTTAGGGTGGCAGTGGAGACCCGAATAAACCAAGTCTGGAGTAACCCTGTCCCCAGCGTGTTTCTCATCCCAAGAATTGCTTTCCTGATCCCCAAGCCCTTTTGCCTGGCATTCCTTCACAGATAATGCCATTTGCTGTCTAAAATAGATAAAGGCAACAATGTCTTTGGTTGGGGGGCATGTGTGTGATGTGTGTGCAGGTGCACGCATGGAGGTCACAGCACAGCCTCTCTGTAAGGCAGGGCCTCTTGCTCACCAGCGTGTATAGTGAGGCTGCAGCTGACGGATGCAGTCAAGGGAGGAAGTGATTTGCCGAGGTGCTGGCAGCTACCAAGTGCTTGTTCTACGTCTTGTGGTGGCATGTGACTCATTCAAAATTCCATTTTTAAGGCAAATAGTCAGGGTGGTTAATTGTTCTCTCCCAGTGAATTAGTAAGAAGTTGGAAGGCCCTGTCAGTCACTGAGCGGGAGGCCCAGGGCTTGCATCCACGTCCAGGGAGCCACTGTGCTCCCAGTCCACGCCTTGCTCTGGATCGACCTTATTTTATGACTTCATGACATGGCAGGTCAAAGGCAACAGATTTTAACATTTTATTAAAAATAATTATGGACTCACATAAGTTGTGAAAACAGAACGTGAAAGTTACACGCTCTGGCCCTGCAGGTTACTTTCACCTATTGTGCCTCAGTTTCTGAGTGAAGTTAAAACCATCAGCATGGTGTGTGCTCTGTCCCAGTGGCTGCATCTGTGACTTGTGGGACAAGCCGACAGTGGAGAGGTGATATTTCTGTCCTCAGTCCGTGGCTGCTAACTCCTGTCCCTTGTCTATAGGGTCCCCTCGAAGGCAGTGAAAGGAGTGTGACAGGTTGGACTCAGTAAATAACAGGGTCAGATAAGCCTCACAGGTGTTGGTGCAGGTGTCTCCTTTCATTTTGCAATTGATCTTGGGCCACCTAATTTGATGGTATGTGTTTTTGTTTTGTATTTTGAGACAGGTTTTCTCTGCGTAACAGTCCTAGCTGCCCTGGAACACACTTTGTAGCCTAAGCTGTCCTCAAACTCACAGAGATCCGCCTACCTCTGCCTCCCAAGTACTGGGACTAAAGGCATGCATCACAACTGCCCAGTTAATATGCATTTTTTACACATTCTATGACATTTATGTGTGTATGCATGTGTGTGTGCGCACACATGTGTGCAAACATGAATGTGCACGCCCCAGCACATGTGTGGGAGGCAGAGAACACCATCCAGGAGTCAGTTCTCTCCTTCTACCACGAGGGTCCCGGGAACCTAACTCAGGTCAGGCTGTGGACAAGTGCTTTTTTCCTGAATCATCTTCCTGGCCCACATTTCTAATAGCTTAGTATTAAAGAATTGTAGGAGGTATAAAAAAAAAAAAAGGTCATTCAAGATTCCGCAATGACTCAGAAACAACTATTCAGCCGCGTCCTGGGCCCGTCGTCCTTTTTATAAATAGCTGTGGACATAAAGTTACACATTTTTAAGATTTGGATGAGCTATTCCCAACAACATTTGATTTTACTTGAATCCAACGAAAGAAATAGTTGATATAAAGCAGAATTGCTATGCCTTAAGCAAAGGGCCTTCATGAGAGATTATTTTTATTAAAATAGCCTCAAAGTAAAAACATTACCTTTTCAAAAATTTTATTTATTTGTGGGAGGGGACATCTCGAGTGTGTGCCCAGCATGCACAGGGAGCCTAGAAGAAAGTCACGGCGGTTGGGTCTTTCCTCTCACCATGTGGGCCCCAGGGTGGAATTTGGAGCAGCACTTTGAGGAAAGCCCTTTTACCCCCTGAGCCATCCCATTGGCCCAGTGCTATGTGCAAAGAAGACCCTGAGTTACCTGTACCCAAGAGTTCAACTTCAGGCCGAGCTCCGAACATGAGAACAGAGGCTGTGCCCCCGTTCTGATCTTTAAAAAAAGCATTTTCCATTGTCAAGCCCCTGGTCCATCCTGTTCCACTGCTGCTTAAAGTCCGACTTCCATAGCTCCACACCAGCGCTGTCTCAAGTGGGCCCGCCTGTTTTCACAGACCTGCTGCGAAAAATGCTTATGTCGGGCAGGTCCTTCCCTCCAGTCGACCTCCGGTGCAGAATTAAAGACTTTATGTGGAAACTTGGAAGGAGAGCCAGGCCCCATGTCCTCTTGCCACGGGAACTGAGGACAATAAGTGACTTCCCAATGAAGCCTGCTTTGATTAGCTCGCTTATAAGTTGGGAAGAGGGGAGAGACAAGATCCCAGGGCTCACGGTCCAGCCAGGAGAGCATGTCCCTGAGGTCTGGGTTCCATGAAGACAGTGATAAGAAAAGGCACCTGATGCACACAAGCAAACGTGTGTACACACCCACACTTGTACACACGTGCACACATACACAACACACAGAGACAGATTATAAATTTCTAGGGACCAGTACCTCCCATGATATGTTATATGTATGGCAGAAAATAGCCACCGGTTTTCTTAGCTATTAAAAACAAAACTCTTACAATAACCACCTTGAGGTCATGCTTGCCTTCCTAGCAGTCAGAATTATTTAGATCTCCAAGCTGATGCTTTCAGTTCTTCACTAATAGAATACTAGAGGCTAGGTAACTTTGTTTTAAAACAGAGGTTTACTTAGCTCATGCTTCTGGAGGTTCAAGAGCAGGGAGCTTGGAGAGAGATCACACTCAGAGAAGAGGGCAAAGCACCGGGGACCTTCTAGCCTCATCCCCAGAACACCTCTTCCCCCAACTGACTAAGGGTCCCTGAGAAGGCCCTTAACCCCTCGGTGACCCAAGGACTACCTCTAGGCTCCTCCTCTTAAGTGTGTCACTACCAAAATGAGGACCAAAGTTCTAAAACATGAACCTTAAAGGACAAAATGTATCCAAGTCACTTGCTCTTCAAAGACAATAGAGAGCCTAAGGGGACATTTGCCACAGCTACTTTAGATGCCACAAAATCATTCCATTTTGTGGCTGGGAGACAGCTCAGTCAATAAAGGACTTATTGTTCGAGCGCGAGGACTCAAGTTCAGATCCCTCGCACCCACACAAAAGCTGGCAGTGCATGACTCTAAACCCAGTACTGAGGGTGGGGACAGGAGGGACCCGAGGGCTCACGGACCAGCCAGCCTCAGCTGATCGTTGAGCTCCAGGCCAGTGAGAGACCCTGTTGACGTTTGTTGTTCCCGAGAGGGACACCTGAGTCCTTCCTCTGGCCTCCACATGCACACCTGTGTGCACACGCATTAAAAAGAAATCTGTAAGAGGTAGTATTGATGGCTGTGGTTACAGTCCCTAGGAGTAATGCTATAACCAGAGGTCACCACTGGACCCGGACAGCGCTAATGTGATCCAGTGAAGTTACTAAGAAACAGACGTAGCTCCTGAGTGAACTGCTAACCTTGCAATGCTGGCCCAAGAATCCAGTGCTTTCTACCCACGTGATGTTCGAAGGTGGATTTTGTTTATGGAGAGCCAGCATGCTGCTTTTCAAAGTGATATGAAGCACACAAATCATTATCCTACTGTTATTTACACACATATGCACACACGCACGTGCACACGCACAGGAGTGGAGAGGATCAGAAGGAACAGTCCTTTCTCTTTTAAAAACTTACTTGAGGGGCTGGAGAGATGGCTCAGTGGTTAAGAGCATTGCCTGCTCTTCCAAAGGTCCTGAGTTCAATTCCTAGAACCACATGGTGGCTCACAACCATCTGTAATGAGGTCTGGTGCCCTCTTCTGGCCTTCAGGCATACACACAGACAGAATATTGTATACATAATAAATAAATAAAAATATTTAAAAAAAAAACTTACTTGAGCCTATGTCCTGGCACAACTGCTCCATGGGTAAAAGTGCTGACATTCAATCATGAGGACCTGAGCCCTCAGTACCCATGTCAAAATTGGGTGTGAGTCTCTAATCCCAGGGCTAAGAGGCAGAGGCAGGAGGATTCCTGGAGCACACTGGCCAGTCCAAGTAGTGAGTTCCAGGTTCAGTGAGGAAATTCTGCTTCCAAAGAGGGGGAAAGAATGATCCAGGAGGACACTTAACATCCACCCTTGGTTCCACAGGCACGTGGGTGCACACCCATGCAATCAGCACACACAGAAAATCCCCAGCATTGCAATACACGTATGTGTGTGCTTTTATGGATATATTATTTTGCTTGTTTTTTTCAAGACAGGGTTTCTCTGTGTAGCCTTGGTGTCCTGGAACTCACTCTGTAGATCAGGTTGGCCTTGAACTCACAGAGATCCGCCTGCCTCTGCCTCCAGATTTAAAGGCGTGTGCCCCCATGCCCGGCTGGATATATGAATTTTTAGTTGGCATGTGATAAAGACACATGTCTTGGTTGGTAGTTGGCAGATCCATCACCTCAGTTAGGATTTGTGTTGGGAATAGTCAGTCTCCTCTATGCCAGCTGCTTTGCAATCTCCACTTAGTTGCTATGCACCACACAGCCCCGGTCACTCACTAAACACCCTCTTGCCTCCCTTCCTGCCTCGTGTCTTTCCCAGTCCCTGGTTACCTCTTCTCTCTCAGCCTCTGAGATCAGCTCTCAGCTTCAACCTATCAATGAGATCATGTGATCTGGTCTTGTCTCTCCCCGGGCTTGGCTTATCTCAGTGAACACAGTGTCCCCCATTCCCATTCATATTGTTCTCTCTCTATCTCCTTCCCCGACTCTCTCCCCCTCCCTCCCCCTCTCATATGTGTATGTGTTCAGGTGCATGTGCATATGTGTGCATATATATATACCACATTTTCTATATCCATTCATCCATCAATGGACAAAAATTGCTGGTAACTTCTGAGCTGCAGAATTACAGATTTTGTTTTTATTCTCTTTATTGCATTTTCCAGAACATCTAAAGTAAAATGCAATTTTTTTCAATCACCAGACCAGGGGAAAAGATTTTTTTTAAAGTGTGTCCACTGGCATCTCTTCGTAGCTGCTTATCTAAAGGACACTGTCCACTTCCTCTCATCACAGATCAGTCAGGGTCACAGTGAAAACCAGAAAAGTTTTAAAATAATTTTACACATCCCTAAATTTTTTTCTTTTAAAAAATTTTCCGAATGATGCTTTCTGTGAGGTCTGTCTCTTTGTCTCTCTGCTCCATCTCCCTCCCCTCCCTCCTCTTTCCTGATAAACTACAAAAACTCCCAGCCTCTAATACCCAAGACTACTGTCCTGGAATAGGAACCTGAGATGCTGTCCCCTGGGGAGCAAGCAGTCCTACCAAGAACATCCAGTTTGTAGCTAGAGCTTTGCATTGTTATTAAACTTTTAGGACAGAGCAGCGTGTGTGGCTGCAGGAACAGGAAGGAGTCTGAGTGCTGATGACATCCTTTGGGGTCAATGTGTGTCCAGATTTTTCTCCGATGCATCTGGGATGAGAGCCTTTGGGCCATGTCTGCAGGAAGAATGGGCGCCTGTTGTGCTGGGCAGGTTCATTGCCACAGAGGTGGACATGCACGGCTGGTGTCTGAGATGGAGAGAGGGGTTGGGTGTTTCTAGGTGTAGGAGGAGAAAGGAATTCATCTCACAGTCCTGTACCAAGCCCTGAGCTCCTTGTAGTTGGAACCTGCAGGACTCTTGGATCTTGGCCACCTCTTCCCCCTTTCTGAGCCTCTTTCTCTCCCAGGCCTGGCAACTGGCATAACTACACTCCTACTATCTCAGGGAGTGAGGAGTTCCCTCATATTTGATGTCTAATTTCACTTTGACTTTTTCCCTAGGTGACTGGCCTGAGTCTTGCAGTGAATGAACACAGGGAAATGGGGAGTTTTGTGGAGAAGCAGAATGTGGTTCAGGGGCAGGGCTGAGGTGACGGGGTGGGGTGGGGATCACAGGGTGGGCCGTGCTTGTCCCAGCTGCTCTCACTGCAGGGACTGTGCACGTGCTAGAGAATGAGTGGACTCGTGGTTGACCATTTGCTTTTCTCTTGAAACTTCTCCAGTTCTATGTGCTAAAAGTTGAGTGTTCTGAATCTGAAAGCCTGTGACTTTTTCAGGGATAGTGTGATTTTCTAAAGAAAAGTTCCACACCTTCTCCATGGGAGAAGTTCCTGACAAGGTAGATGGGCTGAACATAGTGGCCGGTAGCTCTTCAGGAAGGTATCAGACGTGGGGTGTGTGAGATACAGATGAATTCCGAGATTAGACCAGGCTCGCATCCCTATGGTCCATGATGCAGGTTTACACATTCCAAAGTCTGAAAAAATTCCTAACCTGAATGCTCTCTGCTCTCAGCATTTAGATAAGGTCACTCACCTGAACATTCTAGATATGGACAATTTCTGTGTGTGCTGCAAGTCACAGCCATTTTCACCCAGGTATCATTTGAGCAACCTCTAGGGAATTGGTGGGTAACTTCGAGTCAAGAGCAAAGGTTGTGAAGTTCGAAGCTGGGGAGATGCTCAGTGGGTAGAGAACCTACCATGCAAGCGCCGTGTGAAACCACCAGGTGTGGCAGCACATGCCTGCAATCCCAGGACTGAAAAGGCAGAGATGGAGGATTTGTGGAGCTCGCTGACCCTCTGGCCCAGCAGAATCCGTGAGGTTCAGGTTCAGTAAAAAATACTGCCTCTGGGATGGTGATGAGGGTGTTGATGATGGTGGTGATGAGTGTTGATGGTGATGGTGATGAGGGTGGTGATGGTGATGGTGATGAGTGTTGATGGTGATGGTGATGAGGGTGGTGATGGTGATGCTGATGGTGATGAGGGTGTTGGTGATGGTAATGAGGGTGTTAGTGGTGATGGTGATGCTGATGGTGATGAGGGTGTTCGTGATGATGGTGATGGTGATGTGGACATAGATTAAGGAGGATACCCTGACTCTGACCTCCAGTTTCCACATACACGTGAACCCTCACACGCACATATACACATATAAATACACACCTGCAAGCACAATTTTTAAACATTGTGAAGTCTTAATTTTCCTTTTAACACAAAGACTGAGGTGAAAAGGAACCAGGATTAGCAGGGGCGGGGTACACCAACAGGGAAAATGTTCACAGTGCCAGTCCACGTAGGTACACACAGGCCCCAGGGCTGGTTTCTGCCACGGGCTCACGAACCACAGAGACACTTCTGTTCTTGGAGAAGGTAGCTGAGGACGCCAGGAACACACTTCCGGAAGAGCCTCTAGGAACACGCACCCGGAAGAGCCTCCTGGAACACGCACCCGGAAGAGCCTCTAGGAACATGCACCCGGAAGAGCCTCTTTCACAAGTTCATATGCAAACCACGAGGCCAACAAAGAACTGTGACCTCAGGGAGGGCTTCATGTGGCTTTTGCTGAAGGTGGCTGTAAACCCCCACAGATGTTTTTTAAAAGACTTATTTTTATTGTTTTGAAATGATGTATGGGTACCCACAAAGTCCAGAAGAGGGTGTCGAGTCCCCTGCAGGTAGACTTAAAGGGAGTTGTGAGCTACCACGTGGGTCCTGGGAATCAAATGGAAATCTTACGCAGGAGCAGCCAAGGCTCTCCACCGGCACCGACTCTCCAGCCTCCCGAACTTCCCGTCTAGCTTATTCTAGGAAACACGAGTCTTGCTTTCCACACCTTCACCAGGACTTAAACTGAGAAATGTGGGCCATGGGCTTGTAACTATTCTCCCTCCACCCATGACTCCCACGAGCCAGTTAAGACGCCCTAACTGTCTTCAGCTTTACCAGCAGCCCACCTAATCCTCGAGGTAATTTAGAGGCGTCATTCTGTTTGCTGATATTTGTAATTACACTCATTGGTGATTAAGAGGCATCTGGATAGTAAAACGCTAACTGTCCGCTGGTCTTTAGATCAGAAGATAATCCTCCACTTCAACCACGGGGCTGCCGGCCTCAAATCCATCCTTGAACAGACTTTGACTTCGGTGTCAGCAGCCCCATATTCAGAAGTGAGGAGAGCACTGTCCAAGAGGCTTCCTGAGAGCCTGGCCTATCTGTCTGCATTTGTGATGTAGCCCAGGCTGTCCCTGAATTCTTCATCCTCCTGTCTTAGTACTAGGAACAGTCAGGCTCTGCCAAGCATGGCTGAGATTTTGCTTAGACACACCCACCATCTCCAAGGGGCAGAGCAAACCATCGGACTGCTTGGACACGGCTGCATCTGTGGTCTCACTTTGTTCTGCTAGTGCTGTGACTTTAAGCACCACTGATTCAAGGACTCGGTTCCCAAGGGAACTTGGCTGAACTGGACAGGAAGTCTGTTCCACACACATTGACTGCAAGGCCCTAGAGAGAGACTTGAAAGTCCCGAGAGACCTGTTGCTTCTGTAGACATGAGACACATGCACAGAGTCACACACAAACACACAATACACAGACAGATGCAATCAGACACACAGACACACTACAGTTGTGGAGACACACACAGAAAGACAGAAACACACAGACAGACAGAAACAGAGACACAGATACACACAGACAGACAGAAATGCACAGACACACCACATACAGACACACACAGAGACATACACACATGTCACAGAGACACACAGAGACACAGACACACACAGAGACAGAAATGCAGACACACCACATACAGACATACACAGAGACATACACATGTCACAGAGACACACACAGAAACAGACACAGACACACACAATCACACAATCACTCATAGACACAGAGAGACAGAAACACACAGACAGATACACCACACTGAGACACATACACACACCACACAGACACACATACCATATGTATACACACAGAGACAGACATACATGTACATATCACACACAACACAGACATAAAAATACCACACAGAGGTATACACACCACATACATTCACACACACCATATGTACACACAGAGAGATAGAGACATTCATGTGTGCATATCACACACACACAGATACATAGACACATATACACACTCTGCACACAGGAACAAGACTGGTGTGCCCCACTGAAACTCACACAGGACATGGAAGCGTGACGCAAATGGGCTTTTCTTGTGTTCCACATAGCATTTGTTTCATTTCCTCCGGTCATTTTAAACGTGAGTGTTCCTGGCTTCACGGACAGGCAGTGTCTGGACCAGGCTTTCCGGCCAGTTTACTGATCCCTGCCTAGAATATGCTGCATATTTTCTGTCTAGAATCTCACTAGCCTGGCTGAGTGCCAATAGCTTCATTAGGAATTTCATTCCTCTCTCAGCATGCACACATTAGCTAATGTATCCTAGCTTGCCACTGGCTAACCACAGGCAGGATTTGTTTATTAAATGCTTATTATATTTATGTGTGTGTGTGTGTGCAGGCCAGGGGACAACTTGCAGGATTCAGTTCTCTCCATGGGACCCGGCATCAGGCTTGGCAGCCAGCATCTTTACCCACTGAGCCACCTTGCCAGCCCCCAAAGACAGTAGTTGACAGCACATGGTGACAACCAGAAGCCAGGGAAGCTCATGGGATGGCTGTGGCAGGAGCAACCACAGTGCAGGCGTGTGCAATCTAGCGCCCACCAGCACCTGAGAGCTAGCTTCCTGCTCCCCTCATCATTGGTGTTGTTGCTGTTGTTTTTGAGACAGAGTCTCACCCCCTGGCCCAGGCTGGCCTTGAACTCATAGTCCTCTTGCCCCAGCCTTCTGAGGCATTACAGGTGTGAGCCACCGTGTCTGACCTCCCACTGATTTCTTCTGCATTGCTGAGAGCCTGTGGCCTGCAGTGTCAGCACAGAAAGCATGTAAGAAGCCCTTTGCGCCTGAATGTGTGTGCATGCGTGTTTGCCCGGTCCCCACTCAGATGCCCTGACAGGGTTCAGGGTTACTTTCTGGCAAGGGTCATGATTACCTTGAGGAGATCTTGTGTGTGTGTGTGTGTGTGTGTGTGTGTGTGTGTGTGTTTTAAAGTCTCTAAGAATTTTCCAGTCTCTCCTAGAGGCAGGTCTCTGGCTTTGGATACAATTTTTTGTTAGCAAATGTTTGGAATTGCAGACAGAAAAGGAATGTGCACCTAGCTCTTCTTTGGGCTGACACACTATCTCTTGCCTTGAGAGCAAACTCTGGCTACTGCTGTTATTAAGGATGGTTTGCAGTCTCCCTGCCCAAGAGGGGCATTCTATGGAGTGTACAAGAAGTGAGTGCCGAGCTGTCTCACCCTCTAACTAACCTAGCTCAGAGTGGGCTGTCTGGCCTCAACCCAGACATTTGAGTGCTCGTAGGGAACCTGACAGGCAATTGTGTTATGGAAGTTGACATGCTGAATGGCCGCTTTTCTCATATTCTTCACCTGTCTCTTTGTGTTAAAGGGGAAGCTGGCAAAGAGGCAGGGAGGGAGTGGACGAGGCAGGAGGGGGGGAGGCAGGTGGGTGAAGTGTCGGGCGGGTTCCATGTGCACTCTGATGTAGGCGGCAGGCAGGAAAGGGCTGCATGGAACAAAACTCTATTGTTCGCTGTCATCTTGAAATGAGTGTCAAAGTAGGCGGGGGGTGCTTTGACCGTTAACCGCACAATTTAGCCGGCCTGTTGTGTCCTGCGGGCCCCACCTCCTTGGAGTCTCTCAGATTAGAAAAGAAGGCTCCAGCCTTTCTAAATGGGCCATCTCTCGTCCTTTGTGCCCAGACTGCCCAGTGTGAAATCGACAGTGACGTTAAATGTTTTCTAATGAATCATTACTGAAAGGAAATGGAGGGCTATATGTGTAATGGATTGTAGCGCATTAAAATGTTTTATTTTACACACAAAAATGTTGTCCTTCACAAGCACCATGATTGTCGCAGAAAGGCCTTTGTGCTGGGACCGTTTCAATGGATTATCGGCCAGCGTTTCCATCCCAGATGGGAATCAAAGGGCGCCTTTGGCTAACTAATGTTTTTCAAGATGGCAGCCATGAAACACATTTAGTATTTAAAGCTGTGGTTGTAAAGGAATGCTTGAACTCAGGCGATTTTCTCACTTACTTCCCCCCCCTTTGGGTTTGGGAAAGAGAAGCAACTCCCCGACCTCTGTCCATTCCATAGGGGACAACGCAGCCGCTTCTCAGCCACAAGCTCCAGACCCCAGGCCTGGGGGCTCCCGCCTTCCCTTCGCTATATTTGGTCTGCCCCCTCCACTTCCTTTCTTTCTGTTTATTTGATGTCTTTCTAGGACAGAGGCTGGTGCTCATGTCCGAGTGGTCGAAGTTTCTGGAGCTTCCTCCGTTGGTGCGATGTGAACATCAGTTTCAGGGCTGTTTTGTTGCTAATTCGACAACTGATGTGCAGGGTCTAGCCTGCCCTCCTCCCTTGTCCTCTTCGAGAGTGTCTCTCTCTCAACTTCACTAATGTTGGGGAGCTGGTGAGTTGGCTGCAGCAGCTTCTTGGTGCTCCAGGCTGACATCCATGCCACATGCACCTGTGTTTGGCATTCTCTGAGGATGCGTGAACTGGAACCTTCAGCCTTGCAAAAACTTTCATAAACGGGGCATTTTTCTTTCTAGGAACTTCAGTTCACAAACCCCAAATATCTTCCACCTTGCTTCCCCTCTCTGATAGGAAGCAAGCACACTGAAATCGTATACAAAGAATGCGTTAGGGCCATGGACAGACATTGCAAAAGGAGCCTGAATGTCTTGCTCTGTGGAGGTTTGGAGGAGACAACCTCAGGACTTTGTAGAAAACTTAAACAAAAAACCTTTCTGAAGGTAGGAAGGGAGCAAGCTGACTTGCGCCCCAGGAGTGTACTTCTCCAGAGGAAATGAGGGTTCCCACTTTCTTGGCCTCTGAGTACAATTATACATAGAAAACATGAAAGATGGCAACCAGGCCTCTGCAGACGGCGATCTCATCCACTTCCCTCTGAGCATTAGAACTGGGGTGTGACAGCTTCTACAGCCCTTTTATTGTGGGTGTCACCTGCATATAGGATGTAAAAAAATGTGGAGCCTACTGGATTATTATAAACCATGTGCTTGTCTAAGCATCTGGGTCTAGATAGAATGTTCTAGTACCCCAGAAAGTTCGTCAGTGTCTCATCCTCTGGCCTCTCTTGACACCAAGACAGTCACAGTTTGGGTTTTCATGTACTGTGCATTCTCTGCCTATCTGTCTTTCTGTCTGTCTCTCTCCTCCCTCTTGTGTGTGTGTGTGTGTGTGTGTGTGTGTGTGTGTGTGTGTGTTTATACAGCTTTTTAAAAAAGAAACTGGACCAGCTTCATAGAGCAAAAGCCTCCAGCCAGTATCAGGTGGCTCGAGGGGACAGCAGTTCTTCCTAGACACCAAGAAAAACAATGTGGCAAGCCTGGTGATACCCTCCTGTCACCTCAGTACCCAGGAAGCTGAGGCAGGAGGATTGTGACTTCAAGGCCAGCCTGGGCTACAAAAGCAGGTTTGATATCAACCACTGCCAAATATCGAGTCCTGCCTCTAAACCCCATGGGCTGGAGAGAGCTTTGTGCTTGACCGTCAGCAGGGGTCCAGCGGGTCCAGCGAGTGTAGAGGAGGAGAGGGAATAGGGAGAAAGAATGAGCAAGCTGAGCTGCTGTGAAGGCTCCATTACTTAGAGTAAGACGGACAGAGGTCTCTGGCTAACCCTCACCACTGCAGAGAGTCAGAGAACAGGAGATCCGACCACAGCAAACTGACTGAATGGGGGCTGTGGGAGTGGTGACGAACTGCCTTCTGGTCAGTGTGGGTGGCTTTCTGTTTAAATCTGGGAAGAGGGCCGATATAAACAGCATTTGTTACTTGGCACACAGAGGCTCAGTAGCTTTTTAAGCTCTAAGGGGAGCTGTACCCCAAACTATGAGTCTCCAAATACTTGCTGTGGAGCATCCCCTGAACTGCATGTTTCTTGCTGTTTCTAGGGGGTGGGGAGTCAGGGGCTGCAGCCCAGCATTCCACCTCATCTGTGCACAGTTCGAGATCTACTTTGAGACAAAAGATGATCATTATTTTTTCTCCAAAGTCTCAATAATTACACACTTCCATCCTGGGCTAGAGATAAACCCAGGGGTTAAGGCTGCATCCTCCTCTTTCGGGTGACTCGAGTTTGGTTCCTAGTACCCAAGTTGGGTGGCTCACAACTGCCTGCAACTCTAGTCCTGTGGATCCAGTGCCCTGGAGTGGGGAAGTGGCACAGTGGGTAGCGCTTGCTGCCCAAGTATGAGAACCTATATAAAGTTAGACACAGAGTGCCATCTATAACCAGTGCTGGGGCCTGCTAGCCAGCCAAGCTAGCCAATCGATGAACTTCGGGTTCATTGAGAGATACTGCCTCCAAATATATGGTGCAGGAACTAAGGAGACAGCTCAGCTGTTGAGAGCACTGATCACTCTTGCAGAGGACCTGAGCAAGGTTCCCAGAACCCACATGGTGGCTCACAACCATCCATAACTCCAGTCTCATCCTCTTTTGGCCTTTGTTTGCACTGCACACACATAGTGCACATGCACACATACAGACACACACACATTCATGCACATCAAATAAAAAAACAAATCTAAGGTGAAGAGCCATAGAAGACACATCAACCTACAACCTCCATATATACATGTACAGGAGACTGCCTGTGCAATATGCACACGTGTTCCAGTTTAGGTGGGCGCTCAGTGGCAAAGCATTTGTCTCACTGCAGGAGGCCTGAGTTTGATCCCCAGAATCACAAATGATGGTGATTCTATCTTCCATTTGTCATTGGGTTAGGGGAGGAAAAAGGACCAACTAGTCCACAGGCATCCCAAGGTTCAAATTACCAGACTAAAGACAGAGCTCATATTCATAAAGCATACCAGCACTTCCTTTCCACACTCTAAGAATATGCTCATTTTTTTCTTCTATTTGTTTATTTTTGAGATAGGAGCGCAGCACGTAGCCCAGGCTGGCCTTGAACTCATGGCTTCCTCCCACTCATCCTCCCACATGCTGAGCTTAGATGCAGATGTCATCAGACACATGCAAGACTGTGGTCTTAAACGTAGCACACATTTCCATGACTGGGTGCTCGAGAGAGGACTCAGTGGTTCAGAGCACTTGGTGCTCTTGCAAAGCCCCCGAGTTCAGTTCCCAGCACCCACATCAGGCGGCTCACAATGCCTGTAACCCCAGCTCCAGGGGATCTGATGCCTTCAAAGGCACCTTCACACACATAGCATTCAATCACACAAATGTACACACACAAAAATTAAATTTAAATATTAAAAAACCCAAATGATATGTCAGTGTGCTCTAACATTTCTTCAGAGTGAAGCTGAGTGGACATATCTTCAACTTTTTTTTTTCTTCTGGTTTTTCGAGACAGAATTTCTCTGTGATGCTTTGGAGTCTGTCCTGGAACTAGCTCTTGTAGACCAGGTTGGCCTCGAACTCACAGATATTCGCCTGCCTCTGCCTCCCGAGTGCTGGGATTAAAGGCTTGCGCCACCACCATCCGGCTTCAACCTTTTTAGATAGAGCTAACAAGTGTTCCACCATTAACTCTGAAAGTTCAGGTTAATAAAAATGACTTACATTATTACATAAAGATATAATTTACATTAAAATGTGGGGTTTTTTTGTTTTGTTTTGTTTTGTTTTGTTTCAGACAGGGTTTCTCTGTGAAACAGTCCTGGCTGTCCTGGAACTCACTGTATAGACCAGGCTGGCCTCAAACTCACAGAGATCCGCCTGTCTCTGCCTCACGAGTGCTGGGATTAAAGGTGTGCCACCACTGCCCAACTAAAATTTGATTTTTAATAAGATGCCTCTGAGGTCAGTTATCAAATAATAAATGCTGTGTGGTTGCGATTAGCTCTGTCCTCCAACATTCTTTCTTTCTCCCGAGTCTTCCTCCATTTCTCTCTCCCCTTCCACCCACCCTCCCACCTGACTCTCATTATGCAGCTCAGGCTGACCTCAAACTCCTTCATCCTGCTTTTTGGGTCTTCGGAGGGCTAGGATTTTAGGTGGGTGCCATCATATCTAGTATAGACTCTAGCTAAATGACCTCTATTGTTGTTCTAGGGTTTTCTGATGTTGAAGTCCTAGTCCTGTTGGATCCCCTATTCTTCTATTGAGCTCAGCTTGTCCAGTGAGTGTACTGAGGACTTTGCTGTCATTCCTCGGTGGGTTGGTGTAGTTTCCTCCCTCCCTCCCTCCCTCCTTCCCTTCCTCCCTCCCTTTCCTCCTTCCTTTTTTTTGAGACAGGATTTCTCTATGTAGCCCTGGCTATCCTGGAACTCACTCTGTAACCCAGGCTGGCCTCAAACTCAGAGCTCCTTCTGCCTCTGCCTTCCAAGTGCTGGGGTTAAAGCCATGCTCTACCCGACTAGTTTCTTTCGTTGCTGTAATCTATGTGTTGCCAGCGAGACAGCTCAGCAGGTGATGATCTGACATTGAAGCCACCCGACTCTGCACCTTGTCCTCTGATGCACCATGGCACATGTGTCTTCCCATGAATAAATGGATAAATGTAGTAAAAATGCAAGCCATCCCAAGAGTCCATCTGCCTCCACCATGTGCCTGCCTCCCTGTGGCCTCAGTGCTCCCTGAGCTGCCTCGTGCACGGATGCCTTGCTGATGCTCATCTGGAATCTTCCTTGAGATGGACTGTACACTAATGTGACCTGGTGCCCTTGAACGTGCCCTTTTTGGAGACTGGACAGATGTTGAGGAACACAGTGGTATGCCTTCACTCCAGCAGCTGTGAGCAGCACAGTGTCGATGGGATGTATGTTTCTCAATTCTTCCACACCAATATGATGCGTGTTTTTCAAGGACATGGATTCTGGGGTCCGACCCTTTCTGCTTTAGTCTCCGCTGACATTGGCCAAATGACAAGTCCTTTTCTCCACATCTGTTTTCCACTAGTCACCTCAGGTACCTGCCTCCCACAGGCACCTGGGGCCCTGTAGCCTGCGGAACTGTTTGTGGCGTGATGTTCTCTCTGAGACTGGGGAGTGGTCTCTTGGAACTGTCACATGTCACCATGGCATCTATGCTTGCTTCTTCTACACTGGCCACAACTGGAGTGGCTGCCTGGTCACAGGCCCTCCTGAATTGCTTCACTCAGAAATGGGTAAGATTCCCAACTCCCCCACCAGGCTGAACCTTCCAGCAGGTAAGGCTTTCTTGGCCTCATCTGTGTCTGTCCTTTTTAGCAGGGCTGGATTATTGTCCATTGGTGTGCTATCTACGTGCTGAATTTTCCAACCTGGATGGCAGGAGTCAGTTGTGCGAGGGTCTGATGGCCTAGTAAGGTCTGGGGCCCTGTTATACCTGTTCAAAAATAATAGCTTTCTGGAAGCTGAAGACGTGGCTCCACGGTTAAGAGTACTTAATCTTGCGGAGGACGTTGGTTTGGTTCACACTGTGGCTGACAAACACCTGTAACTCCAATTCCAGAGGATCCAATGCTGTCTTCTGACCTCTGTATTCACCCAGACAAACATATAGAAAATAAAATAAAATAAATGAATAACATTTTAAATCTACATTTGAAAATAATAGCTTTAAAAATAAGAAAATTAATAGTTTTATGAAGACCTCATTCACTCAGTATGCAATTCGTGTTTCATTCCCATACTGTGGCTTTAGTGTCCCCTGGGTCACATGAACCTCACATGACATGATCAGGTTGTCACCGCTCCTGGGGCAGCTGGCAGACTGGTGAAGGGGCATTCTGTCCCCGTTTCTGCTTCCTTCTCAGCTTGTGCTCTTAGCTGTCTTAGCTGACATTTGTCATTGCTGCCATCTTGGCGAGAAGGAGATGGTCTCTCCTTGTGTTTTCAATGTGTATCTTCATTTCTTAGCTTACAGGCTTCCTAGTGGTGTCAAGGAAACTGGATATTTATTCTGTCCATGCATTTGGGGTGGTTGTGTAAACTATTGAACTGGAAGGTAGATCTAGTGCAGGGTAGCTCAGCAGATAAAAATTCGTAACGTGCAAGCTGACACCTCGAGTTCAATCCCAGGAACCCAGCGTGGAAGGAGAGACTTCACTCCAGAGAAGCTGTCTACTGACCTCCACATGCCGTGACATGTCCTCCCTCACCGCTGGTGGTGATGGTGGTGGTGATGAAGGCAGACCTAGCCTTAAATGTGCATTTAGTGGACACTCCAGCCATAGAGATCAATTGTCTCAAAGGAAATTAAAACACAGAGCTGTGTTCTCCTGATGAGGCATGTCAGGAGAACTGAGAACTCATTAAAATCCAGTGTGGGGCCTGGAGAGATGGCTCATTCTTTAAGAGCACTGCCAGCTCTTGCAGAGACCCAATTTCAGTTCCTAGCATCCACATGGCAACTCACAGCCAACTGTGACTTCAGTTCTAGGGGATTCAATGCCTTCTTCTGATCTCTGTGGGCACCAGACACACATGTGGTACCCGGGCATGCATGCAGACAAATTACTCATACATACAAAATAGCAATTTTAAATCTCACAAGATCCAAATTGTTGCTGGCACAGTGGTGCATGCATGGGATCCTAAGTCTTCAGGAGGCTGAGGCAGGGGGGCTGCAAGTGTAGGATCAGCTTTAGTTATACTTTGAGACCCCGTCTCAAAAAAAAAGCTTCAGGCTTCAGGAGGTTATAAAAATAGGATGTGAAGGTAAAAAAAGAGAGGCAGGGGGGAGTTGGAACAATATGATCGTGATACATTGTGTTTGTGTGTGAAGTCAAAGAATTAACTTCAAATGTTCCTTGAGAAACCCAAGTGTTTAGTAACTGCATTGATACTTTTTTTACACGTCTATTGTATATATAGCACTAGACAAAGCCAATGAAAATTTGAAACATATTGATTCCTTCTCCTCCTCTTCTTTCCTTCCTTTTTTCTTTCCTTCCCTTCTTCTTACTTTCTGTATGATGAGCATTTTGCTTTCATGTATGTCACATGTGTGCCTCACGCCACACAGAACTGAGCTTAAGGGTGATTGTGAACCACAATGTGGGTCCTGGGAACTGAGCCTGGGTCCTCTGCAAGAGCAGGGAGTGCTCTAACCACTGAGCAGTCTCTGACGCCCCCATCTTGGCTCCTTGGCAAGCAGTGAAGCTGCTGAAGAAAAATAAGCTGTGTCAAAAGATTCCAGAGCGCACTTAGCAGAGTCCGAGAGTAAAAATGGTGCCGCCCTGAGCATCAGTGAGGACGACAGACATTAGTGAAGCACATCAAATGCCCATACACCTGTAATAAGCTCACTGCCATCTCCAGGGTGCCGTGATGTGGCCTCACTGCGCAGGTGCCTGGCCCCCTTCCCTTCACTGCACTGTGTGGACACCGGCTAGGGCTGGAGGGACGGCTTCACTGTGGAGAGCACTTACTGACCTTCCAGAGGAGCGAGTTCAGTCCCCAGTACCCATCCAGTCTTGTTTGGGTCTTGATTTCAGTCGACAGGGAAGTAAGACAGGGAAGGTAGATTCGGTTTTTCTGGGTCCGGTTTTTCTGGGCTAGTGTAGGGAGCCATCTGCTGGTCATTGTTTTAAAAGCTTTTTTTTTTCTACAGAAAAATTTTAAAAAGGTATGCAAAACAAACAGGAGAGTGTATTGTTCCAGCCCCGTCTCGCCACTATATTTTCGTACATACCTCCACCTCTCTCTATCCAGCTCCATCATTTTTGTGGTTCCGTCTGGTAAGAGTTGATCAAGCACACCCAGGCTGAACGCCACACACGTTAGTGATGTGTCTGCGGCTTTCTTGCTCACAGCTCTATCGAGTACAGAAAGTTTCCATTACTGCGCAAATGTCCTTGTCCTGGCAGCCCCCACCAGGCAACAATTGTTCTGAGTGTCCCCTGTAGATTAGCTCTGCTTGCCCCAGACAGTCACACAAATGCAATCGCATGGTGCATGCTCTTTTGTATCTGGATTCTTTCACAATGTCCGGGAGGGTCTTCCACGCTCTCTCGAACCCTTTACTTTGCTTTTATTGCTACGTTCGGACTTCAGTGCAGATGGGCCACATCCATTCTCCTGTTGATGGGTCTTTGGACTGTGTCCAGTTCCAGGCCATTCTGAATGAAGCCGTGCGTGGGCTGAACTTGGTGTTCCAGTCTTTTGTGGGCCTGGGTTTACATCGCTCTTGTGTAAATACTTAGGGGTGAAGTGCTGATCAAAGGCTAGAGATGTGGCTGACTTCATTAGAAACTGCCAGACTCCCTTCCCTGCCAGCAACCGACATGGAGCTCAGTCACATTTGGTGGTATCGGACACCTGACCTCTTCTGGTGAAATCTTCATTTTTTAAAATTCCATTTTCCTGATAACCAGTTGCCTTGAACACTGTGTTCAGTGATCATTTATCTATTTTCCTTTGTAATAAAGTCCAGTCAAGTCTTTTGACCAATTTTTAATGTTTTTTCTTATTACTGAACTCTCTCTCTCTCTCTCTCTCGTGTGTGTGTGTGTGTGTGTGTGTGTGTGTGTGAACCAAGGAACAGTTTGTAGGGTTTGCTTCTACCACATGGGACCCAGGGATCAAACGCAGATCATCAGGCTTAGCGACAGACTTGAACTGGGACGGCCTTTGCCCACTGTGCATGTCCCTTTAAATAATGCATCTGATTTAATTAGACGTATGTCCAAATGTGCATATGAACAGGGGATTCTCCTTGACGTTCACTCAGAGGACACAGTTTGCCTCACTGCACGTGCACCGAAGCCACTTCAGGAGGGATCAGTGTCTCCTGCTCTCACCTCAGACATAACTGCAGTGAGATGAATAGAATCTACCATTGAATGGCTGTTAGGAGAGATGCATCCCATTGTTCAGAGTGTGTGCCCACAGTCCGATGCTTGGGGTGCAGGTCGGAGTTCCTAGTTTGTTAAAAGGCAGTTGGTGCATTGTTCAGAGATAGGTGTGTGTGTGCACAGCGTGTGCAGATCAGGGTCCCGGGCTGTCAAATGCATCATTAGGAAGGCAGTGTGTTTGTAGCCTGAACCAAGTATCCCGGGTTGTGACTCTGTTCCCTATGCTTGCTGCCTCACCTTGAGGCAGGGTTTCTTGATGAGCCAGAAGTCAGCCATTTCAGCTGTGCTGACTCGCTAGTGAGCTCCCGGACACCTGCCTGTCTCTGCGCCCGAATGCTGGGGTTATGGGCACAGGCAGCCGTGCCTGAGTTTTTAGCTGGGTGGCCTTGTGATCACGCAAGCTCTGAAGTGAAGAAGCTGGTTCCCCAGGTGCAGAGGCTTTGGAGCTGTAGTTTTAGTTTTCCTTCCGTCGGAGAAGCTTCATCGCTGGAGTCTAACCTCCATCTTTTTCTCCAACGTTATCTCGCTGCATCTCACCTGAGAACACTCTCTGCCATTCTCTGGTTTGTTTTTAATAGTTATCTTACTTGTTTTTAATAGTTTTATTAATTTTACACTCATACATAGATCTAAGAGCACCTCAATTTACAGACTGCATGTTTGGCAGCACACTACATCTCTGTGTACACATAGTAGGACCGCATGTCTGGCTACACATTACATCTCTGTGTGTACACAAAGTAGGACCGCATGTCTGGCTACACATTACATCTCTGTGTGTACACAAAGTAGGACCGCATGTTTGGCTACACACTACATCTCTGTATGTACACATAGTAGGACTGCATGTTCGAGGACCTTGACCTGTCTCTTCCAGTTGTTGGCCTTGACTACCTCCGAGATCCAGGTTTGCCCTCCCACCTGCTCTGCAGTCATGAAAACTCCCTGCCTGAAGTTAATACATGTTAACCCTGTTACCACTAGGGGGTAATGGAGGCACACTGCAATGCCTGGGAGCAGCTCTTCCTTGTTTCTTGTTGATTGAGTCCTGGGTTGTCTTTGATTTCTGACTATATGGTGCAACCGGAGTAAGATGTGCTCTGACTGTGACAATTACTTGTGGAGCGAGCTGTCACAGTCTTCTGCAGGGGTACCCAGGCCCAGTGCACCTAGCCCCATACTCTGTGTCTGGTTCCTTCAGCGGTGATTCAACTGCCTTCCCTGTGATGCTTTGGGTCACTGCCTAGTGACTACAGGCCAGCTCCGCCTGTGTCAGCCCAGTGAAGTTCCTTTTAGTGATGTCTGAAGTCCAGCGTTGGGGAGACACACTCCAAGTTTGTCCCTAATGAGAAGTCCATTGACAAGCTTGCCCTCTGATGATGGTGACTCATCTTGGTTGTCAGCTTGACACCTGAGAAGAAGGAACCTCAGCGGAGGGATTGTCTCCATTGGGCTGGCTGAAGGACCAATCTGTGGGGCAGTTTTTGATTCATGTTAACTGGTGCAGGAGGACCAGCCCACAGTAGACAGTGCCGTTCTTTGGCGTGTGGGTCTGTCTGGGCTGCTTTAGGACCTGAGCAAGCCATGGTCTCTGCTTCAGCTCCAGCCTCTAGGTTCCTGCCTTGACTTCCCTCAGTGATTATAACCTGTAAACCAAGTCAACCTTTTCGTTCCCCCAACTTACTTTTGGTCAGGGTTTTGTCTCAGCAACAGAAAGCAGACTAAGAAACCGACCCATCTCTCTTCTGGGAATTCCAAGGTGAATTCAGATAGTTAACTCTCATCAAGGACAGAGCCAGGAAGCAAGGGCTGGGTCGGGCTGTGTTCATTTCAATTTTTATTTTGTGTGTGTGTGTGTGTATGTGCATGTGTGAGTGTGGGGGGATGGGTATGCACATGTGTGTGCATGCATGTGAAAGCCAGAGAACAACCTGTGTTCTTCTTCGGGAGTCATCCACTTTGGGATGTCTGTTTATCAGGATAAATGCTCCTGACAGTTGTCCATTAGCAATCTCTTTGAAACGGAATTTCTCACAGCCTGGAACGCGAGGGTCAGGCTGTCTGGCTATCTGGCCAGCAAGCCCCAGGAATCTGCCTATTACCACGTCCCACGTGCGGGGCTCATTGTACGTGCCATCATGCCTGACTTTTCCACATGAGTTCTGGGGCTTACACAGGTCTTCATGGTTGCACTGAGACATCTCAGCTCCTAGGCTGCTTTCAAGCCTGGTTCTGCCTTTTAGAAGATCTTGGCTGTGGTTTGTAACATCCCCCAGTTTCTTCACTGACCTCAGCAGAATAACAAACTCAGAAATAATATGAAACACTGCAAGCCAAGCCTTTAGAATGGTATTGCATACAATAGGTACTGGGTTTCTGCCAGATGCCACTTGTTTATACACACACACACACACACACACACACACACACATTGTGTGCTTCTTAATGGTGGATATGTTCTGAGAATTAGTCAATTTTAGTCAGATTTAGTCAGACACCATTAGTCAGTTTTGTTACTATAAAAGCTTTATAGACTGATCCATGGTAACCCACTGCAGGCCTGGTCTACATGGCATAGCCTGTGAGTCCCATATGCATGCACATATGTGCACACACATCGGCTCCACACCCACATAGGGTGTTACCTTACTGAGTGCTGTGGTCAGTTTCAACACAACGGTGAGTATTTGTGAATCCAAACATCCCTAAACATGGGAAAGCATGCTAAAGACACGGTGGAAATATGTGCTTGGAATATGTTAGTGCTACCATCACCTCAGCCCATTACTGTTCCAGGGTTTAGCATCTGTTTCATTGCAAGCACTAGACTCACAGTAGATGTTTCTAGATAAGTGAACTGCAGAGGAATGTTCTGTTTCCACAGAAAGAAGAAGTGAGGAAGCGACACATCCGTCTGCACATGGAAGGGACGCTCACCGCCCGGGACAAGGTCGGAGTGCAGGACTTTGTGCTACTGGATGCCTACACCAGCGAATCTGCCTTCCTGGAGAATCTTCGCAAGCGGTTCAGAGAGAACCTCATCTATGTACCGTAACCATTCCCATTCCCTAGCCGCCTTTACAGTCTGTCCCCTCCCTGTGCACAGCCTGGATGACCTTGAACGACCTCACCACAAAGGGCACGCCTTAGGGGGTGCTCTCCACCTGGTAGAGATAGGAGTAACTTAAACCACCCTACGCCACAAGAGATACTCCATCAATTTACCTAACTTGAGAATCCAGGAACAGTCTAGGGTTTCAGGCAGCTACTGCTCTGCTCTGCCTTTCTTCCTAATGCAATTTCCCTTGGCTTAACAACAGGATAACAGCCAGTCCCTGAGTGGGTGTCTGGGCTTCACAGACATCTCCCTGAGCACTGGCTGAACATGCAAGGCGAGCTTGCTTCCCTGCGCTCCAAAGCCCCACTATAGCCTCCCAACACCAGCACTTCTCCAGACTTTAGCTGTTGACTCTGCTCAGATTCACACTGTTCCACGTGCTCGTGTTTGCAATCTAACCCCTAACCAAAGACCCCTTGGAATGCAGTCACAAACAAACAAGGCACTTAATGTCTTAATGCAGAAACAAAAATATTTGGGTCCCTTTGAAAATAAGTGGGGCGCTTTCAGATTCTGAATTCGCTTTCTCACACCACAGAGGGGCAGATGTCTACATCATACACAACTCAAATCATTGCTGACAGTGTTTTAAATCACTAGACAAAAATCAACTGTGGATCCAGGAGAGAGAAGAGCATTCTGATAAAAATTCTCCGTTACTTTAATCAATGTAACCAGAGCCTTGAGGGCGGGAAGTTGTGCCTGAGGTTCATCCACTAAAACAGACAGCTTTTGGTCTTAGGATCAGTTCTGATGACCCTATTACCCCATGTCATTTACACTTTGCTTATACAGAAAGTTTGTTTCCATTTTACAGTTAAGGGTGATGATTCTGAGAGTCGAGATAAAACATACAATTTAAGAAATATTTTTTTCTAGCAACCTTGGTTTCAACACACTGAATTATAATATATAATACACTATATAGTATATATATATATATATATATATAGTACATACACACACCACAAAGTATATATACATATAAATATATATAGTATATATACACACACTTTATAGTATTATACACATGCACACTCACTATAAGACAAATATTTTTGTTTCTGTTGAGATCCTGGCCCCTCCTCGGTGGAACCTTCCGGAAGTCCTCTAGCTAATTCACCTTCCCACGCGTTGCCTTCTGCACACCTCTGAGCGCTTCTTTGATGCAGCCTTGAGCCTGGGCTGCTTGTCTGCTCTGCACACAGCCCTGTGTCAGCAGACCACAGACCTGTTGATTACACCCCTGACGTGGTGTCAGCGCCTGGGGATGGGAGTGTGCGACACTATTGGTACGCAGAATTCCTCACATGTGGTGTGGTCCCTTCCTTCAGACATACATCGGGACCCTGCTTGTGTCTGTGAATCCGTACCAGGAGCTGGGGATCTACACTGCGAGCCAGATGGAGCTTTATCAAGGGGTTAACTTCTTTGAACTACCACCACACGTGTAAGCAGCTGCTCCAGGGTCATGCCTGAACCTAGATGCCTTTTTCCCCCACTGTGTATTTTTCGCTATCTCTTCCTTCGTCATATCTGTCTGTCCATCTGTCCATCCTCTGCCTCCATGAAGGATGTCCCTTAGGTCCTGCAGTTTTGCTTGCAGAAGCAGTAGAAAATGTTAGGAGGAGGGGTCTTTGTGGAGCCTCAGAAATGTGAGTGGCTAGAGAGTCATCTTCTCTGGGATGCGGGCATTGTGGCGCCACCTACTCGTGCCTGAGAGTCACTGCAGTTAAGGGCCCCTTTGGTCTGGTCCTGAGCAATTGCTTGCCTGGTCGGCACACTGGGCTTTACTCAGCCTCCTGCTTCCCTCTGCTGCTAACTTCTAGGCTAGTTCTCCCCTTATGTGTCTTGGAGGCAAAGCCTCCTCTTAAGACATCTATAGATTTCCCCTCAGCACCACCAGCGGCTCCACCACTGAGCCCTGAGCTCACCAGCTCTCGGGAGAGCTCAAGTTTCGCTTCTGATCCCAGGAACAGAATGCTCGTGGTGGTCTCACCTCACGGGCTGACGGCATCAGAGTTTTTAATCTTTGGTTTCCCCTGCACTCCAGGTATCGAGGAAAGAGAAAACAGCATTTTATCGTATTTATAGAGCTATTTAATACTTAGACAAGATGTTTCTACCTACGGTTAGTAGAATGTCTCACAGGGGTGTGACTTAGGCTGATTCTCAAAAGAAATGTAAATGGATTTAAAAAAAAAAAGGAAACTCAGTGGCTCTCGATGCGTACTTGATGGTAGACAGTGTGTTTGCTTCACAATCTCTAGAATCAGATCAATTAGGCCTTCTCAGTCCCTTACTGTTGCTGGGATGAGCTATCACGGCAAAGGCAACTCGGGGGACAAAGGGTCGATTCTGCCTCACGGGTGAAGGCTAAGGAGACAGGAGTGGGAATCAGCTGGTCACAGCACATCCGCAATCGGGAAGCAGAGATACTGTATCCTCACTACTGCTCAGTCTTCTATCCCTAGTTACACAGCCCAAGATCCCAGGCACGGCATCTGTGGTGGGCAGATCTTCTCCCTCAGTCTCCCACAGACCGGCCCACATCCCAGGTGATCCTAGATTCTGCCATGTTTGCAGTTACCACCAACTATCACACGGGTACATTCTGACAATATGCCCCTTGCCTTTAACTCTGTGTCACTGAAGTTTGTCATCGGTGTTCTTTGTGGCAGGCCACTCAGATGATCCCAGCAGAGGGTTTTTTCTGAGGTGGTACAGTCTCTCTGTGGCTTCCCAGAGACAGGGTATCTGGTCTTTCTGCCCAGTCGTATTAGCGCCAGGGCAAGTGAGCAGCATTAAGAACCAGCGTGCTTCCGCCCACTCTTCCCCTAGCTATGCCATCGCCGACAATGCCTACCGCATGATGTGCTCAGAGCTAAACAACCACTTCATCCTCATTTCTGGAGAGAGCGGGGCTGGGAAGACAGAGGCCTCCAAGAAGATCCTCCAGTACTTCGCAGTGACCTGCCCGATGACTGAGTCACTCCAAATAGCCCGAGACAGGCTGCTGCTCTCCATCCCAATTCTGGAGGTGAGTGGCCTTGAGGACCCCTGTGGGAACTTCCAGGAGGCCCCCAAGGAAAAGGAGCCCTCTGCCTGGGTGCAGCAGTAAAAACAGGCAAGTGACTACTGAGAAAGAGGAGTTTGACAGGCACTGTCACAGGGAAGGACAGGACCTTGAAGAGAGGCGGGCAGGTTCAGATGTAATCCCCAGCAGGCCTCAGCGAAGCCCTCTGACCCAGAGCCCTCTTCCCAACGGAGGAAGGTGTCTGCTCAGGATGCTGGAGTCTCCAGAGGCCTCGGGCGGGGGCATGAATACAACGGCACATGGGATTAGTATCTCCCGCCAACTGAAATCATCTGGATTGTCACTGCTACCATGACAATGCACCAACCTGCTGGCTGGTGCAGAACAAGTCACTGCACCCTGCGTGCCTGCCCTGTCTGTAAGGGATGCTCAGCTACAGTGGTTTGCAGCTGGCCCTTGGGTGTGAGGAGGGTGTAGTGACACCTGCCAGTCGTGCACACTGAAGCCACACACACTGTCCTGGGTGATTTCTAATAGCTCTCCTCTGAGATTCTAGGGGGACCCCCTCCCCGCTTTCCCTGTGTCAAATACAGCGTCAGAATTGGATCCTCTGTGGCTAGTGACCATTTTTAGAAGATAAAGTGTGGTTTCACTCTTTAGCTCCTCCCACCGCCCCCCATTTTCATAATGAGCATGTTGTTTGGGTCAGGGACTTGCCAAGCATAGTGAGCCAAAGTGACACCGTGTGACATTTTTATTCAAAGGCTTTCGGAAATGCCAAAACACTCCGGAACGACAACTCCAGCAGATTTGGAAAATATATGGACATACAGTTTGACTTTCAGGTATGCCGCAATTCCCGTGCAGGCTCTTGGGGACCCAGGTAACTTTTGGGAAAAAGGCATTATTGACCCAAGCGGTGGGAAAATCCAGGATCAGGATAATTTTTAAAAGTCTGCATGTGGGTGTGGGTGTGTGCACGCGCGCTGCAGCTGCAGGTGCTCTCCTGAGCACATGGCACCCATACGGAGGTCAGGGGACATTTCAGTCCTCCCCTCTGCCTTGTTTGAGACAAGGTGTCCTGTTCCACCGCTCCGTAGGTCAGGCTGGTTAACCTGTGAGCTTCCTGGGGATCTCTGCTTCCCATCTCCCTGTGAGAGCTCTGGGACTGTGGACACGTGCTGAGGATCCCAAGCAGCTTTCTCTGCACCATCTCCCCAGGCCCCACCTCACCCTCCACCCCACCCCCTTCTATGTCTTCATGGATAGTGCTGGGTGTGGGCAGACACCTGGATGTCTAGGAACCCACACACACAGCTGCTGGAGTTCATAGGTGAACCTATTAGAAGATGATAGATTGCATCAATTACAGGCTCCTGTGTGGTGAGGCTGTTGTCACATAATCCAGAGCACAGCCAACTGCTGTGGCACATAATCCCAGCACACAGGGGGCTGAGGCAGGAGGACAGCCATGGATTTGAGGTCAGCCTGGGCTACAGTGTGAGGTACGGGCGGTGTTCCACTTGCAGAGGTGTCCCGCAGATGCATAAACATGTCCACAACAGCCCTGCTCACAATAGCAGACTAGGTGTGGCAGCCAGCACGGAGAAGAATGGCTACAGCGGGGTGTGTTTACACAGTGGGGTGACACAGACATACAGCTTGACATCACACAGGTGGGCCTGGGGATGGACAGGTTGCCATTTTCACAGAGCTTGAGAACAAATGCAAAGAAAACAACCCATTGTGCAGGTGCGCGACCTGCACGAGCGGACGCACAACTTTCTCAGACGGGGCAGGATAGGGAATATCTACCACCTGTTGTAGCATGAAGGCAGTCATGAGCAGCATGTGAATGAATGAACGAACGAATGAGGCGGTGCTACATACAGAATTTAACGCATCTGTTGTATGTGAGTACATACTGTCCTTACAGACACATATATTCCAAGTGGCAAAGTGGCAGGCTGGGGTGCGGCAGGTATCTGGGGCTGCAGAGCAGCAGCTAACTCTGGCTGGCCCAGGGCCTCCCAGAAGCTGGTCTATGAGCTGCTCATGGCATGTACATAGACCCCGAAAGACATTTCCTGGCTCTGCGTGGTTTCAGGCTTGTTTTGTAATCAAAGTTTAATACACACACTGGAAATGTTAGCTCACTGCACTCTGCATATATGTCTGTCCATGGGGCCAGGGGTTACCACTCAGAGCAACATGTAGAAATTCCCAGCCAGAAGTAGCCCCAACACGGGTTACCATTCCAAGGGCTGCCACGGTGCTAGCCCCTCAATCACAGTTTTATGTAGCTGATTCTAACGGCAGGGTCACATAGGTCAAATAGGTTTCTCAAATGTATCATGTTGACTGAGGAAAGCCAGGCATAAAACGTATAATGCTCAGTAGAATGCCCCACACTGTAGCCCAGGTAGGCCTAGAACTTACTACAAAGCCCAGGCTTGCCTCAAATCCATGGCTATGCCCCTGCCTCAGACCCCTGAGTGCTGGGGTTATGTGCCCCAGCACTCGGCTGTGCTCTGGATTACGTGGCAACAGCCTCACTGCACAGGAGCCTGTCATTGGTGCAATCTGTCTTTTTCTAATGGGTTCACCCGTGAACTCCAGCAGCCATGCATGTGGGTTCCTAGACACCCATGTTCTCACCCGCACCCAGCACTGTCAGATGTGACTCTTGTCCATCAAGAGCTAGAACTATGGGAACTAACTCAAAATTAGTATGGGAGTGAGGTGGGGCTGGGGGATTGGCTCAGAGGGCAGAGTCACCAAGCCTGAGTTCAATCCCAGGGCCCTCATGGTAGGAGGGAAGAGCTAACCCCTGAGAGTGAGGGGTCCTCTGACCTCCACACCCAAGCTGAGGTGCACATGTCCTCGCACCCCACAAATATATAAAATTGATAAAATATGTAATCTTTAAAAATCTGTTTATGTATATAAGCATGTGCTGTGTGTGTGCGGGTGCCCAGAAGCTGGAGTCACAGGAGGCTGGGATCTGAACTTGACAGAGTGCCGGGATCTGAACTCTTTTCTGGAAGAGCAAGACATGTGCTGTCTCTCCAGCCATGCTACAAACAATCCTTTACAAAGTCACCAACAGAGTCAGTAGAGATGAGGTCATCTTTCCACTGGATGAGGAGCTGGAGAGATGGCTCAGAGGCTGAGAGCACTGGCTGCTCTTCCAGAGGTCCTGAGTTCAGTTCTCCGCAACCACATGATGGCTCACAGCATACATAAATAAAAATAAAATAAACTCATTCAATCCAATGACACTAAGTGTTAATAATGATTTTAGAAGACCTTTACCTCACACCATACACAAAAATTAAATTGTGTGAGTTAGCAAGATGGTTTGGTGTGTACAATACTTGCTCCACAAAGCCACTGTTCAGTCCCCAGAACCCACATGGTGGAAGGAAGGAACAACGAAATCCTGAAAGTTGTTCTCTGACGTCCACATATATGCTATGGTACATGTGCATGCCTGCTTGCACACACCTACACATACTAATACATACACATTTTAAGTTATTTTAAAATTAGCACGAGAGCTATAGTCCAAAACATTAAATGGTAAAACAAGCAGAGAAAGTACCTTCCTGACCTTGGAGTGGGCAAAAAACAGAGCCTAAAAACATCAATCATGAGAGATTGTTATTCATTCAAATCTTAAAGCACTTGGGAGATGAGGCAGGAAGAGCACGAGCTCAGGGCTAGCCTGGACTACGCAGTAAAGCCGAAGTCAGTCTGCTACTGAGACTCCCCCCAAAACCACCCTAAGCTAGACCTCTGCTGTTGGCCAGGTCCACAGTGGGAGGGGGCTTGCCAGAGCCATCACCCTGCATTTTTTGTTTCGAAGGGCACCCCCGTAGGTGGGCATATCATCAGTTACTTGATCGAAAAATCCCGCGTTGTCTACCAAAACCACGGGGAGCGGAATTTCCACATCTTCTACCAGCTGCTAGCGGGTGGTGAAGTGGAGCGCCTCACCTCCCTGGGGCTTGAGCAAGACCCCCAGCTCTACAAGTACCTCTCACAGGTTGGAAGGAGCAGTACCTCACTTTGGTGGCCCTCGGGAGGAGGGAGCCGGGTGTTTGCTGTTCTGGTTGTACCCTCCTGCATGATACAAGCAAGCTAACACATCTTCTCTGCTGACTGACAGCCTTCTCACCTTGGTAAAGTAACCCAATGTCTAATTCCTGGTAAAAATTAGATTCGGTTGACAATTCAGAAACAGAGGGAACACCACCAGGGGCAAGGCTCTGGGTTTGAAACCCAGCACAAACTAAAATGAACAAACAGATGTTGGAGCCAACCCTCAGATATTTAGATTCGGTCCTTCCAGAGTGGGATGGGGCTGCCAGAGCTGGTATGGGGGTGCAGTTCAGTGGTCCAGCACCGGCTGAGGATGCACAGGGTCCTGGTTCTCAGTACCAGTGTCACACACACTCCCCTTAGGTTTGTCGCACAGTCGAGGTGGAGTTGCTGGTGCAGGTCTGACAGGCATTGCTGTGCCCCTCTGCCCCATCCACCAATCTGGAAAGAACTGTCCCCAGCTCCCGGCCTTCCACTGTGAGGTGGAAAGAGCTCGGCAGTCCCTGAGTAGGCCTGGGAGTTAGCGCTGTCAGAGGGACATTCAGAGGTTAACTCCGAAGCATTAGTTTCTCTGCAGCCTGTGCAAGGGTTCTAAGGTACCCAGGCTGTGTGAAGCATATGGTCCCATTGGCACCTTTCTTTGCTCAGAGCTCCCCCACCAGGCAGAATGCAGGGGAGAGAGAGCAAAGGTTACAGGAAAAGGAGGACCAGCGTTGCACAGAACCCTTGGGAGGAAAGTAGGAATGACTTTAAAAAGCAAAGTCAAACGGAGAGGAGCAAAGAATCTCCTCAGGCCATCCTACATCTGAGAAGCCCACAGCTGGTTCGCAGAACCAGGCTGATGTGGGTTTGCTTTGCGTTTCTTTTTAAGGACCTGTTCTGTCCTTAAAACCACGTGCCTGTCATCTTTGGTGCCTGATCTGGGACTGACTGAAACAGAGTGAAGTGACAGAGCCTCAGTCACTTCTCCAAACATCTTGTGTTCCCTTTGAGAATCACATCTCTCTTTTGGAGACAGACACAGAGACACAGACATACAGACAGACATAGAGACACAAACAGACGCAGACAGAGACATAGACACAGAGACACGGACACAGACACAAACAAACACACACACCTTTATTTTTATAGATTTTTTTCCCCTGACCCAACTGCTTTAACCAGACTCGTATGTCCCACTGGCTTTGCCAATGTGTGTTTGGTTTGTTTGTTTTTAGTCCATTTCCTGATGCCCCACAATGTCGGGGAAATGTCCAGCAGTTTGCACTGCTCTAAACCAACTGTGTGTCTCAGAGAGACAGATGTGCACACGCTTTGCCTGCAAGGGGCAGGAAAAGATGTGGGAAGAGACAGCTGCTCAGATTCCATGGAGATCCATTCTAGGACCCACCATAGATGCTCAGTTCAAGTCTCGTGTAAAATACCAAAGGGTTTGCATATGGCCTACGCATCCTCCTGTGTGTGCTAAGTTCTCTTCAGGTCCTTTGCATGAGCAAATACAGTACAAATGCTGCTTTAGGAAGTTACGGGGGACTGTGGAGATGGCTCAGTCAGTACATCGCTTGCCCCCCAAGCATGAGGACCTGAGTTTGAATCCCTGTCATCCATATCAAAAGTGAGGAGGCAGAGACAAGAGAGAGGGCCCTTGAGGCTCAATTCCAGCCATCCTAACTGAAGGGGACTCCCACATGGTCGGGGTTTCTTCCCAGACCCCAGATTAGGCACAACCCCCCCCCCCAACACCTGTTTTCACAGAAAGACCCTTTGTTTAGCTGGGAAGAAAAGCTAAAGTGGCTGCTTTCTGACTAAGAAGCGAAAGAGGGAATATCTGGGTTAGGATGGGCTAGGATGAGGTGGTAGAGGAGACAGAGGGCAAGGGAGAAGGGGGAAGGAACAAGGGAAAGGAGGTAGGGATATTTGTCCCAGAGGGGCCGGGGGACAAAGTACTGCCTCTGGATAGAGAGAAGATAGATGTGACCCATAGGCAAATGGCAGTTTATAAAGGTAAAGGGGAAACCCCATGTTAGGATGAACTGTTTAATTTTAATGGGGCATATTAATTACATGAGCCAAAGTGGCCTTTTTTAAAAAAAAATGCCAGGTGTGGTAATATGCACCTTTTTCCTTAAATATTTTTATTCGTTTGTTTGTTTATTTGTTGGAGGTGGGTAGTAATGCATGCCTAACATGGTGCAAATGTATAGATTGGAGAACAACTTGCAAGACTTGGGCCCCTCCTTCCAGCATGTGGGTCCCAGGGACCGAACTCAGGTCCTCGGGTTCAGCAACAAACGCCCTTACCCTCTGAGCCATCTCACCAGACCCTTTTTTGGTTTGTAGAGACAGGATTTCTCTGTAGCTTTGGAACCTGCTCTGGAACTTGCTGTATAAACCAGGTTGGCCTCTAACTCACAGAGATCCATCTGCCTCTGCCTCCCAAGTGCTGGGATTAAGGTGTGTGCCGCCACCACCCAGCTTAAAGGGGGTTTCTGATTGCTGGATTTCAATACTTTGATAGCTGGGCCTTGGTGGTAGGCCTCAGGAGGAGGAAGTGGCCAAATAAGGGAACAGATCTTGGTGGCTAGTTTTAGAAATGCAATCTAACAGTTTTTAGCAAGGCAGAGGGAATGGGGAGAAGGACAAGGCTTGCCAGAGCCACGTGTTCTAGTGGGCGAGTATCTCCTCACCAACCAAATCTGTGAGCTCCAGGATCAGTGAGAGACCCTGACTCAAAAAAATAGGGTGGAGGGTGATCAAGAAAGACACCCAGTGTTGACCTCTGACCTCTACGCACAGACTCATGTACACGGGCACAGTAATTAAACACTGTTTTACTGTACTGTTTAGGGAATAATAACAGGAGAAGTCTGCACATGTTCAGTGCGATGTAACTTACCTGAGTATTTTTGGTTGAATGTGAGGATACAGAACTCACAGACATTGAACTCGATTTTCTAAAACGGTATTTTATTCTGGCTGATTCTCAGTGAATACTGTCTACAATACAGACATATTTTAAATGATAGCTCTTTAGGTAGCCAACAAACTGGGAACGCCTTGTATACCAAATGCAAAATAACTTTTAAAATGTCTAAGCTCTTTCCTCTTTAAATTGCGACATTGTAGTGCTAGCAACATGGCTTAAGGGATAAATCCACTTACATTAAAGTCTGATGATGTAAGTTCTATCCCTGGCTGACACACGATTAATAAAAACCCAGAGACAGCGAGATGCCACTACACCTGGCTTCACATAGAGGAGAAGAGAACCGACTCCTGCAGCTTGTATCTGCTCTCCACATATCCTGGCATGCATATGCTCACACATATATACATACACACAATAAATAAACACATGTAATAAAAATGGTGACATTAGTGGGTCTGTTATTTAAAAGGCAGCACTCAAAATTAATTGAAAGTCTGACCCGGCTCTGCTGCCGACCAGTGCGTAGTGCCTGTCAGTCTGTGAAGTGCGCCTCCTCCTCTGCAGTCCAGCCCTGCAGTGAGGGAGTTTTTGTTTGTTTTGTTATTTGCTGAATATCCCCAAGCGCATCAGGGCCTTCATCCAAATTTAAGCGCTGCTATTTCTTTGCATGTTTCAGCCGATCCCTTTTAGACAAACGCCTTCCAGCTATTTAGCAAAATGGAAGAGGAAATGTAGTTTAAAACAGGTCTTGAAAATATAGATCACTAGCTTTGAAAGTTTCTCAGGACAGGGATTTTTAAGATGAAATACCAAATAAGATTGGAAATAAGAAGTTGCCAGCAAATGATCTCTGCTAGGTAGTTTAAAAGCATGTCTACAGTTTGGGACATTACAGAAGTGGGTTCTGAATGATCAGAGAGCCACTCTGAGTTAGGAACAGGTGTGTGCATGTTCAACTGTCCTTAAAATGCCACAAACTGATCTAATTATGTCAAACTGATCTAATAGGGTCATTGTGCCAGAGAGTCGCCTATCAACGACAAAAATGACTGGAAAACTGTGTTCAATGCCTTTTTTGTCATTGATTTTACAGAAGCTGACCTTGAGGTAAAGGCCCTGGGGTTCTGTCTGGATGGGAACTACCCTGTTTTCCTGGGGTTTTAGTCACTGTAGGACCACTGGAATTTAGCAAATAAAGGCACATGTCAAGGCTGGAGGATAAGCAGTTAATGTCCCAGATATGGCTATAGGATAGAGCAGTCGATAGAGACCTGGGACAGGGCAGTGGGATGGGGCAGTCAGCAGAGTGCTTGATCCCCAGAACCTGTGTTAAAAGCAGGTGTAGGAGCTGAAGAGATAGCTAAGCAGTTAAGAACACTTGTAGCTCTTGCAGACAATTTGTTTGGTTCCCATCACCCATGTCAAGTGGCTGGAACCCACTCATAATCCAATTCTAGTGGACTCAATGCTAAATAATAATTTTTAAAAAATACTTAATTTATGCATATGAATGTTTTGCCTGCATGTATGTTGGTATATCCCATATGTGACTGATGCCCACATAGGCCAAAAGAGGGTGCCAGATCCTCTGGATCTGGAGTTATAGATGGCTGTGAACCATCATGTGGGTGCTGGGGAAAAAACCCCGGTCCTCTACAAGAGCAACACGTGCTCATAGCCACCAATGACTGACACGCATGCACATGTATATGGACATGCACACACATGAACATGCATATGTGACCATGCAAGCACTTGGAGATAAATAACGAAGAATACTGAGTGTAAATCTGCCTCATGTATTGTATGGAAACAATTATAAAAGATCAGTCAGCCTAATCAAATAGAAAATGGGCATTTTGCTCTTTGGTCAGCTTGTTTCTGCAGTGTTGCACAAAGGGAGGTGACATGGTCCCTGCCCAGGTTACATCCAGTCTCGATTAGAGCCATTGGTCTTGCACATTTATTCTTTATTTACTCTTCAATTTTGAAACAAATTGCATCATGGGTAAACATTAAATAGAATTTTTGTTTTTAATTTTCCATTCTGATTATAAATCTCTTTATCTTTCAAGAACTAAATGTTGTCTTATAAAATGAGAATATTTGAGACATGCTATTTGAAAACTGAATGGTTTACCTGTGGGGTTGGTTGGTTTGTTTTGAGACGTGGTCTTGCTATGTAGCCCGGGCTGGCTTTGAACACTAGTGATCCCCCTGCCTCAGCCTCCCCAGTGCTGGAATTAGAGGTGTGTGCCACCACCACCTGGCTTATAAACTGATTTTATAAAATGGATCTCTGTAAGTTCGAGGCCAGCCTGGTCTACAGAACTAGTAAAAGGGCAGCTAGGGCTACACAGAGACACCCTGTCTCAAAAAACCATAAATAAATAAATCATAAAATGCTTATGGACTTATATTTTGTGCTGGGGAATGAGAGTGGCTCCCATCCAGCCTCTACTCCTCACTAATTAGCACCGGAAGTGACCATGGCCCATTTCTAGCAAGGAGGCAGCAGGCTCTGTGAACTGGGCTGGGATTTGGGGGAGGAGATATCTCAATGCCATTTGTCAAAGAGGTGCTGCTGACCCTCTGCCTCTGTCCCCTGCTTGCCTACATCTCTAGAACCTCTTTGGGATCATTGCCAGCGTCCTACACCTGGGCAACATTTGTTTCAAGGAGGACAATCAAGGTTGTGCCAGCGTTCCGGACACGCACGAAATCAAGTGGATTGGCAAGGTGACCTTCCTTTTCTGAAGAGCCTGGTCCCCAGTGCCCACAGCAGCCCAGATGGCCAGTACTACGTGCTTTGCTGATGCCAGTTAGGAAGATTAGGGGGCGCTATGACCACTGAACTTGCTTCTGTTTTTTGTTTTGTTTCTGAGATAAAATCTCACTGCACAGCCTAAGCTGGGCCTGAACTGGCATCATCCTGTCTCTGCCCCGAGTGCTAAGATTACAGAAGTGAACCACCGTAGCTGGTTCAGTGAGGCCCTTTTCTCCCTAAAGTGATGAGGGCGGGGGACCCTGGACCTGGAGAGGACACAGGTTCTCTACAGTCACTGAATGAGAACCAAATTCCTTCATGCAGCTCCTGGGAGTCTGCCCAGAGGTTCTCCTGGAAGCTCTCACCCACAGAAAGATTGAAGCCAAAACAGAGGAGGTGAAAAGGGCACTGAGGAGATATGTGTCCCCCACCCATGACTGCCTGACTCAGATGGTAGCTCTCTGGTGTCCTCTGTGGGTAACAAACCTCCAAACCCAGCCCACCAGGCCCTGAGTGGTTCCGCTCTTGCCAGGAGTTCAGCCTTGTCTTCCCACACCCACACCCCTATTCCTCCACCCTCTGTTCCTCCATCCCCCATTAGTCATCCCCACCTCCCACCTCTCGTCCCCTTCCCCATCTCTTACCCTCCCCCTCCCCCCACCACACCAGCCTTGGACTTGCTGCCTCCTTCGTGGAGTCTTTGCGCATGCTGCACCCTCTGCTGGAATGCCTTCCCCTGTTCTTCATCCTTTAGCCCCGAGAGCCCTGAATCAAGGCCCTTTCCCTGATCACCTGCCTTGACCTCACCTTTCTCCTCATGGCACCTGTCACTGTCTGCACCATGGCTTTTCTCTGTGTGGTTCTTTGCGTGTTTGTCAACGCTCCCACCTCTGTGACAAGCTCAGTTTGTGTCCGCAAACACCAGGACACCAGTCTGGGTCCTGGTCTCCTAACTTGTATTCTTTGCTCAGTCCCCATCGAAGACTAGTGTGAAAACTGAGGGGCGGGGCTCATCCTGCCTGTAATGATGCACCTTACCCTTCCTTTCAGGTGATATGCCCACTGACAGTAGAGCTCTCTGTCTATGCTAGAGATGCCATGGCAAAGGCCATTTACGGGCGGACATTTACTTGGCTGGTCAATAAAATAAATTCCTCCCTAGTCAACCAGGTGGGTTAGCATGTGTTGCACGTCTCGTTTTCACTGCAGTGGTGATGTCTTAAAATCATCATAGTAAAGAGGTTCTGAAGGATGGGCTGTACGTTCCTCGTGGACAGGGGTACTGCCTTATTGGGTCTTCCAATGCCTTGCACACAGTAGGCCAACACAGTAGGTGTGCACATCAGACGACTTGGCAGTACGTCCCAGAGTCTGGTGCCCACAGCACCTGTGGTATACCAGATGGCTCTGGGTGCATGCAGCAGCTTTCTACAACCATAGAATTTTTAATAATGCCTAAGAACATGCAGCTAACCTCCAAATGCCTGCTTTTAAGTGGGTCATTTCTCCTTTTTAAGTGGAATCAGATAAGATGGGAGTTTATTTAAAGCCAGAAATTAAGGCATGACTGTAGGCCTTAGAGCAGAATACAAACTGGGGAAGCAGCATCTCAGTTCATTCCAACAGAAGAGCCTGCTGTGTCCTGTTAAAAATAATAAGTGGCCAGGCGGTGGTGGTGCAAGCCTTTAATCCCAGCACTCGGAGGCGGAGGCAGAGGCAGGCGGATCTCTGTGAGTTTGAGGCCAGCCTGGTCTACAAGAGCTAGTTCCAGGACAGGCTCCAAAGCTACAGAGAAACCCTGTCTCAGAAAAAAACAGTAAGTGGCACTAGATAGCTCAGCAGTTAAGAATGCTCTTGCTTTTGCAGAGGACGCAAGTTCAGTTCCCAGCATCTGCAGTGAGTGGCTCAGAGCCACCTGTAATTCCAGTCTAGGGGACACAGATGACCTCTTTTGGCCTCTGTGCATACTGGAACACATATGGTATATGTGCATGTGTGCATACACACACATAATTATAAATCTTTAAATTAGTAATAACAAGCATATTCTCTGTAGCTCCAACTGAGCTCCACAAACTGGGTGATGGAAAAGTGTAGAAGTTTACTTAGCTTAGGGTTCTGGAGGCTGGGGAGTTAAGAGCACAATGCTGTATGTAATGGAGTCTCCTCCACCACCCTGACATAGAAGAGAATAGTCTACTGCAATGTAGGCTGTGCTGGTGAGTGGCCCCTCACCGTTTTGGTGGCCCCTCCTTGGGACCTTGTCTTCCAAATATCGATATTAGTATCTGAAGATATTTCTGACATGTGGACTTTGGGGAGACACACTGAAAGCACAGCCTCGTTGTGAGGTGCCCACCTTTGCTGGTATAAAGTAGAATTCATGCCACTGCCTCCTCTCACCTGGGCACACACTTCCTGGGCAGTTTGTAGGTCACTTTTCATTGTTGGGTTTTGGATCAAATGCAAACCTCGGAGACTGGAGAGACATGAAATCAAGACAAGAAGCAGAAGGCAAGGTGTTACTGGCCTAGACAAGCCACAGGCAGATCCAGCTGGGGGGCTGGCAGGAGGAGCAGCCTGACAGGCCCCAGCAGTTACCCTGTGAGCCACTGCAGAAGAAGGCAGGAGCCATGAGCTTTATAGCTGAGTCTCAACCTTGGGGACAACAGGGCTCTGAATATCGCTAAATGACAAAGCTAGCTGGATCAGTCCATTTTCCACTCCTGTAATGATGACAAGAGGGATGAGTATCACATGGCAAGAGATGCTCGGCACATAGGCTCTGGTCTCTCTCTTCACAGGAAGTCAGCAGCAGTGAGTGACAGAGGCTCTGTTCTGATGTTCTTATCTAGGTGATGACCCCCCCCCAGGCCCTACCTCCATGGTCAAGTTTAGTTTCCTCTTAAAGCTTCACTGTGGGGATTAAGTTTCAACACAAGAACCCTTTGAGTAAAAGCTGGAAAGATGGCTCAGTGGACAAAAGCACTTGCTGCTCTTGCAGAGGACCCACATTTGGTTCCCAGTGCCTGTGCCAGGCAGCTCACAGCTGCTGTAACACCAGGTCCAGATCCAACACCCTCTTCAGCTCTCTGCGGGTACCTATAAGCAAGTGGCAGACACACACACTAAAAAATAAATACTTAAAAAATGAAGTTTTGAAAGCTACACAGATGGCCCAAGACACAGCACAAGCAGCTAACGGCGTGCATCCCCCCCACCCCAGGATTTCACCCAAAAGACTGTGATTGGGTTGCTGGACATTTATGGTTTCGAAGTCTTCGACAAGAATGGGTGAGTGGCCACTGCTGCCTGCTGTGCTTGCCTCTGTGGTTTCAGTCAGAGTCTATGCCATGGCTAAGGAGCTAGAATTGGTTTTCCTGTCCCTTGACCTCCAGATCCCCGCAGCCCTCAATTCACACATTGTTCTAGGCAAGTGCCCTGCCCACAGGCTGCCTCCCCAGCCACTCAAACACTGACTGACCCAGAGGCAGAACCATAAACAACCCGACCTGTTTCCACTTGATCCTTCCCGCTCTATAGAGAAGAGCTGTGTACTCACCAAAAAGTGGTTTGGTGGTGCCTGGCCTTTCTATATGATTTGCATGACCTAAATCCCCTGCGTCTTTAGTTTTGAACAGTTCTGCATAAATTATTGCAACGAGAAATTGCAGCAGCTGCTGATAGAGAGGACGCTGAAGGCCGAGCAGGCTGAGTATGAATCTGAAGGCATTGAGGTGAGCAATGGACCTGTCTCCGCATCTGAGGGAGTGAACGTGTGTATCTGGGAAGAGAGGGGAGCAGGGAAGGAGGAGGAGGGCACAGGGCTGTGGACCCAGGGCTGTGGACACACTGGTGAGGTGCTCTAACTCCCAGCTCCACGCCAACCCTCCTCATTCATTTGGGAAAGTTCCTGGATTGAGGATTTTAGTTCTTCCCTTGGAAAATACTGGGGATATTTAGGAAGTGTCATTTAAGGATTTTAAATTTTTGGTATTATGTGTGTGTCTACATGATGTGTGTGGAGATGCACATGCCAGTACATGGGACAACTTCATGGAGTTGGTTCTTTTCTCCACCGTTACATGGGTTCTGGGGATCAAACTCAGGATATCAGGCTTAAGTGACAAACACCTTTACCTACTGAGCAATCTTACCAGCCCCAAAAGCATAATTTTCAAAGATTTTAGTTTGGAGTGTGTGTTGTGTGTGGAGGGGCACCTCAGTGCAGGTGGCCCTGGAGGCCCTGGAGTCAGAGTCCCAGGCAGCTCTAAGCCACATGATGTGTGTGCTGGGGACCGAATTTGAGTCCTCTGTGAGAGCATGACATGTTCTCACCTGCCAGCCCGTATCTCCAGCCCACAAAAGTGTAATTTTTTTTAACCAAGTGAATCAAATTTACGTAAATGTTGCTGATTAAGACCAGAGCAAAAACATTTGCCAGATCCAAACAAGCTTTGGAAATCACATCCAACATGGACAGTCTATCAGAGCAGTATCATAGTTTACCTCCCTGCCGAGCAATTAGTAATTCTGGAACTTTCCTTCAGAAGCTAAAACTGGAAATGTTTATAAAAATTTCCAAAAGTAAAATTTGGATATGAAAATCAGATTTTGAGAAAATATTTGGAGAATCCCTGTCAAACCAATGTGCTTGATGCCCCTGTGCATTCTGGGAGAACTCTTTCCTCTTCTTCTAGTGGGAACCTGTTCAGTACTTCAACAACAAGATCATCTGTGATTTGGTAGAAGAGAGACACAGAGGGATCATGTCTATTCTGGTGAGAAAACAATGACCCGGTTCCTTCACTGGGCGTCTGCCACAGTGGACGAATGTTGCCAGGGTTTGAAAGAGGAAGTCCTGTGTAACCCCAGCAGCTCAGGCAGATTGCCATGGGTTTGAGGCCAGTCTGGACTATATACTAAGTTTCAAGACAATCTAGACTACAGAATGGGATGACTGAAAATGTGTGTGTGTATACAGGCGAGTGTCTACAATGGCCAATGAAGTACTATCATTGTTGAGGAAATAAGCACAGAACGATTAAGAAATGTGCTAGTTCAGGCTTAGCTGCTTCGCAGCTTTTTCTCCATGCGGCTGCACTGTGCGTGCAGCTGTTGCTGATCCTTGGTGACCAGTTAAGAGTGTTTAAATAAGCTGCCATGGAATCCAGGAGTGTCTTTGAGAAGTCCATAAATTTGGCCAGAGCAAGGCATGGTGGGAACTGCCTGTTATCCCATCATTCAGGAACCATGAGCTTGAGGCCAGCCTGAGCTACATATCAAGACACTAAGTAAGGGGTAAGAGAGAAAGGGAGGAAAGAAAAATGGGTTAGACTGGGCTGTGATGGTACATGCCTGCTACTCCAACACTCAGGAGGCAGAGGCAGGAGGATTATGAGTTTGAGACCATTTGAAACTATACAGCAAGACTCTATCTAGAGGCAAGGGAGAATAAAAAGAAAGAGAAGGGGAAGAGGAAAGGGGAAAAGAAGGAAGGAAGGAAGGAAGGAAGGAAGGAAGGAAGGAAGGAAGGAAGGAAGGAAGGGAGGGAGGGACACAGGTTGGAGTCTGTGCTGGTGGAGTGCGTATAATCTCTGCACTGGGAAGGCTAAGGCAGGACTTGGAGGCAGCCTGGATACACAGCAAAGCCTGCCTCAAAAGGAAAGGATAGGAGGGCGATGGGAAAGGAAACAGGACAGCAGCAGTCAGATGCAGGGAGAGTCACTGTGTGGCATCTCCAGTCTTTCTGGGGTCAGCCCCAGTGTCCAAGCACTTGTGCTGGGTAGGTAACCCCTTTGTCCCAGGGGTGCACCTGGTCTCGTGCAAGGCGACAGGAATTCCATCTAGAACCACGGCTGGAGAAAGCACTTAGATCTGAACCAGTGTATGCCACGGTGTGGGGCTGAGCTGGCTTTTCATTTGGAAAGGATGAAGAATGCATCCGTCCAGGTCCCGCCACAGACTTGAGTTTCCTGGAGAAGCTGGAAGAGAAAGTGGGCAGGCATGCACACTTCCAAACGTGAGTACTTCATCTGGAGGGCTGTCTTGTGTGGAGAATGCTGTCTTCTTTCTTGGACCTGTGTCCAAGTACAAGTACTTTGGGGCTGGAGAGATGGCTTAGAGGGTAAGAGCATTTGCTGTGCAAGCATGAGTCCCTGAGTTAGAATCACAGCACCCACATAAAAGTTGGGCATGGCTGGACACATCCAGGGCTGTGGAGGTTGAGAGAGGACAATTGCTGGAGCTGGTTGCTGCCAGCCGACCTAAAAGAATAAAGCAGCGAGTGACAGAGAAGGATGCCAGTGTCCATCCTCCTCAGGTCTCTGTGTGCCAGCCATGTACATATGCTCACATATACCACACAATGCATACACACAGTACAGTGACTTCACATACAAAAATAGCATCCTGGAAAACGGCTTACACGCCAGCATGCCCATTAGAAGAAACTGAACTGACAGGAATCCCAAGAAGAGTGAGTATCTTGCTTTGTTTGACGGTGGTTACATTCCATGTGTGGTGCAGGCATGAGATGGTCCTTCTGAACGATTTAGGCACAGTAGCGCCAGCCAGATTCAGTTACACAGGCCTGCTGTCCCAGGGCTCGGGAGGCTGAGACAGGGAATCGGGAGTTCAGGCCAGCCTATGCCACACTGAAAGACAAAGACCTTAAAATGAAGGAGAAAATGAGAAAAACTTGGGGTTCGTGGGCTGGAGAGATGGCTCAGCGGTTAAGAGCACTGACTGCTCTTCCAGATGACCTGGGTTCAATTCCCAGCACCCACATGCCAGCTCACAACTGTCTGTAACTCCAAGAACTGACACCTTCACACAGACATAAATGCAGGCAAAACACCAGTGTACACAAACATAAGAACAAATAAATTATTTTTTTAAAAAAGAAAAGAAAATCCTGGGGATGTGGCTGCAGCGCAACCTAGCACATGCAAAGCCCTGGGCTTCATTGTAGCACTGACGGAATAAGAATGAAAGATGATTTGTGTCTAAAATAATAAGTGTGAATGTGCAGCAGGGAATGTATTTATGTGTGTACACGTTTGTCTATGCGTGTTTGTGCTTTGTTTGACGGTGGTTACATTCCATGTGTGGTGCAGGCATGAGATGGTCCTTCTGAACGAGGGCAGGTGGCCATGGAGGCCAGCTGTCAGATTCCCTGGAGCTGGAGTTACAGGCAGTTGTGAGCCATCCTATGTGGGTGCTGGGAACCGAGCCTAGGTGGCCTGCAGGAACAGCAAGTGTTCTGAACCACTGAGCCATCTCTACAGAGCCTGAATGTTTACATTTATATGCAACCCCCAAGCCAATCAAAAGCACTCACAAAGTTCCAGAAAGAAAATGCAAAATTTAACTTAGTCTTTGAGACAAATAAGAGAAAAACGTAAGCGTGCTGTAGAGCCAGGAGCAGGCATTCCCTTAAACCCACACTCGGGAGGCAGAGGTAGATGATCTCTAAGCTCGAGGCCAGCTTGGTCTACGTAACAAGTTCCTGGTCATCCAGAGACCCGGATTCAATCCTCAGCACCAACAAATAAAACCAAACCTGGCTTTGAATCATAGTCCCAGTGTGGCCACTTACTGAGTGGGCAGAGCTGACACAATCCCTCTGCATTTGAGCCCCACTTCCGCACAGCAGGATGCTACCACAGCTACTCAATAGCTTTCTGAGTGTGCGCGGAAACTGCCACTAATAACACCCGTCAGACCTGAGAGACAAACGGATGAAGCTATATATGCAAATGAGGTGAGCACGGACAGTGAACTGTACACAGTCACAAATGGCCTCTCATTGGGACTTAGGGTCTGTCCCTTAGGCTAGGCCTGTCTCCAACTCCCCAGGGCTGGCATTACTGGCCCACACATCCAAGCCTGACTTTTTCTTTTTTAACCTGGGTTCTGGAAATCAAACTCAGGTCTCATACTTGTATAGCAAACATTTTGCCAAATGATCTATTTCACGAAACCTTTAAAAAATATGTGTTATTTTATTTGTGCGTGAGCATGCCCATGAGTACATTTATCACACTGTGCAGAGGTCAGTTCTCTCCTTCCACTAGGTAGGTCCCCCGGCTCAAACTCAGGTCATTAGATTTGGTGGCAAGCACCTTTACCTGCGGAGCCATCTAACTGGATCTACTCCTCTTCCTTCCCTTTTCTCCTCCTCTCTTTCTTCTACTTTTTTGAAACAGGGTTTCACTATGTAGCCTTTGCTGACCTGAAGCTTACTATGTAGACTAGGTTGGCCTCAAACTCACCAAGATCCTCCTGCCTGGGTACTGAGATTAAAGTTGTGTACTACCACACCCAACCTTTTTTTTTTATTAAAAAAAATGGGGCTCAAGAGGTTAAGAGCACTTGTTGCTCTTCCAGGGGACCCAAATTGGTTCCCAGCACTCACATGGAAATTCACATCTGTTTCTAATTCCAGTTCCAGGGCATCCAACACCATCTTCTGCCCTCAACAGGCATCAGCTACTAATGTGGTGTACAGACATACAGCAGGCAAAACACCCAGATATACAAGATTAAAAAACAAACAAGGGTGTGGTGGGGGGAAGGTGGGGGGAGCTGGAGGAGGGGAGGGAGTGGGAACAGGGATAGCTATGTAAAATGAGAAAAGATTGTATTAAAAAATTCTTAATAAAAAACTAGAACAAACAAACAAACAAAACCACCCTGTAATGTTGTCGAGGGAACCCAAGGCTTTCTGCTTGCCACACGTGTTCTACCAGAGAGTCATGCCCCAGTGCCAGGTTACTTTATTGAAAACAAAGCCTGAGTACTTCTCCCAGGCAGATGGCTTTCTTCCTCACTAGCTTAGGTGGGGGCAGCTCTAAGTGTGAGAACTGACACACAGCCAGACACAGGGAGCAAGGCGCATTGGGAGCCTCCATGGAGTCAGCCTCAAGGTTGATGGCAATGTCCCTGAGCGGCTGGCCCAGGATTTCTCCGTCGTTCTTGCTGCCATGCAGGGGAAAGGGTCCAGTGGTGTGTGTCTGTCTTGCAGAAGGAAGCTGGCTGGTCCAAAGGGCTGGAAGAGGATTGGCTGGCTGGAGTTCCGCCTCCTGCACTATGCGGGAGAGGTCACCTACAGCACCAAGGGTGAGTGACAGAGGTTGTAGGCCACACTCTGTGGGTTACAGCTGTGCCGGTACCTGTGTGTGCATGCCGGTCACCAGGTCATCCAAGGAAGTGCCATCTGCGGCCACCCCAAAGTTCCTTGGTGCTGCACTCAAGCATGCCACCTGAAAGCTCTTTCTTGTTTTACTTATTATTTCAGATAGAACCACCAATTTTTAAAAGCTAACTAGATAAAAGTATTCATACACCACATGGCTCATCCATTAACATGTGCAACTTGAGGGTTTTAGTGTGTTCAGAGTTGTGCATCTGTACACTCAATTTCATTTTAGATATGTGCCCCTTTCCACATTCTCTGCACCTCTCCCACAGCAACAGAGATCAAGTAATTTTCTTTCTCTCTGTCTCTTTTTCAAGACAGGGTTTCTCTGTGTGTCCCCGGCTGTCCTGGAACTTGCTCTGTAGACCAGGCTGGCCTCGAACTCATAGAGATCCACCTGCCTCTGCCTCCTGAGTGCTGGGATTAAAGGCGTGCACCACCACTGCCTGGCTGAGAATTAAGTAATATACATCCTAACTCTACAGCCTTCCTATCATGGACTGGAGAATCATTGGGGGTTTGACTTCCCTCATTTAGCATAATGTTTCAAGGCTCCTCCACGCTGTCATTCATTCTCACTGCCGAGTAAGTCCTTTCTCTGGATAAGCTTGTCTGTGCTCATAGTTCATAAGTGTTCAGGGGGCTTATTCTTTCAGCCATGTGGAGACTGACATTGGGACCATACCTGTATGTCCCTGCACCTCCCCAGCAGTTCCAGAGATTGAGTCTGGGTCCCATGCACATTAGGTAGGTGCCCTGTCACTGAGCTATTCCCTCAGTCCTTTTCTGGAAGTTTTAGAATTTTGAGACAGTCTCATTAAGCTGCCCAGGCTGACTTTGAATTTGGCATCTTCCTGCCTCAGTTCCTGGAGTAGCTAGTGAGGAGACTAGCGGCTGGGTGCCATGGAAGCACCTACTTAGTGTTCTGGGAGCCCTCCTGAGCATCCTCCCCAGCACCCACAATGCCCTGCCAGCAGCCCTCTGGGCAGGCGTGAAGGCCCGTCCTGTGGTTCTGTGGCTGCCGATACCAAGCACTCTTCATACCCTCGCCAGTCGTTTGTGCATCCTTGAAGAAATGCCTGTTTCGATATTTTGCCTATTAAAAAGCATTGTTAAATCATGAGAGTTCTTTATATATTCTGGATACTGGACCTTTTGTCAAATATGGTATTTGCTGGTATTTCCCCCAATTCTGAGAACTCACCTTTCTCTTTATCGAGAGTTTCTTTCTTTCTTTTAAGATTTATTTATTTATCATATATACAATGTTCTGTCTGCATGTGTGCCTGCGGGCCAGAAGAGGGCACAAGATCTCATTACAGATGGTTGTGAGAATTGAACTGTGGTTGCTGGGAATTGAACTTGGGACCTCTTGAAGAGCAGCCAGTGCTCTTAACCTCTGAGCCATCTCTCCAGCACCCCAAATCTTTTTTTAAAGTAACAGAGCACATTTTAAGTTTCCTTTCTTTAAATGCAAAGCAGTATAGAGAACATGTTTTAGAAGAACAGCCCAGCTCTCCGGGATGACTTGTGGTTTTGTTTGCAGAATTAAGTGACACTCAGGTGAGGCTGGAAGCCAGCTGCCATGAGGGAGCACAGGGGAGGGAAGTCCCAGCCTCTCCTGAGGTGATCTCCAGATCCACACTTCCTGTCAGTGCTTCTGAGGGGATGTCTTAATGTCTGCCTACAAAAGCTGGAGCGTGTTCGTTTGCACATGTGCTTCATCTTCCATGTGATGAACACTGGAGTCTTGGGCCCCACTCATACTCGCTGGGCTAACCCACGGGGCAGGCATGGGCCCAGGTTTGTCCCCTCCGAGCTCACAGCATTTCAACGATCTCCCGGGGTCACAGAGCCAGGACCTGGTGGAGGAGGCTGGGAGCCCAACTTCGGACTTTCATCAAGCAGCATCCATGCTCAGGGAAGCACAGGCTCAGCTGTTTTTCTCTAGAAAGTTGACAGCACCCCCATCCCCCAGGATGCTCACTCTCGTTGTCACTGCATTGGGCTTCTGGGTTCTACCTGAGTTACAGGTTCTATTAAAAGCTAGCTTTGACCATTTCTGGGTGTAGAGCTAAAGAATTGGGGGTACACGGGGCACAGATGCATTTGCCCACCCATATGTGGGGCGGCATTCTTCATCACAGTCAGGGGCTGGAAGCCACGGGGATAGACAAGCAGCGAAGTTACATGCTGGATATGCAATGGAGCTTAGCTCAGCCCTGGGCAGGAAGGAGAAGATGCAGAGGGGAAGAAGCAAAGTGACATCCACAGTGTCCTTCTCTCACAGGGGTCCTATAGGAATCAGCTCCCTCCACAGAGACACAACGGGGCTGGGGGGCCACTAGTTCGCAGTACATGGTTTGGGCCTGGGATGTTTACAAAGTCCCAGGTGGTGATGGTTACATGTGGATGGCCTTGAAGCTGCTGCACTGTGCACTTACAGTTACCATGGTAAATCTTTCCGTGTATACGTTCATGCGTGGGCGTGTGCACATGTGGAGGCCGGAGGAGGTCATCAGGGGTCCTCAGTCACCCTCCACCTCTTTTTTTAAGACAGGCTGTCACTGAAGCTCACTGCTCATTCAGTCCTAGGATTACAGGCTTGTGCCACCACACCTGGGTTTTACATGGGCACTGGGGATCCAAACTCGGGTCACCTCAAGTCCCACTGAGTCCCACAATGTAGTAAATCATGTATTTTGCCAGAATAAAAAGACCCGTTTTGAAACCTCATGATCACTACTTTATTAGGCATTTTTGATGTGGCTTTTTTGATGCGCAGCTTTTGTTGCTGGTTTTACTTATGTCATTCAATTCCTGGGTTAGCTACAAGCCAACAAGGGTTTTTCGTTTGTTTCTGAGATATAACTAACGATATAATCCTAGCTAGCCTGAAACCTGTAGGGATTTGCCTGTCTCTGCCTGGGGAGTGCTGGATTCAAAGGCATGTGTCATGACTCCGGACTCTAAGTGTCCCACTTAAGGCCAGTTTTTGTCAGGCTGGAGATGTGGCTCAGTGGTAGAGTACCGGCCTAGCATGTGTTAAAGCCCTGGCTTCAGTCTGCAGCACTGTGTAAACCAGGCATGCTGGCAGATGCCTATAATCTCAGTGCTTGTCGGGTAAAGGCAGGAAGATCAGCTATATAGTGAGCTGGATGCCAACCTGGGCAGGAAGAGACCCAGTTCAAAAGATTCAAGGGATAAAGGCCTACCATCATGACTTCAATCCTAGCACTCTGGAGGCAGAGGCAGGCAGATCTCTGTAAGTCGTAAGTTCGAGACCAGCCTGGTCTATGTAGCGAGTTCCAGGAGCTGCATGGCAGGACCCTGACTCAACAAACAAACCAATCCAAAAGAAAAAAAAAAACAGGGCATGGAAAAGGTCACCACTGGAGTTTGTCTTTCTTGGTGGTTGATTTTCCTAAGTCACATGGGGTCTACTAGGTGCCCTCCGCTGTCTCTGTGGGTCATTAGTCATTGCTACTGGATCACTTAAGATTCATCAATGACACATCAGCCTGCTGTAAATTCCCTCTGAGGACCTGGCTCTCAGCCTGTGAAATCATCCCCTACAGTATCTGGTACTCTAGAATTATATAGGGAGGGTGTCTCCCTAGGATACCTGGCTCTGTCTGGGGGTATAAAGGAAGAGTATCTCCCATGATGGCTGGCTCTGTCTGGAGGTATGCAGGGGGCAGGCAGCCTCATGATGCCTGGCTCTGTCTGATGTATATTGTTGCAGCTAGGGAGCATACTCCTAGCGTCGGTTGAGGCCTGGGTATTGCTCCATGCTTAGCATAGCACATTCCACAGCTTACTGCTGGGATCTAGCCCTGTCTCAGTATCGTGAAGGCAGAAACCCCATGCAACCTCAGACATCATCAGGATGTGTCTTAACAATCAGTATGGAATCTCATCGATTGGGACTTTTTTTTTTTTAAACCAGGATTTTTGGAGAAAAACAATGACCTGCTTTACAGACACCTAAAGGAGGTAAGTTTGAATCTTCATCCCACATGTTTTTAACAGTGAGGACATAGCCTATGACAGAAATCAATGGTGGCTCTGGAAGTTCTGGAACTTTCTTGCCCATGCATTGTGTCCTAAACTGGAACTATGGCAGTCTGTAATCTGCTCTAGCACTTGGGAGGTTAGAGGCAAGAGGACCCGGAGTTTGAAGTCATCCTCAGCTACACAGGGAGTTCTCGGCCAGCCAGGATGACACCAGACCCTGTCTAAGAAAACCAACAGGATTTCCTGCTTTAAGGCTGAACGATACTCTATTAGATAAATAGAAGCATATTTTGTATGGTCTTAATTTTATTAAATTAAGGACTTCTTCCAGACGTGGTGGCACACACCAGCACTCGCGGGGGGGTGGTGGTGGGGAAGATCTTGAGTTTAGGGCCAGCCTGGGCTATCTAGTGAAACTGTCTAAAAGAAAAAACCAAAGTCCAAGATGAGAAGAGGAGGAAAATGACGAACAATGACAGAGGCTGGACTTGGACTGAGCGTGCGCAAGGTGCCCAGTATGATTTGTAAACAAGAATAAAAGGGCCTGTATTTTTCTTATAACAGATTATTTCTGAAAATTGACGGAGCAAGGCCAGATAATGCAAAGCCTAGAGTGTTTGGCTTTATGCCACCATGTCTGTCTCCTGCAAGCCAATATCTGCTGGTTTCTGAGTTCTCCTCCAGATGACTGAGGCCAGGCTGTGTGTCCCCGTCCTTCCCCTGCACAGAAGTGCACTGCACCTTGCAAAACCACTTACTCCCCCCCCCCCGTGACTGATTGTGCATAGGTTGGTTTATTCCACGGCACTAAGCTGGGCTGGGGAAAGTCTCATGTCATCATGTTAGAGAAAACTAGATGCCCCCACAAGTGCACAAGGCTGGGGCTGCAGCATTTGAACGCCTCCTCCCAGTGTGCTCTTTGGCAGTGCTGAGTGTGGAAGCCAGGCTCTCGGCGAAGCCCCTCTGGGGAGCCATCTGTGCGGCTTTCCACTTTATTGTAGGAGGACTGTCTTTAAGTGCCCACGGAGCAGGTGGCTCTGCTGTCTCCTGGCCCCTAGTGATTCCCAGAGCAGCGAGCTCAATGCTGGCCCTCTTCACACAGGTGCTGTGCGGGTCCCAGAACAGCATTCTGAGGGAGTGTTTCCTGGTGGCAGAGCTGGAAAACCGGAGGCGGCCACCAACGGTGAGCTAGCAGTGAGATGCTGGTGTGATTTAGCAAGGGAGCAAAAGTCACAGGGGACAATGACTATTTAATACCTGCCCCTCTGAAGCCACCTCTCTCCCCTTTTCTCTAACAGATAAGCACAAAATATGTGTGTACGCTTTGTATCAATTCATTCTGTCACTGACACCTCCCGTGCAGGCAACTGTCCTGGGCTGGGGGTTCCCTGTCCTCCGGGGGGCCTACAGTCTGGGAGGCAGAGAATGTGAGAACTAGGAAACTCAGGGGAGGAGGCAGAGGGGGCTGGACCCAGTGGCGGCCTGGCTCCCTGAGGTCCTCCGCGTGTGTGACAAAACCCTGGAGGAAGACAACTTAAAGGTTGATTTGGTTCCTGACTTTAGATTGCACCCCAAGGCCTCTTGCTGTGGATGGCATGGCATGCCATGGCAGAGAAGGTGTGGAGCCGGCACAAGGGATTAGGGGAGATGTGTCCTTCAAAGAACAACTTCAGTAACTTCCTTCCTGACTAGGCCATGCCTTTTAAAGAACCCACGCCCCTCCTAAAGATCAGCACCACCACTATACACAAAGACTCATGGGTTCTGAATGGATCAGTGATTCCTTTGTCAGTGAGGCAGGGACCTCCAGTTACTGTAAAAGCTGCTGTGCGAGGATTTATGGCTCCAGTACATGGGCCTCCAGGGGACATCTCAGATCTCAGCCCTAATTCAGCGACTGCTTCCCTCTGGGTGAAGCTAAGAGCCTGGGTGGATGTCTGCCTGAGCAAGGAACCTAGCACCCCAGGCACAGCCCCCTCCCTGTCAACAGGCCCAGCCATTGCTCAAGATAGGAGAATCTCAATGTGCCTTAGAAGCCGGGGGCTCTTGCCTGGCCAGGCCCAAAGCAATGGGAACTCATCATCCCAGGGCATCTGCAGCCTCCAGTCAGTGGGCAAAACACTAATAGGCAGAGTTCGGGCCTCTGGGGCTGGAGCCTTAGCTGGGTGTGCGCTCAGTGTGTTTTCACCACACAGGTTGGGACTCAGTTTAAGAACAGCCTGAGTAGCCTCCTGGAACTTCTCACCTCTAAGGAGCCTTCGTACATCCGCTGCATCAAGCCTAATGAGAGAAAGGAGCCCAGTGAGTCACCCACCCAGAGAGCTTGGAACCGGGGGTGGGGAAGGGGTGGGAGCACAGCAGGGTGCCGGGTTTAACCTAAAGCCACCACAGCTGCACCCTTGAACATGAATCCTTTTCTTTTTCAAACAATAGAAGGAGGTTGGGATATGGCTCAGTGGGTGAAGCACTTGCCTTACAAGTGTGAGGATCCGCCAGGCGGTGGTGGCACACGCCTTTAATCCCAGCACTCGGGAGGCAGAGGCAGGCAGATCTCTGTGAGTTCGAGACCAGCCTGGTCTACAAGAGCTAGTTCCAGGACAGGTTTCAAAGCTACAGAGAAACCCTGTCTTGAAAAAAACAAAACAAAACAAAACAAAAAAAAACCAAAACCAAGTGTGAGTATCTGAGTTCAAATCCCCAGCACCCAGAGGCAGACATGGCAATCCGTGTCTGTAAAGGCGGTGCTCCTAGAGGCTCAGACTGAGTCTCTGGGAGCTCGTGGGCTAACCTGGTGTCCCAGTGCGCACTGCAAACAACAGGATGGATCCTATCTGCAACAAGACAGGAAGGGCAGACTAACACTGAGGTTGTCCTCTTACCACCACACATACATGTGTATGCGTGTGTGCGCACAGAGAGAGAGAGAGAGAGAGAGAGAGAGAGAGAGAGAGAGAAAGAGAGAGGGAGAGACTAAAACATCAAAGAAGGGGCTGGAGAGATGGCACCAAAATGAAAAGCATGTACTGTTCTTACAGAGGACCCGAATTTAATTCCCAGCATCTATAAAAGGCACTGTGGGATCCAATATCCTCTTTTAGAGTCTGAGAACACCTGCACACACACAACACACACACACACACACACACACACACACACACGTGCACACGCACATGCATACACATGCACACATGCAGACACACACATGTGCATGCATGCACGCATAGGCACACATGTGCACACACACATTTTAAAAGTAAAATAAACTTTAGAAAAGAGCTGGGCATCGTACCACACCTTTAATCCCAGCACCCCAGGAGGCAGAGGCAAGCAAGGGGAAAAAAGAAAAGAAATAAGAACAGATGATAGACATATTGAGAAGGGCTTCTTTGATGGTCCAGACAGAGCCTGGTGATGCCAGGTAGGTGTCCAAGGTGACAGGAATCAGAGTGACAGATGACAGGAGAATTCTCTGCAGCAGTGAACAATCTTCCAAAACAGCTTGTGACTCTGGGGCATGTTCTCCATCTAAGTTCTCTGAGCAGAGCCCCGGCAGGTGACAGGGCCTGGAGTGTGTTCTCCTTAAGAGAGGTGACAACAGGAAGAAGCCCGTGAGATTTCTTCAAGCTGCCTTAGTGAACTTCTGGATCGTTTCATCAGTAGAAACTAGAACCCTTCCCCTAAGAAACACAGCTGAGGCCTAAGAGCCAGTCTCTGTGGCCAGACCCAGCCTGGGGCAGCAGCCTGGAAGCTTGGCTTAGGTGGAGCTGAGGAGCTTTTCCAGTCACTCTCTCTTCTGTTTCTCCAAAGGCAAGTTTGACGACTTCCTCATCAGCCACCAGATCAAGTACTTGGGACTGATGGAGCACCTGCGTGTGCGTCGGGCAGGCTTCGCCTATAGGCGCAAGTATGAGCACTTCCTGCAAAGGTGAGGGTCTCTGTGAGCCCCAGCCCTAAGCTAGTCTCCCGGAGACGGCATTCCCTGGGAGCTGGGTCAGATCTGAAGCACAGGAGCTGTGAGATAAAAGACACCAACAGATGATCTGTAAAACCAGGAACCTGTTCCTCACTAAGCCCCAGCTCAGCTTCCTGCAGCCTAGGGGAGGCTGGGCACACTGACATGCTGACAAGGGGGCACACTGTCTGTCTAGATCCTAAGGGTTAGTGCCTCTGTCCTGGGCCGTGAAGGGCACTGGGTACAATGATGAAGGTGTCAAGAACCGGCTTGGAAACACAGGTCAAAATGCTTCCTGAGCCTCACAGCTATGACCTGGTTCCTTACCCACAGCAGGCGTTACAGTGTCAGGTGTTTATAAAGGTTGCATGCCACATCCACAGTGGTTCTTTGGCAGTACATGACCCCGAAGTGGCCATTTTGTTAAAGTCAAAATGCCTGCACTGTCGGAGCGCCCGCACCACGGGAGTGCCCGCACCGCTGGCTGTTCTAGATCATTCAAGTCATTCATTATGAGGCTTCTTTTGGGCTTAAGCATTGTAGGTACAAACAGAGCATTTCCCACTGCCCTTTCCTGTGGTTTCCACTGGCTGCTGTCTACCTGTCATCAATACCCACCTAGCTTGTCTTTCCTAACCTGGCATCAGATGAAGAAGTTCGGAGGTCACAGCCTCTGCCCACTGCATCCTCAACACACGCCTGACATTTCTGTAACCCCCCCTACACACACGCCTGATGTCTCTGCCACGCCTCATCTTATGTGTGTATTGGGGAGGGTGGGCGAGGAGAGGGCTCAGGGGAGAAAATGCTTGCCGCACAAGTGTGAGGACCAGAGTTCTGGAGCCCAGCGGGAGCCACATGAATGCTAGGCAGGTTTAACAGCCCACTTGTGACCCCAGCACTCAGGATCAGAGATGGGATTCCCACAGCACACTGGCTATCCAACTCAGCAGACTGTGAGAGCCCCTGCCTCAGTGAACAGTGATAGCAACCGAGAACGACACCCAGTGCCTGGCCTATACGCACGCACGCACGCACGCACGCACGCACGCACGCACACACACACACACACACAAGCATACATGTCCATGCCCTCTTGTGCCCACACACATGTAAACATGCACTTGTGCACGCACTCATGCACATGCACTCTCGTGAAATCTTTGTGTTTTAAGCATGGTACATTTACTCCCCATGTATGAGCACATCTGTTGCCTGTCTGGCTGCCCCACTTTGGGCTGTTATGAACAGTGCTGCACAGGCCATGTGGACACAGTATGCAGCTCTTGGCTAAACAGACGAGTGGGATGAAGTCATCTGACTGAGCGTCCAGTGGTGGCCCCGCTATGAGAGCACTTTCTCCATTTCTTTCACACCCTGTATACTTTGCTGAGACAACTGCACTATGAGTGGCCAATCCACTACAGGAGACCTCTGGGCTAGTGCAGAGGGCACTGTAGGGGGTCCTGATGGCTTCTATATGTCCTTCTCCATTCCCGGCAGGTACAAGTCTTTGTGCCCAGATACCTGGCCACACTGGCACGGCCCCCCAGGAGAGGGCGTCGAGAGGCTGATCAAGTATATCGGCTACCAACCTCAGGACTACAAGTTAGGAAAGTAAGTGGCCGGGAAACCCCCAAACTGTACCTCCCCTGTGCTGATCTGCATGGAGCAGGCGTGTGCAGCCTTTGACGTGGAGGTACAGTGCTGCCGTCTACAAAGTTCTCACTGCAAATTGCTCAACTGAAATGGAAAAAAAATCTTAAAGATTCTTACTCACCAGTGTCCATGGCTGCACGGAGCCCAAGAGCTGGACATGCCTGGAATCGCCTTGTGTTCTTTGGGAAACTTTGTTTGCAAGCCAGTTCTGCTACTAAGCATAAATGCAGCTGAGTAGTTATAGTGAGAATCAGTGGATGCAAAGAATTCAGGTGTTGCAGGCTTGGCTCCACTGCTGGGTGGAGCCTCTGCCTACAAAATGAAGAGGAGGCAGGATAGGGCCCTGCCTGCCCCGGCCTAGCTTCTCTTACTGCTCACAGAAAACTAACTTCATCTTGCTTCATTCTTAGCAACCCAGAATGGTATTCTAGAATCTCGGGTACCACCGTAGGGCAGAGATCTTCCCCATGTGTTGAACACTTTTGGGCACTCACTCCAATTAGCCAGGATGACTTGGGTCTGTACTGTTAGTCATTCTGGTCAGGGCTAGTGTGGCTGTAAAGAACTGTGTTCAAGCCTCAAGAGGACCAATTCTTACACAACAGGGCCTGACCGTTTCAGGAATGCCTGCCTGCTTCAGGGATGCATGTCCCTGGATCTACCAATGATCTATCTGCCAGCTCTGGCCCAGCTGGTATCTCTGTCTCAGCTTCATTAATCCATCCACATCCCTGAGAGGGCCACACAAACCCATGTGCATTCTATAAGCCTGGAATTGGCATCACAGGGCATGACATGCTGCCACCCCCCTCAGTAGCTGCTCTGGGAAGTCTCCAGCACAAGGCACCCCTTAGCATCCCTCCTGAAAGCCCAGAAGCATAACTGTAAGCAACTTCAGGTAGCATGGTAGATTCACTCTCTAGGGCTACATGAAAACCCACCAGAGCAGAAATGCATTCTCACAGTGCAGGGTCCAAGATGAAGGCATGGGCAGCCAGGGGTCTTCACCATCTCTGGGAGCTCTCGGGGCTCCTGGCCTGCCCTCACTGACAGGACTGCTCTGGCCTGTTGGTTATGTCCTTTCTAGCTCTGATAAAGGACACTGCTTCAGGACCTGCGCTAGCCTACTGCCTCCCCTCTATCTCTACTGTAGTCACATCTGCAAAGACAGCCACGCCCCAAAAAGGTCACATTCTAAAGTTCCAATTGAACATGCATTGGGGGTGGGACACTGCCCACCCATCATGGGTGGCAACTGACTGACCAATAATTACATGTTTCTTTTTGCTTTTGCTAGAACCAAAATATTCATCCGCTTTCCCAGAACTCTGTTTGCTACTGAAGATGCCTTTGAATTTAGTAAACATCAATTAGGTATGATCTTCTTTTTATTCCACTTTCAAGAGCAACGAACAAGTTTAACCAGGGAGTGAGGGAAGAAAAACCTCAAACATGGGTGTCTATGTGTTCAAAGACCTCACTGAAGAACCAGGGATAAGGTGTGGGGCTATGGGTTATGATAAACCCCTCTGGACTGATGGGCCCCGAGGGCAGGAGGAGACACGCTCTGTGTACAGGGTGTGGCGTTCTAGGACCCTTCTGCACACCAAAGTGTAGTCATGGGAGACCCGCCCCCTCAGTCCAGGCTTCACCAGTTCCTTTACATACGTGATGGCAACAAGTTTGCCCTCAAAGCCCACAGCCAGGGTGTTTTCGTGAATGGCAAATGACAGGAGTTGGATGGTGGCCCAGGGACTTCTCTAACTAGAAATCGAAGGGAGCCTAAGTTTCTGCACATCGAGCAGCTGGGGTCTTTGCTCTATGCCATGTGCACCAAGTCCTTGACCAACAGTCATATTCCCAGACCAGGCCTGTGAGTAGGTCTGCTGCCCCCACTTCACATTCAGGAGAATTGAGGCACAGAGACGACGGGAAGCTGCCGAATATCACACAGCTGGTCTGCAGCAGAGCCAGGCTTGAACTTGGGCCAGTCTGGCTTCAAGGTTTGATGGTTGCACATGCTAGGCCAGTTCTCTACCACTGAGCCACTCCTCCGGCAGCAGGTGCCCATGGCCACCCACCAGTGAGATGCAGACACTGGCCTAGCCAGGCTTCAGGGGTTTGCGTCAGCGCCTCTTCTTAGAGGCTGTGCTGTTGCTGGTGTTTGAGGCCCTCTGTGAGCTTGGCCTCTGGTAGGACCTTTCACTATGTGTAGGGGGTGATGGGGGTTAGAGCTGAAGGGTGTCCTGGTGCTCACGCTGCTCAGTGTGGTGGTGTCCTAAGGCCACTAGGCATCTCTGACCGAGCTTGCATGCTTCCTCTGGAGATGTGCCGATGTCCTTCCCATCTTGTGGATGATGTCTGAACTGGGCACTGTTACCTGCGCCTCTTCCTCTACCCGTGGAAGGAGAGAACCATAGCATGTCTGGGAGCCAGGCCTAATGGAGCCAGCTGCTCCTGTCTGTCCAATACTTAGCACAGGCTCTGGAGGCCCACTCTGGGGTGGGGGCGGGGGGGTCGGTCCTTCCTGTTCTGGGAATCATAAAGACACAGAAGCCAAATCACCAAAACTTCTGTTTTAAGTTTCAAGAATCCAAGCTACATACAAAGGCTGCCTGCGGAGGAGAGACTACATGAGGAAGAGGCAAGCAGGTGAGGACGGGCAGGAAAGGGTGTGGCGAGCCCTTCCCCGTCCACCCCATCCTTACACCCTTGTCTGTTCTGTAATCATGGCATGGTGGCCTACACTTGTTCCATGTACAGACTTTACATTTGATAATGTGTCAGGCACTTGTGTTCATGTGTGCCTGTGGAAGCTAGAGGTCAGGGTTGAGCATCTTCCGTCTCTTTTCACCATATTTTTTGAGACACGGTCTCACTGACTGATTTGACCAGAAAGTCTAACAAGTCCCAGGGATCTTCTGCCTCCACCATCCCTTAGCACTGGGAGCAGACATGTGCTGCTATGCCCAGCATTTTGTGTGAGTACTGGGGATTTGAACTCAGGTCCTCCACCTTGCAGAGAGAAGTATTTTACTACTAAGCCTTTTCCCCATCCCACTAAGAATAATTTCCTTTAAAGTTTTGCACATCACTTAAACTCCTTTGGAATGACATTTTCGAGGGATGTTCCCATCCCCGTTTCTTTCTTTCTGTTGAATTTTGTGGTTCTTACTCTTCCATTTTTCTTTTTTATAGTTTTATCATCTATGGACGTTCCAAAATAGCACAACTTGACAGGTGTTATTTTATGGCTGGATTTTTGTTCTCTGAATTGTTTCTGAAATTCAACTAGGAGATGCATGATTACTTCTTTTCAAAGCTGTATACTATTCCTTTATGACAGAGATCAGGAAGACAGGAATATTCTCCATCTGTGGGTCATACAGTCTCTACAGTTACTCAACTATGCTGCTGCTGCCACCTCACAATTGCTTTAGGCAGTATGTGAATGAGATTTAACAGTATTGCAATAGAACTATATAAATGGGCAGCTGGTCATCAGACCGTGGTCCACCAGCCACCCCTGGGCTCTAAGTACTGCAATGTGTTATCTCCAATAGAAACACTGCTGTCATGGGCAAGAAAAGGCATTTTGAACATCCAAAGAACCAGAGAGAGAGAGAGAGAGAGAGAGAGAGAAAGAGAGAGATTGATTGATTAAACATGGAGGCAGGCCAGGCCCGAATTTTTCACGTCTCTGTGATTCTCCATCTTTGAATATGGCAACTGGAAGTCAGCACTGGGTGCTAGAAACTAAGCTCAGGGATAAGACGAGGCTGTGGTCTCAAGGGTGGTCCCTCCTGAAACTTTCAGCTTCCACAAAGATTCCCTCAGTCCCTGCTGTTATCCTGCTCTGAGCAGCAGGTATGAAATGTCAGGATCTCTGGGACCAGTAGAGCCCGCAGGTGGGCAGCCACGTGCTGAATGCATGGACCCTTCTGGAAAAGCCATCAGTATTTCTGCATGACTGTCCTACCTTCTAATGCGGCAGTGGATTCTTTTCAGCCACAAAATTAGAAGCCTACTGGCGCGGAGCCCTGGCTCGGAGGGAGATCAAGAGGAGAAGGTGGGCTGTGCAGATCATCCGGAGGTAAGGTATCAACGCCCAGGGGCCAGCACGCTGCAGTGCTCACGGGCTTGCTGGGGTTTCTGTGGCTGTTTTGTTGTTTCTGGACACAGGGTTTCTCTGTTTCTAGTTGTCCTAGAACTCTGTAGACCAGGCCTGGCCTTGAACTCAGAGATCCTCCTGCCTCTGACTCAGTGCTGGAATTAAAGGGGTGTGCCACAGGCCACCTGGCTCTCTGTGACTGTTTTTAAGGGCAGAGGTGTGAGTGTGAGCCAGGAGAGGGCCCTTGCGCTCTGGAGCTGGAGCAGAGCTGTTTGTGAGCTGCCTGCTGTGGGTGCTGAGATTGAACTTCAACCTTCGTGACTGAGCAGCATCTTAGCCATCTCTACAGCTGTGGTTTTGGTTTGTACAGAAAGATCAGCCCTCAGAGCATGCTGGGAATCCAACTGTCTGTGTTCCAAATCCTGACTGCCACAGCTCAGCTGAGTGCTGTGATAGCCCTTAGTCAGGTGACTTCCAGAGTCAGCTCAGCTGAGTGCTGTGATAGCCCTTAGTCAGGTGACTTCCAGAGTCAGGCAGGCAAAGGGAGCAGGTCTCACAAGTGGGGATCGGACAAGGTGCTGTGGGGACAGCAGGCAAGCAGGAGGCCATCTGTCATCGTTTCGCCCAGTGCACACACACCGGCCAGCCCTCCTCTTTAGGGAAAACTGAAGTCTGGCTTTTAGGTCATGCTGCTCATTTTAACTGGCAACTACCTCAAGCTAGTTAGAACAGAGAGCAGCGTGGGTGGACACTACAGGCGGCTGGGGCAGGTGTGGTGGGCGGGGTTCCCGGCCCTGTGGCTGTGTAAACCACTGTTGTCACTTTCCTCTTGAGGTTCGTCAAGGGTTTCATCAATCGTGACAAACCCCTCTGCCCTGACAATGAGGAGTTTGTAGTGCTCGTGAGGAGGAATTACATCTTGAATCTTCGCTACCACGTGCCAAAGAGTGTGCTGGACCAGAGCTGGCTGAGGCCTCCAGGCATCCTGGAAAATGTAAATCTATAGTGGGCTGCTACTGTTGAAGATGATGGGGTGCTAAGAGCTTACCTTCTGGGTGTCCCGTTTTCCTTTGGTTCAACAGGGCTACTTTTCAAAGCTCTCAGAAGAAATGGAATGCCTCAGAGTTCATCAGTGGGGTTATAAAACCAACAGACATGTTTAGACAGAGCCTTTTTAAATACACAGGGACTTACTATATAGCCCAGGCTGGCTTTGAACCCCTAACCTTCCTGCCTCAGCCTCCCATGCCCTGAAATTACAGACATGTGACAGAGCACTCTGAATGGTTTCCAACCATGCTGTAGCAGTCTTGAAGCTAAGTGACTATCATGGGTTCCACAAAGAATGTTCTAGAACAATGGTTTTCAATCTTCCTAATGCTGTAATCCTTGAATACAGTTCCTCATGTAATGACTCCCAACCACAAAATTATGTTCATTGCTACTCCATATCTGTAATTTTGTTAGTTATGAATCACAATGTAAATATTTGATATGCAGGATATCCGATATGTAACCTCTGTGAAAAGGTCATTCATCCCCCCCAAAGGGGTCATGACCCATAGGTTGAGAACTGTGGTTCTGAAGCAGAGTGGCAGCTCCTCGCAGGATCCCTGGACTCCACCGCAGCCCCACCCTGTGAGATTCTTCTCATTTCCACAGCCTTCCCTTTAGAAGTTCTGATCAAGTTAGCAAGACCTAGTTCAGGGGTGCTGACCGACTTCCTGGAGGGGGACCTGAGGGGCTCCCCTGCCTTGAGTGTAAGACACTGGTGTCTCACTTCGATCACACCACCATGCCCTTAAGCTGCCACATGGGTCGCCACAGCCCGTGGCAGGGAGTGAGACAGGTGGGAAAGAGGCGTGTTCTCCACACAGGCTTCGAATCTGCTCAGGAAGATGTGCATGAGGAACCTTGTTCGGAAGTACTGCCGGGGAGTCTCAGCCGAGAGGAAAGCCATGGTAGGGCGGAAGACGTGGCATCTGCATGGTAGTGGGGGCATCTTGCACATCAGAGTCTTAGTACTAAAGCCGACGTTTACTGTCTACCTATGAGCCAAGGGTCACACTATTCCCATGGACTTATAGAGGAGGTGAGAAATATCAGCAGCTATAATTAGCATCCCTGTGTTGTTACCATGGGAACAGAATCGAGAAGGCCCCTGCACTGCACGAGACAGAATTGCCTGTGCTTGGGGACCCCTGTAGTCTTTTCTGTGAAGGGCTGCAGAGTCAATCTTTGAGGCTTTCTAGGCCAAATGCCCTGTTGTTCCTTTGCTTTCTTGCTATAGCAGGAAGTAGTCACAGACATGTATATACAAATGCCATAGCTATGTCCCAATAAAGCTTTACTTACAAACACAAGCAGCAGGTCACAAGCTACCTCTGGGCTGGAGTTGCAGAGCTCTGGTTTAGGAGAGAGAGAGAGAGATGCTCCCTGTCTTAGGGTTTCTGTGAAGAGACACCTTGACCACGGCAACTCTTACGAAAGAACATTTAATTGGGGGTGGCTTGCATTTTCAGAGGTTTAGTCCATTATCACCATGGTGCGCAGGCAGATGCGCTGGAACCGAGAGTCCTACATCTTGACAGGCAGACAACAGGAAGTGGTCTGTCTCACTGCGCTTGGCTTGAGAATGTGAGACCTCAAAACACTCCTCCGCAGTGACACACTCCCTCCAGCAGGATCACATCTTCCAATAGTGTCATGCCCTTTGGGGGCCATTTTTTTCCCTAACCACCACACTCCCTGAAGCTCTGAAATCTCCACCCATAAACCAGTGTAAAGGTACCCACAAAAGTACCAGCCCACTCTCCACCAGGGTAAGCTGTAGGGCATTTGTGACACGGCTCCTGTCGGGAAGCAGCCCAGGGCCGCCCAGTCTACGCTCTGAACTGTCTGTTACCAGATGCAGCAAAAGGTGGTCACAAGCGAAATCTTCAGGGGGAAGAAGGACGGCTACACAGACAGCTTAAACCAGCCCTTCGCCGGCAGCCGGCTGGGTGAGTGAGCATTTGGATCAGTCGTGGGAGGGCAGGCAGCAGGTCTTCCCTACAGGGCTGGTGACCCTGCTATTCTGGCTCCTTCCCCTAGATGAAGGCGACATAAATCCCAAAGTGCTCCAGCTGCTTGGCAGTGAGAAGATCCAGGTACAATCCTGTGCGCAGCCTCCGCCAAGACCCCTACTATGTCTGAGGCCAGGGCATGCTCTCCCCACGAGTGTCTAGAAATGCGAAAACACAGGGGTGCAGCTGGGTTCGTTGGGGCTTCCCACGGCTACTCTGGGTATTAGAAATACTAGGTGGCATTTGCCACCAGAAGCATACTACCATTCCTGCCTTCAGTCATCCCCCAAACCATCTTGGTTTGCTCTTCTATGCAACTGAGAGATGTAGCCAGGACCGATATCATGAGACACCATACTGGTGAGGGGCAGTAGATCGATGACCCCAGAACTGACACTCGCCTCAACACAGCCGCCAGGAGTTCCCAGGCGGGTTACTGCTTCTAATCACGTGACTTTGTGGGTGGCGGCGGGGTGATGGGTGAGGCCCTGGTTGGGTGGCTGCTCTCACCTGCTTGGTTCTGGAGAAAAGTAGGAGAGAATGGAGATTCCCCCTGACTGTGAAAACCCAGGAGTCATGAGTGCTCTCCTCTCTGCTGGCCTATCAGAGCAGACCCAGGAGGCTGGATCCGCAGCCTCAGTTTCCTCAGAGGGCTGACTAGTAAGGTAGAACTGAGAATCAAAACCTTCCAGAGCCAGGACAGCAAAGCAAAAGTGTTAATACAAAAGCTGGGTTAGTCCGAGGCAGCGCCACTGCGTTCCAAGAGAGGCTCTGTCCCCTGCCCTCCTGCTGACACTAACCACCTTGTAGTATGGTGTCCCCGTCATCAAGTATGACAGGAAAGGCTTTAAGGCACGGCAGAGGCAACTCCTCCTCACTCCGAGGGCAGCGTACGTGGTGGAACTTTCCAAAATCAAGCAGAAGATCGAGTACTCGGCCCTGAGAGGTAGGCAAGCTGTCTCAAGTAGGCGTCTGATGTCTCTCATGTTTCGGGATGGGGCCACTCACTAAGCTTTGGGGCTCAGTGGATGCACCTATCTCCCCCCCCACGGGGGGGGGCTACAGATGCCCTCGATATGTTTCATTTTTATGTGGGTGCTGGGTATCCGAACTCAGGTCCTCAAGCTTGGCCATCTCCCCAGGCCCTGTCTTCTTCATTAATTCTGAACTCTGTATCTATGCTAAGGTGTCTCCACTAGCAGTCTGAGCGATGGAATCCTGGTCATTCATGTTTCACCAGGGGACAAACAGCAAAAGGTACCTGTGCCTTCCGGCCTCTGCTGGTGTGGAAGCTGCTGTGGCTGAAACTAAGTTGAACCCTGCAGAGCCTCCACATTCAAACCACTCATCCTGAACCCGCTCTGTCACCGTCTCCACAGGGGGACGCCATCCTGCAGTGTGACTACATATTTGAGGTGGCCACTAAACTGGCCATGCTGATTAAGAAGGAACATGTCGTCCGCGTTGTTCAAGGAAGGTAGGGGCTTAGTCACAGTTACGAGGCTGCCAGCATGAGTCCCACCTGCTTCCTCCTGCAAAAAGATGGAAGGGGTCCTCCCATGGGGATCGGGGGACTCCCCTTGTCTCTGTAGCAAAGAGCATTCCTTTCTCCATCTTGATCTTGGGCTCAAGGTACACAAAGGAAATCACCGACCTCAGGAAGTCATCTTCTTCAGTTTTCAAAAAGGGTGCTGATGGTCCTGGGACCATTATCACTCACCCAGTGTGCGCAGAGTGTGCAGGCCCACCTCTGCTGTGGTGGGGTGCCTGTGCACTGACTGGCCAGCAGAAGGGCTGGCTTTTGGGGGGGGGGTGAAAGGACTGGCACTGAGAGACAGAGAACTGGTTGGTTCTCTCAGTAGCAGTGGAGCAGCCCTTAGCTGTTTGGTCCCCCAGCAAGGCCGGCTGAGGTCGGGCTACCCAGCATGCCTGAGGCCCAAGGCTGGCAGTGAGACTGTGGACTGAAGGCCACAGCCGACTCTTGTGCTCAGCCCGAGTGTCCACAGCAACTTGCGGCTGTGCTCGCACAGCCCCTTCCAGCCGGATGCTCCCGGTAGAGGCCTGCTCTCTGCCCCCAGCTTTTACAACTTAACGGGTGAATTTGTAGGTAGAGAGTGAGCGCGCACTCTGTCGTGATGGACCTCGGAGGAATCGTCGAGCAGTTGTGGTTGTCAGAGTGAACCATGTAGGCATCATTTAAGCGTCAGATAGCCCTTTAAAGAGCTGAAGTGTGGGACTGATTTGAGAGTGACTGCAGAAGCATGCGGGGCATTTGTGAGAATGTCCTTTGACTGGCCACATTCGTAACAAACAGTATAATAAAGCAGGGATTCAAACGCCAGCGAGGGGAGCTTCCCAAAGGAGTTTCTTTCGTAGACTAAAAGGCATGTCAGTAATTCGTCCCTCGCTGTGTTTTAAGTCTGCAGTTTTACATCAGTCCTGGGAAAGAAGGCACAATACTTTTTGAGACTGGAGTGGAAGACCAGGTCTATAAGGATAAAAGCGGACAGTTAACAGTGGTGAGTGGCTGCATGGAAAGAGATGGCTGCGTGGGAGGACACACTAGATGGTGTGTAAAAGCATGTAACAAATTGGTTCATTTCCCCCTCCGTTCCCAACGGATTTACTCTGGAAGAAAGGAACAGAATGCCACTTGAAATAGTAAGTTAGTAGTGAGTGAGACAGGGAGGCCAGGTGTCAGTGGACCAGAGAGGGTCACATGACCCAATTATCATTCACAAGTATTAAAGCCCAGCTGCTCACTGGCTTGCAAAGGCTCTCCCGTGTGCTCAGGTACCACCCTGAGATGCAGAAGATCCTAGGTCTAAGGAGACTCAGAGATCTGAAACCACTGCGTCAAGAAAACTGAGTTCTCATACACTGGTGACAAGGTCCTCACAGTCCTCTCTGGGTTGCAGCAACCTGAGGATGGTTTTTGGTGGTGTGGTGCAAGGAAGTAACATGTTGAAAGCAGAAGTGGGTGGGATCTATGAAATGCATTTTCTATATACATTCAAGCTTACATGTAAAACTAGTTTGCAGGTATAACTAGTTTACAAGTGCCTTCCACAGTAGAGTGGCCGCCATCCCCGGCCAGGGACAAGTGAAAGGGTCACTTTGAGTGTAAAGTGCGCAGTCTTTTAGTGACGTGAGATGTTGCCAGGACACTGTGGTCACAGTCCATCTTCCTCTGTACCTACACAAGGGTGAAGATGGTACACTGATGGGTCTCTGTGCATTGCTTTCTAAGCTGGCTGGTCCCTGAGGAGGTAGAGGGTTCCCAATGGTAGCTTCCTCCTCCAGGGCTGAGGCTCTAAAGCCAGGTTTCCCTCTCCTCAGGTGTCAACAGGGAAGAAGACCTGACAGAGGATGCCCTTTGCCCTCTAAAGTCACTATTTCTGTTCCAACTGAGCAAGCACGGACTTCATCCAGATAGCCACGTCTTCAAGGAAAGTGCCAGCAGCTCCTGGAGAATGTGCTCTATCAGTAGAAGCTGTGCTATGCAAAGCCAGACCTCAGCCTCCTGGGTGCCAGGTGGTAATGCACTCAAATGTTTCCTGGGAGTCAACCTTGAGTCATCCACCTGTCCCCAGTAGATCCCAATTCAGGCACACCAAGAAGTGGGTAGCAGACTTTGTACCTCTGTCAAGCTGCTGAGACATGGGAGTAAAGGAAATTTCATGGAGATGCACAACTTGAATTCTGCTGTAAATGACACTTTCAAGCTGCCAGGGACTGGGCCAGGTTCCCATGGGCGCTTTAGCTCCTAGAGGGTGTGACACCTACTAAACCATAACTGGAGACAGTGCCCTTGCTCTGTGCTGTGCACCGCAGCCCTGAAAATAGGCGTTCCCAAACAGACCAGAAGGCAGGCGTGAGTAGGAGCACAGTTTAACGTTTATTTACATGTGTCCATAGACGCTTTCACAAGAGTGAGCGTGTCTAAAACTCCCAGCATTGTCTCCACAGCGCAGACAGGAAAGTTAGGGGTGTGCTAAGATGACCAGTGACTTTGGGTGGAGCCCTCTAGCCCGCACGCACCCTGGGGAGGGCTGAGTACCAGCAGTGAGCAGCAGGTAGGGAAAGTTGCACCTACACGGGACCATGACTTAGAGAGGTCAAACAACCCATCTTCCACAGGAAGGCAACAGAAGGCTGTGCCTGCTGGGGGATGGGCCCCAGTTGCCACAAACACTGGACTTGGTTATGATGGCTAGCTATTCCAATCTATTTTAATTGTGAGCTGTTAGTGTGCAATAAAACTTCACTCTTGACACCAAATCCAAGGCCAGTGGTTCACTGAACGGCTCTGAACTGCAGTGCTGGTGACTGCCTTTCGTGCTAGCCCAGGAAATCTGGAGGCAGAGCTTTGGAAGGCATGACTCTGGATCAGGCCCTGGCAGACACAGCTGTCGGCGTTTCCAGCACCTTGGAATGTTTGCCAGGCCTGTTCCTATCCCTGGGAGCGGAGGTGCAAAGTTGCAGGCACAAGGTTTGAGGAAAGAGTAGAGAAAGCTGCCAAACAGTAACATAAGGCGCAGAGGCCAAGGCAAGTCACCTACGCCACCAACTCCCTCTGCACACGCACATTTAAATAGTGTAGACAGTGACTTTTCTGTTCCTACAGAACACACCAGGACTGACACTCCCTCTGCACACGCACATTTAAATAGTGTAGACAGTGACTTTTCTGTTCCTACAGAACACACCAGGACTGACACTCCCTCTGCACACGCACATTTAAACAGTGTAGACAGTGACTTTTCTGCTCCTACAGAGCACACCAGGACTGACACTCACTTTTACTTCCCACAAAAGTTGAACCCATAGGGCGGGGCTGACGTTTAAAACAAACAGTATAAAAAACTCATGAAACATGATCTGTAAGCTCCCTTTCTTGGCTCTGAATACAAAAGTTTTGCCACACCATTGTGTAAAAAGCATCTACACGGTTCCTCGATCCAGTCGGGATTGTTTACTTATTGTTGCCTTTTCTGCCAGATACAAGAGAAAGATATATGACTGTCACGCACAAAGTGAGCTGTAAAAACCGTCACAAAATAGAAACTTTTAAAAACGTTTCAGAGATTATCCACTATCATACCTTTGGTCTAAAATATAAATCAGGCGGAGGTGGTGCACGCCTTTAATCCCAGCACTCGGGAGGCAGAGGCAGGCAGATCTCTGTGAGTTCGAGGCCAGCCTGGTCTACAAGAGTTAGTTCCAAGACAGACCCCAAAGCTAAAGAGAAACCCTATCTCGGGGGAAAAAAAAGTAACAATTCCTTCATCAAGTACTCACCTTACCTTGTAACTACTCTACTCACAACCACCCATGCCAATCATGACTCATCTGCACAGAAGCAGAGGGGACTGGAGGTAACTGACATGTCCTCCTCACAAGCACCTGTGCCCCACAGTCACTTGTCCCCACCAGCAATCACACACATCCTCGAAAACAAACAAGACTCAAAGGTATCTGCACGCCCACTCTATTCTGCAGGAAATAAAAACTGAAGGGAGCTATACGAGATAGCAGGGAAATGCCCTGAGTCAGTCTGCGAGCTCCTAGGGGTGTCCCTACCTGGTGCCACCATGTCAGGGGGGGAGGGAGGGACACAGTTCCTAACCAAGGGCAAGATGCCCACTTAAGGAAAGGAGGCATCACGGGGAGCAGACCCTTAAGGCAGCGGTCTGGAGCAATGGCTTGCAGGTATTCAGATGACCTTCTGGGATGGGGTGTGTCAAGCCCAGTAATGGGCAGAGCACAGAAGACAGCAGAACCCACTGGCAGGAAACGATCTGCTCCTTGCCAGACAGCTGGGCTGCCACACTGAGGGACCACAGAGAGGCTGGACGCACACTTGGTCCCCTGTCCACTACTACAAGCTGAGACTATTGGCCAATGAGCTCTAGTCACAAAACCGTACACAGAGCAGACTCCCAGCCTGGCCAGGCTGCTCCGGGTTGCCACCTACACAGCCCCTCAGAACTGTCAAATGAGCCCTTAAAGGAGTGTCACTTAAGAAGCCCTAACAGGTAGTCAGCACCTATAAAATAAATACTGCGACAAAGGCTCTCACACACATGCCAAACTCATTCATGCTTTTCCTCCAAGAGCCAAGAAAGGCCGGCTCCAGGCTCTCACGAGAAGTGGGGTCCTTAGACACAGCCTGTTCAGAAGGGGTGCGCACCTGGGTCAACACAGAGGCAATCCACTTTGTCGAGAAATATCAAAATAATCATCTGGCTTGTTACAAAAGTGTCTCCAGACTCCAGGGGAAGTGGGAGGTACCCTGAAGCCTGCACAGGGTCTGAGGGGCAGGGGCAAAGGGAGGGTGGAGGGCAGCTTGCGCTTGCCCGCTCACTGGTGGAGGTGGGCCCGGTCATCTGGACGCTTGATGTGGATCCTCCGCACTCGTTCAATCCTCTCCCGTTCTCGTTCCTCATCCTCGTCCAGGTGATGGGAGCGTCCAGCTGCCCCACCTGTGGCCTCGAGGAGTGCATTGTCAGGTCCTCGGCCATCCTGGGCCTCATACAGCAAAATGTTCAGGGTCTCCTCATAAATGCGTGCTTCAGGGAACTCAACCTGTGCCCCAAATACAAAGTGGGTGCATTAGCTGCATATGGCCACTGCCTCGAGCTGTACTTCACAGCAGGGCCATAGGCTGATGATGAAGACAGCCATGGGGAGCTAACAGTGTCACAGACTTTGTCTGCCGGTTTCTTATACTGGGGCCTCTAGCAGACTCATGGCTGCAACCAGAGCCTGCAGCTGCTCAGGTGATGCCTTCCTTTCGGGGATGGGGGGGGGGGAATTAACACCTGCTGCTTTATTCTCAGGCTTGAGCCAGGCAGCCTCAGACACGGGCCTAGGCACGGAAGATGCAGCAGCTGGGAGAGCAAAGTCCTAGCTTTTGAGCAACTGAAAGAAGGGAGCCCAGGACAATGAAGGTCCTGGGGCTGTGAAGGAGGAAGCCCCAGAAACTATGAACACCTAAACACCCCACAGTGGCAGGAACTGCTTCTCCACATACAAAGGAGCAGTGGTACACAGCCACCTAGACAAACGGGCGACCGACAGCAGGCGTGAGAGGCTGAGGCTGGGAAATCAAATTGCTACTACAACTCCAATCATAGGGCTGGTTTGAACTTGTGGCCTGAATCCCACAGTGGCAATTGCTAGCAAAACCAAAACAATATATATTGGGGCCAGTGAGATGGCTCGGTGGGTAAAGGTGCCAGGCCTAACAACTTGAGTTCAAGTCCCAGGACCCACATGGGGTAGAAGGGAACCAACTCCCACAAACTGCTCTCTGGCCTTCATCCACATGCCAAGGAGGGGTGGGGGGACACAGGGAGAGAATATTAAAAACAGGAACAACAACAACAATAAAACCACGGTTCCCTAGGAACAGGACAAGACCTAGTGTCCTACACTGATACTCCAACAGCTAGGAAATGGTTGTAAACTACTCAGGATTGTGAAGAAGCAAGAAAAATCTCAGTTCATGGGAAAGCTCACTCAGCAGATGCCAGTGCCACGAGGACACGCTGGAATCGCCCGGCAAACGCCCAAAAGCAGCTGTTACAACAAAACAGCAGCAGCAACCAGCAAGAAGTGAAGACAGGGACGCAAATGCATACTGCAGAACTGAAAGCCATAACAACCCACAGACAGGGTCGGCCATGGTGCTGATCACAGGAAGAGTCCGCAGAAGCCACAACTGAACAGTCATGCCAAGAGCAGACACAGGAAGGGTGCGGCGCTGCTGGATTACCATCTACTCAGCAAGGATTAGGGACCGGACTAAAGGTTGCGCAGGGCTGAGCGACAAGAGCAGTAGTAACACACCTGGAATGCCGTCATCAAGTCACTACCATGCAAAACAGAACAGGCAGCTTAGACCACGACTCAAGTGTGGAACCACATAGCTCAGCACTTGGGGAGGAGCAGGAAGAACTGTTATCATCTAGGACCAGTCCTGCCGCCACCAATTACCTGGAAAACCACGGCCTTGGGCTCCCCTGAGGGACACAGTCATTGCCAAAGGAGCCAGGGAGAAGAGAAGGGCTCTGAGCCTCCCAGCCAGGTTCTGCAACCAACAAGCCTAACACGCAAGCTCAGGCTTCCTCTCGGAGGCTTCTGCTCGCCTAAGATCATCTGGGCTCCAAGCGTGTGCTTGCTGAATCCCTTTGCTCCCCAGTAAGCTCTAAAATGAGAACTGGGAACATTTAAGAACTTAATGAAAGCATGAAGCAGCTTGCACAGTGAGCGGGCGGCTCTGGCCCACAGCCATGTTTGCAACAAAGAGCCTCAGCACTCTCCCCTTGGCTACCTCAGAAGCAACCTCTACCTGTCAGGATAGATTCTGAATACCTGTGCTTAGCAAGGGCTTAGCATATGCAGGGGAGGAGCAGGAGCACCTGGGGAACCACCATCCCAAGGTGGTGGCCATGACGCTGGGTGATGTACAGCATATGGCACGACACTTGTTAGCTCCTGTGACTTCAATTTTTCATCATCAATTAAGGTTCTGGCATCTCTCTGTGGTCTGGTTTTGTATCACCAGTGTTTTGCTAGCTTTGGGACCCATAGAACTACATCTCCCAAAGCTGCAGGGGTGACAGTAACTCGATCCAGTGACTGACAGACTGTACACAGACGACTAGAACTGTGGCAATCTGCTTTTCGTAGAATCAAAATGTCACAGTTAATCCAATTTCTCTTAGGGTGAGCAGGAGACGACGGAATGCAGAGCAAGCAGAGGGGAAAGTGGGGAGGAGGGAGGCCACCCTCTCCCTGAGTGGGCAAGCAGGCCGAGAGAGTGCGGCTGACAGCCAGCTGGGTTCAGCAGGACCCTGCTATATGATCCAGCTTTATAGGACAGCAAGAGTGACAGACACTGTCTATTGGCTTGAGAGAATGACGCAAAGATAAACCCAATACCCAGCTCAGGAAGGAAGTTGGGTGGCTTGGAAAGGTGACATGTGGGAGGTTGAAGGGATGGCTGTGGGGTTAAGAGCACTGGCTGCTCTTCCAGAAAACCTGAGTTTGGTTGCCAGGAACCAGCTCCGGGGAATCCAATGCACCTGCACTCATGTGCACATACCACATGAAGATAATAGTTTAAGAAGGAAGGGTGTGTGGGGCCTATGACAGTAGAAGACAGCTCTAGATCAGCAGACAAGAGAAGGACAGAGGGTAGACAGTCAAGGGGACGCTTGGAAGGCAGCAGTGCCATCTGAGTCTTGGCGGGGTCTCCGCGGGGCTGTGCTGGTAGGAAGCACTCCTGCACAGGGAGGACAACCCGGCACACACTGGCCGTCAGAAGGGCCAGCAATGTCAGATGGAGAAGGCACTGGCAGCCAGGCGTACACGGGTGCAGGAACAAACCTGATTCTGCCTGGACTGGCCAGAGTGAGTGGGGAGCATGGCCATCTCTGCTTGCCCAGGTCAGCAGGAACCACACTTGTTTCCCTGAGGTCTACATACAGACCTGCCCTAGCCCAATGAGGCAGGCAGGGAAGGCATACGAATCAGCACGTACTCAGGGCCCCCAATAGCTCTTACTTTGGTCTGCTTCTTCTCCGTGGCATAGACGATGGAGGTGCAACAGACTTCCGCAATTTTTCGGCCCTGGCCGTAAAATGACCAGCAGCAGATTTCGTCCCCGATGACGTCCTTTATGAACAGGACCCTCCCGTTAAAGCGCAGGGAAAGTTTATCAAAGAGCTCGATGTTCTTCAACATATTGTCATCAGAATTGCTGCAAAGAGCATTCGGGGAGGTGAGCACAGGCTGCAGCCGCTGCAGATGTCCACCCGGTATTTCACACACGGGCCTCCCCGGCTCCTTTCTACTTAGTGACCCTTTGAGAGAGGCACTGTAGTATCTACCGCCCAAGGAAGAACACGGAAGCTCAAAGACAACAGTTCACTGGTCCAAGTCCACAAAATGTATCATTGGCAGAGTGGCCTGAAGGCTGTGCTCATAACCATGATGCATGCCTGCCCTACACAGGCCTAAGTAGATTACTGAATGCAGGGCCTCGGGCACAAGCTACTGAGCCTGCCCCATGAGGCACATAACAGCAAAGCCCAAGGAAGACATCTTTTTTCAAGACTGGGTTTCTCTGTCTATCCCTGGCTGTCCTGGAACTCACGCTATAGACCAGACTGGCCTCAAACTCACAGAGATCCGCTTGCCTCTGCCCCCGCCCCAGTGCTGGGATTAAAGGCACATGCACCACCACCCCTCAAGGAAGACTTTTCATCCTTGGTCAGTCTGTGGGTCTTTACTGAACCCATTAAATTCTTACAGCTCTCAAGTTGCTCATTTACAGAGCATGTTCCCAAGAGTCAAAGGGCATTGCTGGGGTCATTGTTAAAATAGTGCAGTCCCCACTAACTGAACAGTCACAGAAGACCAGCAGTCCACTCCTAGTGTCTAGAAGAAAGGAGAACCTAAGTCCACGAAGCATGTAAACTTGAACTCCCAGCAGCATTATTCATAACAGTCACAAACCGCAACAACCCAAATGCCCATGCTGATGGCAAATGAAATGTGGCAGGTCCATACGGTAAAACAGCATTCTGCCAGAGAGGAAAGACGCGCTGGCGGCGCTCCAGGGCATGAACCCTGAAAACATTACACTAAGTGAAGGGACTGGTCACAAAACCAACATGTTCGATCACACGACAGACACAGACGTGTAGACTAACAGCTGCTGGAGGCCAGGGAAGATGGGGAGACGGCTAGTGGGGTGGAAATGTCCTGAAGTATTGGTGGCTGCACTGCATGGGGTTCCCCTCAACATTCCCCTACCTACCCATCTATCTACCCAGCTAAAGTGCAGAGGTCCTCCAGTGGGATGGACAAGGCAGAGCCTGGCCCACTGCTGCCTGGCGCTTACCTGGTGTAAGAGTATTTGTTGTTACTTCTATTGTAGAGCAACTTCACGGCTGGCTGTGGGTGGGTTAAAAGAGAGGAGTTACTAGGCATACAGGTTCAGTGCACACTGGCTTCCCAGAGGCTGTGGGCACAGACTTGCAGAGCTTACAGGAGGAGGAGGGTTGCTGCATGCTCCAGGGGCAGAGGTAACACAGATGGGGCTTCCCACTCAGAATCCAGTTTTTATCTTGAAACACAGGCACTGCCACCCTACCCCAAACACCCCATACTCACGTACACACTTATACGCACACAGACACACACTGAGCCTCTGAGCCTGGGACAATCCTCACGCTCAGACACACTCATAAAGACAGATAGACAGACAGACAGACAGACAGACAGACAGACAGACACACACACACACACACACACACACACACACACACACACACACACACACACAGCCTCCGAGCCTGGGACAATCCTCACACTCACAGACACACTCATAAAGACAAATACACACACACACACGCACACCCCATTCCCAAGCCTCTACACACCTTATTTGAAGTCGCTATAAGCCTCTGTTCTTCCTTGGAGGAGGTGACGACAGGAACTTTGCAGAAGGGTTCATAAGTATCTTTGTTCTGCTGGAACAAAAAATGCTTTCAGCCCAGGGCTCTACCTAGCACACCGCTGCTTAAGCTGCTCAGCCAGCAAGCCAGGCCCTGATGAGACACAGGACAATCCCTGTTATTAGGAAGGGGTAAGACTAGGGGAGCAGTCTGCTCTGTTTAGGGCTGTGGTAAATAGAAAATGACACAGCTCTCTCTGCCCAGGAAACCCTCAGTACGCAGGTGATGGCGTCAAAAGCTCCCACAACCCACTATAATGATGGCAGCAGAATGAAGAAAGAGAATGCAAGGAGAGAAGTCAGAAGACAGAGGGGTCAAAGGTTGAGCTGGCAAGCAGGTGCCAGCTGAGAGACATGGAGGGAGCCAAAAGCAAAGCCCATGCAAGGTAGGAAAGAAGCCTGATAGACCTCAGGGACCACCACAGGCTAGGGGCCAGGGTGAGGGCAGAGCCACCACAGGTACTGGAGAAAGGTCCACATTCCTGCAGTGATGGCAGAGCAGAGGACAGAGATGTGTTGCTACTCTCAACTATGCATAAGTCCCCCAAGCCTGCCAGCCCCAGATGACATTCAGTCATGCTTACATCCCACAGACAGAAAAGAGTACAAGGCTTCTTTGGTTTTTAATGAGAGGGTTGCTATGTAGGCTGGGCTGGCCACAAACTTGTGATCCTCTGCCTCTGCCTTCTGAATCCTGAATTTCAGGCACCACACCTGGCAGCAGAGGGCTCCCTACAGGGCAACACCTTCTCCACAAGAGGATCTCAGTGAAGAAAGCCAGTCTATTATCCAACCATAAAGGCCCTGGAAGACTAGGACTCCCAGCCAGACATATTGTAGCTTTTCCTCAGGCCTCAGGAGAAGCCAAGGGCCATCCAATTACGTATGGGAAGCTTCTCAAACATGACATTGGAACCAACACAGTAAAAATGCAAGGGAGAGAGAGAGTCACTGAAGGAACAGACAGGCAAGGACAGATGTGGCACCTTCTGAAACAAGGGCAACACAGCACGAAGACAGCTTTCAGACGGGAAAGGGAACGGACAAGGAGGCAAGTCCTAGAGGCTGAGCCTTGGATCTGAAGCCAGAGAAGCCAGAGGACATGTCCCAACACGGAGATGACAGAGGATCTTGGTGGTATCTGGACAGTCCAGCATGAGACTGCCCTACCTGTGAACTTGGGGCTCAAGTAGGGATAGATATGCAATTAGAAATCAAGTAAACAAAATGCCCTGGGGAACAGTAAGATTGACAATGACAGGGTGAACTCAGGACACTGTCTAACCCAAAGCTGTGATTAAACTCTTCTGCGAGAAGGAACATGTACGCTTGGTGGAGGGGAGGGAACTCACGAGGTGAGGTCTAATTTTCTCTAAATCCAATAGGTCATGTCTAAAGCTGAGAACAGATAGCAGCAGAAAGGCTGCTTCGGGAAGGGGGTACGGAAAGTGGGGAGGGCTATGGTGGCACAAGCCATCCATCAATCACGGAGTGCTGCTGTACTTCCTAAATGATGTGCCTGCATAATGTCAATACATGTAAGAATGAGTGAAATTCATGACATTTACAAGGACTCACAGGCAAGAGATGTGTGTGGAAGGCCAGTACCGTGAACTCAGGACCACGAATACTGTTCCAGTGAGGGCCAGACACAGCTCCAAGGCTCAGGGAAGGCGCAATCACAACCCTATAGCAGCACAAAAGGAAAAAGCTACCAACTACATGTGCTTTGTGGACTTGGTCCTGCTTCAGTACACAGCAAGAGTGAAGAGTGAAGAGTGAAGCAAGAGTGAAGGGAGTGTATCTGGAGGTTTCTGTGGACTTCCAACAACAACTGTAGGAAGTCAGTCTCCTGGTGGAGCCAGAAGGGCTGCAATCTACCTGACATGATGCAACCACACAGGCCCTAAGATAAAGCTCTGAGCACAGACAGTGTTTCTGAAGTGCCATCAAATATCCCTTAGTCATCAGTATCCCAGGTGGGATGGAACAAACGACCAGAGCCTAATGACAGGGGAATGGCTCCCTGAGGGCCGTGTTCAAACTCTTCGGAAGCAGACAAAGCTCTGCTTCAGCAGGTCCCAGGCTTACTCTGCAAAACGCCTCCCAATGTCTCAGTGAGGTAGAGGCCATTTGCAGGGAGGAAAGGAAGGTGGCAGATAGATCTGGTATCCCTCCTGTGGGCAGACAGAGGGGTGCCTACTTGTAAGGCCGCCTGGCACTCTTCCAGCAGGCCCTGCACCAAGTAGTACTTGGCTTCAGCTAGCAGCTCCTCGATCTCCCGGCGGCTCTCAGGCAAGGGCACAGCCCCATCTCGAAGATAGTTGAGTATTGTCCCGAAGTGCTTCCCACAGCGGTCAATGAGGATCCAGCCTGCAGTGGGGTGATAGGGTAACTAGTCACATGGTACTTTTCAGGGGAGGTAAGCACCAATCCCCCCAGACTCCTGTGGTCATCATCCCCATGAGACCCCAGGGCAGCTAAAGCCTGAAAATGTGCTCTCATGGACCTGGCAAACCCGAGACACCAAAACCCCAACTCCAGCAGCAGCGCCGATTCACCAAACATCCCTGACCGTGACCTCCGGTCAGCATGGACCTAGCCATGACTTCACGCAGCAAACACTCCAGGGCTAGTGACAGCAACAGAACAACAGACTCTGCCATCAAAGGGTTCAGTCAACAAGAGACGGTGAGCAGAGAGCTTTCACTGGATATGGAAGAATGTCCCCTGATGGCCAGCACCAGGCAGGAGGGTAATGGTCAAGTCTAACCTCTGCTAACCAAGTGTCCTCTCCAATTGTCACTAGCTTACTTCTCCTCCACCTGGGCCCACTGGCTTTCAAAATCTCCTGAAATGTGACCTCTTTGGAAGATGTTCAGGAGGCCAGGCCTGGAGCCTGGTTACAAAGAAGCAACAAAAAGAGGTGGAAACGGGCAAAGACCTGTGACCTCTCATGCATGAGAGCATGGGAAACACTCAAAAGCAGTCAGCATGTGGGGTGGGGTAAGAGGGTGGAGGGGATAGGGGGGTGTGGTTAGGGGATGAGGACTAGGTTGGAGAGATGGCTGAGCAGTTAAGAGCACTGACTACTCTAAAGGACCGGGCACCCACATGAAGGTTCACAAGCACCTGTCACTCCTGTCTCAGAGCATCAATATCCTTTTCTGACCTCTGTGGGCACGGCACACTCACGTGGTACACAGATATACATGCAGGCAAAATGTCCATACACTTAAACAAAAATAAATAAATCTGAAAAAAATTTTAAAGCAGTCAGATGGGTAAAAGCCAGATCACACAGTGAGTGCAGGCAAGGGGACTTGGTCATGCCCGACCAGTGCATAGCATGGTACGGAGGGATGAGCAGGAACCGGCTCCCACTGCCTTCCCCCTCTGCTCTCTGTGTACCTCTACTTCTGACTCCCCTGTGTCCTGTCCTGGGTCCTCAGACCCCTAAGCCAGGGGGAGGGGACACTCAAAGCATCTTTTTCACATGTCAAGTCACACACCCGGCCAGCTCATTTTGCCCCCGTCTCCTATATCCAGCTCTGCCAATGGCCTCTGGTGGTTTTGGTGCTGACGGGGATCTTCTGTACCCTACGAGGCCATTGCCATTTCCTCTCCTGGGCCTCCTCAGACTCAGGGCAGTCTTCCTCCAGAGCCTTCACGGAGGAACTGCCACAGCACCGTGCTTCCCGCATGCAGCAGGAAGAATGTTCAATCTATGAACACAGGCATGTGCTGCTAAGCAGTCTGGGATGGCAAATCCTACAGTGACCTCCAGGTAGGGGCCAGACATCCCTCTTTCTGGGTCTGAGAAAACAAGACAGCACTTTCTACTGCATACAATGCACCACAAGCAGCTGGGTGGGTCAGGCCAGGGGCTGGGTAGGGAGCACACCCTTTCCCCCAAGTGTGGCCTCAACTGATTCAGCCAAAAAATGGCGAAAAGGGAAAAGTGGGCCCAGGGCTTCTTCAACTCTAGCATTGCAAGCAAAGTCAGAAATTCCGATTTTTCTGTCAATCTCCTCATTTTTGAAAGATGGTAAATTCATTTAAACAGCTCTCAACCTATCAAAAGGCAAATAAAACATGTATATGTATGCAAATTGAATTCCGCCTGCATGCATCCGGCCTACAGCCCTCAAGATCCTCAGACCAAATGAGGACACAGTATGGAATGACCGTATTACCTCCCCAACTGCTCTTCTAGAGGAGGCTTATTCTCTGCATTTCCACAGATACAGAGTCCCCAAGATGCTTGGTGGACTCCAGTGGGGGGTGGGGGATCAGATTCAACCACTAGGAATAAGGACTCTCAAGCTTCAGGAGAAAGAGCAGTCAATGACAAACTTGGCCGACAGGAAAGGGCCTGCTTGTGTCTTGCCTTCCATGCGTGATCAGCTCAAGCTGCTGGGGAAATGCCAAGAGGCCCCAATTCCATTACCCAAGTGACAGCCCAGAGTTTCCATAAACGAACAGGCAGGCTGCGACACTGGGCTCTGGCTCAAGAACGTCAGGAAATGCTTGTGGAGAAGGCATACTTTGAACAAATAAGGGCAAAGGAGCCAGGCACATTCTCCATGAGGTTTCAATTAGCATTTTGACTTGAAATATTTTGGATACTCTCAAAGCAGGAACCTATAGCTCAGCCAGCTCAACCGCCTACCTGGAGAACAGCAACCAGTCATCAAGCAGCTCCTTGCTCCTTGGAGCACGCAGCATTTAGGACAGCTTCCAAGGCCATCAGGATGCAGGATGGGCGATGCAGCCCAGAAGCCCTGACTGTGCTCCAGATGCTCAGTACCTACACAGTGGTGACAAGCAGGGGCTCCTGCCAAACCCCAGCTGTCACCTGCCTGCTCCACACCTCAGTATTCCCCTTAAGCTTTGTCTTACAGTCTCTTCCACAGACGGAATGCAATGCTGGCATGCAGGTATGATAGAGAACACACAGAAAGCATACAGCACAACACCAGCCTGTCGGCAGCACTCACAGTTACAGGTCGGTGACAATGAATGCACCACATCATCGGTGCTGGAGAGGACAGCAGCAGGACCCCAGGAAGCGGCAGGTTCCAGAGCCCGGGAGGGAAGGGAGCCAGTGTGGCTTTCAGGGAAGAAGGCTGCTGCGGGAGGGGTCGAGGGGCATGGGCTCACCTCACGCAAGCACACTGGTGTTTCCTCTCCGGGGAAGCCTGAGATCTCCTTCTGCTTCCCTTTCTTCTCTAGGAAGCCTGTCCCCACCGCACTCAGGTATTTACAACTTCAAGCCTGCCCAGTCTCCACAGTCACTCTGAGATAGTTGTTACAAACTCAAATTCCCAGCACTGGCTCTACTGATCAAGTGGATTAAGATTTGTGAGATGGCGCCTGCGAGGCACTGAGCAGCATTCCAGGCACCCAGGTTGTGAATCAAAAGCATCTCTAGACATTGCTAAATATCCCTTAGGTCACAAACAACAGTTCATGTCTGAGAATCGTGGAGCAAGATCAGGAAGTGCAGACAGAGTTCTGCCTATCAAGTGCAGTCCCCAGGTTCTATTCCCAGGAGAGAGGGGTAAAAAGGAAAGGAAAGAGGAAAAAGGGGAGAGGAAGGAGAAAGAGACCTGACTGTAAAAGCAAGCATAAATGCAGAGGCACTGAAGAAAGCTGAGGTAAGTCAGACTGGGAGAAGATGTCTACAAACAGAATCACAAGGAGGCAGGATCCAGAACATGTACTTTACAGAGCAGCAGGGGTTTAAAAAGGGGGAAAAAAGAAATTGTAAATTAGATGCATGCTGTGGACTATTTAACTATGTAAAGATGTGTTATATAAAATGCTGCATTTGTTTAATTATGTAAAGATGTGTTGCTGTTTTACCTTGCCTGCATAAGGCACCTGATTGGTCTAAAAAAAGCTGAATGGCCAATAGCGAGGCAGAAAAGGATAGGCGGGGCTGGTGGACAGAGACCAAGAAGGAGGGGAGAGAAAAAGGGAGTAAGAGAGAGATGTCCAGGGTCAGTCAGGCAGCGGCAAGCTAGCAGGCATAGAGGAGGGCGTAAGAAAGGAAAGATAAAAAGCCCTGGGGCAAAATGTAGATGAAGAGAAACAGGTTAAGTCCTAAGAGCGAGCAAGAAACAAGCCTAAGCTAAGGCCGAGCACTCAAGAAGTCTCTGGGCCACAATTTGGGAGCCAGCTGGTGGCTCAAAAGAGAAAGCTTGTTACAGATGCAGTCAAACCAATTACAATAAAAGAGATGCACAACACACTAGAAATTAGGAAATGCAAAGTCAAGCAGGCGCTGGGTCAGAAGAGCAGCTTGGCAGTACTTCCGGGTTCAGCAGAGCCCAGTGCTGGCACAAGTGCAGACCACTGTGAGGCCTATGTACTGACACAGTATCTGATGCAGTGGGAGACACTGTCCCTACCTGCTTCTGGAAACAAACTAGAGAGGGACACCAGCTAAGAGCTGAATGCTGCAGACGCTGAGGCTGGGAGGCAGGAGAGGAAAAGTCCCAGTCCTTGCCCCACAGCCCCAGTGAAAAGTCAACACCCCCTAATACCAGGAACTGGAAACAATTTGTTGGGCCATCAACCAGACATGTTCCATCAGCAGCAGTATGTGTCTGGAAGGGATTGCCACAGGGAAATACCTGAGAAGGGGCTATTTATTCATGATGTCATAAGTATAATGATGAATGAACAAGAGCAAAAAAGAACACCAAGTACTGTCTGAAGCCACACTAACAGAACATTGTTTAGTGACCTCCACAGCGCTGGTAAATGCAACACCTAAGAAAATGCAGTTCCTGACCCTGGATCCACCTGGAGATCTACTGCGCCAGCGTCAGCCTAACACCTGCTTGCCTGGGCCTGGAGTCCCTGGGTGAGAAGCCTGAGGGCTGCACCCAGCACTCCGAGCCAGGCTAACGGAGAGAGGCAGACAGAGAAGGCACCGAGGCCATACTGTAGTAGACTACGTGCCTTTCTGAGAGGATGTGCGGACTAACTCTGCCTCAGCCCGTGTCTACACTCCTAATTCAGAATGCGTCCAGCCAGAGATCTGAAACCAAGGGCGGGTGTGGGGAGCAGTATTACGTACCAAGAAACAAAGCACTGCAAGCCAGTGCTAAAGAGAAACGAGGGAGGGGAGAACAGGGTCTCACCATTTCAGGCTGGCCTTGAACTCTTGACCCTCCTGCCTCCACTTCCTGAATGCCAGAACTACAGGCATGTGCTATGCCCAGTATTTTATCTGCTGCTGCAGACTGAACCTGGCTTCAAGCATGCTGGGCAGGCACTCTATCCACTTAGCCCCATCATAACCCCAGAATCTAATTCTTCCTGCAAGAGCTGCTGCATAAGTCCACTGGGCCACTGAAGTCCACTGGGCCACTGAAGATGTTGAGGAGAGCTCATGGGAAAATTCTAGCATGGCCAGAACTCAACTTTTCAGAGAAGTCAGGGAAAAGTCTGCTCGCTGCCACTGTGTCAGAAAAGGCACCTGAAGGGGCAATGCCAAACTGCAGCACAGCCACTCCTAGAGGGCAAGATGGGCTCCCACTCCCTGCATGGAGGTGGGCTCTTCCATCTCTCCACCTTCCAGTTTGCCCAGGCATCCAGCACTGGGCACCCGTCAGCGGTCTCCAGTATACTCCCACTCTCCTAACTCTGCCAAGTATCATGAGATGAGGTCCAAAGAAAGCCGCTCACTTTGTCACGATTGCAGTAAATGACCAGTGAGGCCAAACTGGCACCATGCCTGACACCAGGAAGGGCTCCATAAATGCCAGCGGTGACTTTGCAATGTGGCAAGGGATAGGCAGGACTCAGCCGAGGTGCTCCGCACACCCACGCTCTTCTTTACTCAGGAAGAGTGTACACACGGTGCAGCGCTCAGGCAGTGGCAGTACAAAAGCGGGACACTCCCACTAGCCTGGACACGGCCTCACCTTAAGCCACTCTCTCTCAGCCATGCTCCAACATGGCACATAAACCACTGGGACTCTGAAACCTTCCCTCCTCATGGGAAGCCCTGCTGTGGGTCCCTTGCTCAGCTGCTGCTTTTGAAATTTGCTTTTTAAAGCCAGAGCCTGTGTGTCCATATGAGCATATGCATGTGAGTGTGCACAGAAGCCAGAGTCTGTGTGTCCATATGAGCATATGCATGTGAGTGTGCACAGAAGCCAGAAGGCGGCCTCAGATGCCATGCAGCAGGCAGTTGTGAGCTGCCGGCGTGCGTGCTGGGAACCAACTTCAGTCCTCTGCAAAAGCTGAACCTTGTGTCCAGCCCTGGCATTTCTGTTTGTAGCAAACTTGAGTGCAGCTGGCAGTGATGGGGTCCCCAAATCAGGGTGACTCTTTAAGATGCAGGAAATCTATTCCTATTTGTACCTAAGAACGTTCTTAGTGGCTGACCTAGTGATCTGGCTTGAGTGATGGGCCCATGCTCAACCACAGAGATAAGAATCAGAATCTCCGGGATGGTGGTGGTTGCACCTCCTTTGCTAGCCCTGTAGCGCTAGAAAAAGCATATAACTGATTCCACGGCAAAGGCCCACACTGAGGATCAACAGAAACAACAGCTGTGAACTGCTAGACCGAGAGTTCTCCTACGGGGCAGGAGGTCTGGTGTCTGGTGGTTACACGTGGCATGTGTCTGGCATACTGGTGACAACACTGCTTCTTCAGATACTGGGTTACTCAGACAGCATAGGACAAAGGCTGCCCTTAGCATGCAGCTCCAACAGGAGTAGGCCTGCTGGTCCACAGACTGTCCAGCTGAACAACAAGGGCTGTGAACCCTGTCTCCTTTGCAATATGGCCTTACGCCACCCAGAGGAGGGTTTTCTTCAAGAAGCTTCCCTCAGCATTCACAGTCTCTCAGCTGCCCTTCCAGAACATTGCCAGGACTGCAACAGGGAGCACCAAAACTCACAACGATCCTGGGTTCTCAGATAACATCTGTTTCTTCCTGCAGCTGGGGTGCCATTGTCTTGGTTTCCACAAACACTCTGCAGTAAGGGATGTGCTAAGGGATGTGCCGCAGCAAAAGGGCACCTCCCACTTTTCTGAGTGTGAGCACAGCAGCAACTGGGGCTCTGACCCCACTTAGCTGGAAAAGCACTGGTAAGGGGAGCTGCCCTGGACCCCGTTTTACAGAAGCAAGCTGAGGCCTGGAGCTGAATCTCGCTCAAAGTCACATAGCAGACCAGCTAGGTCACAACTAGAAGTCCTTGTCTACACAAGTGACGCCTGCTCAGTCTGGTCTCAGCTCCAGTGCCACTTCCTCAGGAAGCTCTCCCTGACCAAGTCTCTCAGGGCTTCCTGCACACAACCATGTGTAGCACTACTCTCGAACACTGGACTTCCGAACAGACAGACGTCCTCCAGCACTAGCGTGGCTGTGGCACTCAGCTCAATGTCAAACCAGCTACCTGCAGCTGGAGACTGGCAGGTGCACTCACCTTCACTGTCGGTGAGGACTTCCATGCGGCCACTGAACATGGCCTTCAGCATGGTGTCCTGCTTGGTGAGCGTCTGCATGGTGGTGTAGTAGAGGGCTCCCCCGACGTTCAGCTTCACATACTTGGAGCTAGGACTTGCGCCCTTGAAGGAAGTGGTGCGGGTAGCAGCTGCTGGCACCGCTGAGCTCACCACGCTTTCTCCTGACATCTCTTCCTGCCAGTGAGAAGACAGGGTCAGACACCAGGCTTCCCTCTTCCCTTCTGCTCCAGGCTCAATTCCCACAGAATTCACTCCAGATACTTTTGGTTTGGTTTGGTTCATGTATACATTGCATTTAAAACTTTCAATGCTGACAACCTAAGAGCTCGAAGGAGAAAAACCAAAACCAAAAAAAAAACCCTGATTTCTGGTTTCTCTTAAAATCAAATACCAAGTGGACCAGGTGGGCAATGGTGGCTGCTGGGGGACTGGCTCCCCCGAAGGAGAGGAATGTATCCCTCAGCTCACTCACAGGCTGGCCTTGCCTACTGACCCTGCTGGCACGAGTTCCCTCTAAATATATCTGTATCAACAATACCTGGACGGCACGTTAAGGTGGCCAAAGCCATGCCTGGGCTGCTCTACCTTTCCTTACAGCCACACACGAGCAGCTGAAAGGAGCCTCTTTAGACGGCCTTCAGATTAACGTGCTTTTGTGAGCTAGGCAGGTCCCCTACTCTCGCTCCTACAACTTCCTATGGGGGAAGTGATCTGAGCGAGGCAACAGCGGACGAGAAGGCGCGTTCAGAAGGAGGAGCAACCTCCCGTCCTAGTGTCTGGCCCAGACAGCACCTGCGGGCACGGGGACTCACACCAAGGCTAGCACCTGGTCCTCACCTACTACAGGAAACTGATTTCTTAAACATGAGTCTATCAAATTCTAGAGCCTGAGCTGTCTGGGGTGGGCTGGGTCTGCTCCCTGAATCTGGGGCAGGGACTGAAAAAGAGAAAAGCAGTCTCGACAGACTGTGGGCTGCCAGCACTGCAAGGCCTTGGAAACGTCACACAACTTCACCATTACATGAAAGCCAAGATGCCGCAGGACAAACGCAAGACCATTCCACCCTCGCACCTGAACACACAGAGGACTCGGGCCTTATCCAGAATACCAGCATGACCCCATACAACCTCTCTGCTGCTGACTGCTGCCCTGCTGGTCCTGGTGCCCTAAGCGCCCTATCTTCAGGATGGAGTTAGCCGCCTGCTGACAGTGTCTCATACATAGACAGGCCACTTCTCTGAACACTCCTGCTCCTCCTCTTCCTGCGGTACCTTCCTCTCTCAGTGCAACTTGGACGTAACCCAGCCACGCTGGGCACAGGAAGCGCCTTGTATCTTTTGGCTAGAGGGCACTGACAGCATAAAACTCCAAGCCACCTGAAAATGATGGTTTTCTTATTTTTACCAGAAAGATTTTTCCATAATAAATACTATATTATAAATGACAAAACATCCCTCTTTCTATTAGGCAGGGGACAAACAGACACAATCTGTTACAGCAGAGACAGTGAGCAAGTGATGGGAAATAAGGTTCAAGGCTACCAAGCTCAGGTGGGGCTTTCCTGGGGTCTAAGGCATGATATCAAAATAAAAGATACCAGGAGGAAAGCAGGACACTGCACACTCCCCCACCCCCAGCTTTCAAACCAGCCTCCAGAGCTGCTTGATTAACAGTCATGGCCACACACATCCTCCAGAAACAATGTCCACCCGGGGCAGGAGATTCTAGGAATAAAGCATTTTCCAACTTTGATGATCTGGAGGACAAAAGAAAGGCTTACAGGTATGGGGGGGGGGCAGAGGAGGGAGTAAGAGGAAATTTGCCCCAAATTGGAAATACTTTTCTACATCCTTTCAGACATAAATTTGTAACACACACGCGCATGCGCACACCCACACACAGGCAAAATATATAGTCTCTGGTAGCAGTCTAGCACCTTGCAAGGCACCTGATGTAAAACCCACAGACCAGGACATGCACACACCTGTCACTTTCATGTGGACACCGCATGTGCTGCATCACATCTTGTGCACAGACGCCTGGGCTTTAGAGAATGTGCATCTGTGCAGCCCCACTCTGAGAAGTCAAAGAACACTGACACACTCCAGACTTATGCCCTTGACCACTTGATTTCTGCCACTCTGACTGTGACAGACACAATGTGAGAGGTAGGGATTGCCATCTCCATTCAATGGCCGAGAGTCAGTCACTTCTCAAAGCCATAAGGTCAGTGACAAGCAAGCAAAGGAGGTGGACAAGGTCTGGCTGGCCCTACGTTATTCACGATGCTCGGTATGTTTAGAGCTATGATATGTTAAGTCAAGAAAGGAAGAAAAACACAAAAAGACAAGCAACACATAATTAAGGACTCAGTTGTCAGATCCATGGTTCAAGGCCCCAACTCTGCCACTTAAGTAGTAGCAGGAACCTGGGCAAGACACCTGAATGTCCCAGCTATTAAACAGAGACACTGGCTTCCCCACTGCAAGAGGCCAGGTGAACAGAAAGCACTCAGCACAGCTCCAGGTTGGCTAAACACTCCAGCAGATAACACTCAAATTATGATTACTGAAGTCTCAAGTCATTGTCTCCTCTGCCGAGACTGTCTCCAGCTATGAATTACTAAGGGACAAAGACATTAAATATCACAACGGAGCCTGTGACACCAGGTCCGAAGTAGAAAAGCCTAGAAACTTCCCAGAGCCCCTCACCCCAAGTCAACTAGTTAGCCTAATGCCAGGAGAGACCCTTGGGGAGCAGATTCTGGCTGCATCCATGTCCCCTGGGTTCAGTGACGGTGACCTGCGGGCAGGAAGCAGGGCTGCCATAGCAGATTTTCCTGCCCTCCTCAGCAATGCTGCTATCTGTCCTATTACACGCTGACTTCATGAGTGAGTGAGGGGTGAGCAGACCACAGTGGCTACAGTGAGCGGGAGGGAACGCCTTGTGAGCTATGGATTTGTTTGTCTGAAACATGTCCCAGTGCTACGAGTGAATCTAGGCTTCTCTCGCCAACTCTAAATGATGGCTCTACCTGGACCCCAGAAGAGCTTTAAAAGGGCAGCAATGTTTGGGTCCTGCTCACAGAAATTCTGATGTTATCATTCTTCTGGGTGTGACCCAGGAACACCTTTTTTTTTTTTTTTTTAATTCCCCCAGCCGGTTCTAATGCGAGGAGGCCAAGATGACAAGCCTCTGTTTTAAAAGGTTCTGTACCCCTTAATTCAGCTATAATTAGCTCTGTGGTCTTGAGGAAGCTCTCCAACTTCTTACTCTGCTGGCCCAGTGAATTCCTGACCCACATATAAAAACCAACCAAAGTGTCATAAATCAAAGTCTCACTGCACGGCTTCAGAGCCCAGGGCAGGAAGCAGCCATTGCATGCTTGAGAAGATTAAAAAAAATAATAATAATCCAAGGAAAGGTGAGAACTATTGGCTTGAGGGGAAATCCAGACAAATAAGATAGGAAATAAAAAAACAACCCAGAGAATCCCAGATCCCATGCGAGCAGAGGGAAACGAGCCTGAGGACCTGGCGGCCCCGGTCCCTAACTCTTAGGTCCCTAACCCTTTCTCTATGACGCTCACGAGAGCGACTGACTCAGCCTCCCAACTCGTGAAACAGACTTTAAAGCTATAATCTTCCAAATACTGTTCCCTCTCCCCAAAGATAAAGCAAGGGCCACCTAAGCCTTCTATTTTTAGAGTTTTCTCTTCTACCCCTAAAGTTCCTTAAGACCAGGTGCTTTCAAAACACTGGTGCCTGCCTGGATTAGACCCCGACCAGCGAACCAGAAAGCTGGCAAGCAGCGGGTGATGTTGCTAGTAACTTGGGTTTAAAAGGTTCTTTCAGGTGATTTGGATGTTAAGTAAGATCAGATGGTCAGTTTGTCTAGTAGCCGCAGGATCCAAGAATTCATCCCCCAGAGAAATTGAGGCACTACTCACTCACTCATGGTGGCTAAACCTTAACACCTTCCTAAACCAAGGTCTCTGCTGCAATGCAGAAAAGGCTGCAGCTTCATTCGAAGGCAATTCTGCACCGTGTACTTGCTTCTAAGGCAGTTAACATCAATTAAGAGCCTGGCTGAACAGCATTTTCTTGCTCTCTCTCTCTTTTTTTTTTTTTTTTTTGGTTGTTTGATACAGGGTTTCTCTGTGTAGCCTTAGTTGTCCTGGAAGTTGCTCTGTAGACCAGGCTGGCCTCAAACTCAGAGATTCACCTGCCTCTACCTCCAGGTGCTGGGATTAAAGGTGTACACCATCCACCGCTCGGCTCTGCTAATTTTTAACAAGCTTCTCTTGACAGTCTACTGAGGATACTGTCAATCCTGCTTTACTAGGGAAGAATGGTAAGAATTAGAACTGTGCCAGGGCCGATACCAATTGCCTCCATCTCAAATTACTAATGACTTGCAGAGTTTGTAAAAAATAAATCAACGAGCCCTGTGCCCAGATTGTCTGTGCTTAGGGCTGAAAACCTGGCAGCTCTGAACAAGTCTCCACGTTATGCTGCTGGCTTGGGGACTGGCTGAAGAGCTACTGGTGTTACTGGCCTTCTTTTGCCGAAGTGTTTCTTATTTTACAAAAACTGGAGCTGATCAAAGCCAGACATATATTTGTCTTCGGTTTGGGACTGATCTTCTAGGGAGTGAGTGGTAAACAAAGGACCTGGACTGATCTCTGCCCATGGCCACCCAAGGATAAAGAACCATTCAAGAAACATACTCTTGAGAATCCCAGGTAAACAGAAACCATTCCACAGCCCAGACAGCAACAGGAGACATCCTGGGATCCCGAGGTGTGGTCACCTAAGGCCTCAACGGAAGTGACTAGATAGGTACCCTGATGCCACTTAAGGCTAGACTCCGTGGTCAAGATACCCTGACCTCAGATACCTGACATCCTTCCCTAGAATTCCAAGCATTGAATCTACAGTCATCAGTCATTTCGCTGTGGGCTTAGAGGAACGTGGAAGCCCTTTTCTGTCTAGCCTGAAACCCAACTATTCAAGACACAACTTCCAAGAGTCCCACTCGCCCAGAATTCTCCACACGTCCTCGAGTCTTCATTTCCCACCCAGAGCGTCGGTTTCGTTGTCGTCTCTTTGTTCTAACAATCTTCCAAATCCCATCTCCAATCAACGCTCAAGACTCAGAGCACGTCCGCTCACCGCCCTGCACATCTCCGCAAGTCCAAACGCACCTTCGCAGACCCCCCCCAGTTCTATATCCAAAGCCCTTCCCCCGCCCGACCTCGCCCGCACGCACTACCCAGCACCCGCCGCTTTCGCGCCCGCCGCCCACCGCGCCTGGTCCAGCGGGTCCCTCCCCTTCGGCCTCGCCGCCGCCCGCCGCCCTCGTTGGCCCGTAGCCCCCCGACAGCGGCCACCGCCCTCACCATGAAAAGTCGGAGGACGCCGGAGTCCACAAATCCGGACTGAAAGGCAGGAAACACCCAGCTCACTCAAGGCAGGGGGCGGAGGCGGGGCCGGGGCGGGCACTTCCGTTGTCCACACCCCACTTCCGCCCCGCAAAGGGACCCTTCTTAAAGTGTCCCCTGGAGCCCGACATGAGCACTCTTTGCCATTCAACCACTCCCTCTCGGGTGGGTTCCACTTCCCCATGGCTGAGTCAAGTATTTATCCTACTTCTGGATGTTTCTTCTTTTTGGCTACCAAAGAAGAGGACAGGAGGAAGAGAGGTTTTCTTTCCCGGGCAAAGAAACTGTACGGAACCATTGTTTCCCGGAACTGTATAGTTGCTTCTAGGCGGAGTTTGGAGCACAATACCCGGGGCAAGATGGCGGCCGGGGTTCGGCCGCTGCCCCGGGTCTGGCCGGACTCGGGGGTATCGGGCTGAGGTGGCGGCAGCTGCGGGCCGGACCCCGAGCGTGGGGGCCTCGGACGGATAAAGATCTCCGGCCTGCGGGTAGCAAGTGGAAACAGGATGGTCGATTCTCTGGGTGGCGGGACAAGAACTGAGGGAGGTTGTCTTGGGGGCCGAGTCTTGGCTTAGTGAAGTCGAAGCGGGAGGTTCTGGGGGCTGACTTTCTGGCTCCAGGGATCTCTCCGTGGCCCCTTTCCATCGATTTTTGTTGGAGGCAACTGGCCTTAATAGCCAAGTATCTATGGACGAGACGGACTTGTTATTGTCGTTGTTGATGCTGGGCCTTAGGAGGCACCCGAAGTGGAGTTGAGTTCTGTGCGCTGGCTGTGTGACCTTGGGTGAATCCAGTCACATCTCTGACCCTGAGTTTCCTCCTTTTTAAATGGAATAATTAGATTGTTTCACAGAGTTTATTTTATAATACATTTTAGAGTGGTTCTTGATAGCTCTTAATACAGAAAAACTTGACCCTATTTTTGACTGAATGCCTAGCCACCAAGGAGCCTGGCATTCTCAACTTCTCTTCGTGGTGCCATTCTGTAAGTGGGGGAATCCTGAATCTTGTTTGTTTGACTTGCCAGTAAGTAATTCCTTTGGGGTTCAAATTCAGGAACCCGGAGGACACAGGCAAGTTTTGTGCCCTCTCTGCATTTCGCTGTAGGTTTCTATGAGCCATACCTTGGATTATTTAAGACCTGTTGCTTGTTCTTGAACTAATGGTTTCACTAAGACCCATTGCCTATTCTTGAGCTTTTAAAATTGGGGTATTGTAACCTAATAGGATAGGGCCGTTAAACATCTGTACAGTTTCTGTTTTGTGACCTGCCCTTAAATGGTGGCCATTAAGCCTGGCGACCTAGCTTTCTCTATCATGAAGGGAAATCGTTCCAGCAGTATGTATTCATTTTACTTCATAGTCCAGGCTCTTGTGCGGTTTTGCTGCTCTCTTGGAAGTTAGTCTCATCCAGAGTGGATGGGTTTTAAGCAGGTCGCCTGGGAATATAGAAGTAACGCAGAGTCCGAATCTTGTCTGTTAGCATTGAACTTGACTCTGCCACTTATTAAGCTTAACCCAGACTAAGTCTTGGGGGTGGGGTGGCAAGAATTGATCTTCTCACAGTGTTGCTGTCCTTGTTAGGTGAGACACTTAGAGGACTTATTTTCCCTTCCAGATGCTCTGAATCCTTACCAACTTACTGTTTTCTAAACTCCCTACCTGTACACCTCTTTTTTTCCCTAACCAGATTCTAAGCTTTGTAAGAACAATGTAGTAAGGTTTCCTTAGAGATGATCAACTTCCAAATGCCAGTTATTAATATTTTCCCATTCATTCCTAACCTCAATAGTGCAGTGACTAAATTAAGGTTAAGAAGGGCAAATGTCCCATGCCCTCCTTTAGCAACCCTGAGATTGAGTATTGTTATTATCCTCAGGAAACAAGGGCCTAGAGTACTTAAGGGACGGTAAAATGAGAGGTAGGATCAGGACTAGAAAGGTCTGAGGGTCATTTTCTCAGATCTGAGGCCTTTTTGTTACAGTCTTTGCTGTTTTTCGCTGTGACTTTCGGGGAATAAGAACGTACTACTCAGTTGTGGGTCTTGATTCATGAATTATGCAAGTGAGGAGGTATAGGAGAGAATGAAGAAAACCGCCTAGCTTAGACTATTGTGCAGTGTAAATAGAAGCCATGTATAAGATTTTTTCATGGGGATAATCCCAAGAAAGGGATCAGACCCTGGGAGGTCCTGGGGAGAAGTGAGCACTCTCAGGTACAGTTTGCGTGCAGCCATTTGTTTTTCCACTGGGAAGGCACTCCTGCTGCTCCCCTGTCCTGCCTGCTACTCGGGATCTCTTTATTCTTTTTTTAAAGATTTTTTAAAATTTTATTTTAGGTGTATGAGTGTTTTGCTTGCATGTATATGTGTGCATACCCATGACCAGGAGAGGGCATTGGGTTTTCTAGAACTGAGTCCTGGTTCTCTGCAAGAAGAGCCTGCACTCACAGCCCTGAGCCAGCTCTGCAGCTGCTAGTAGGACCATCGTGAGGAGAGGACTTGGTGTTGTAGTCGAGCCTTGAGCCCTGCTCACACCTCTTAGGAGCTTGACAGTTCATCATTTAAACAATAGACCCAGGGGTTCATGGTCCCAAGTGCTGGGTCTGACAAACCTTAGTTCATTTGGGGATAGGGAAACAGATCCTGCAGATGGGAAGATTAGAAAAAAATAATAAACGGGTTGGGGAGAGATTAGTGGTTAAGAGCACTTGCTGCTCTTGAAGAGGACTCAAGTTCTAGTCCCACGTCACATGGCTCATCTCCAGGAGGTCTGACACTCTCTTTTGGCCCTCCTGGGCCCTGGACTCACATCCTCACAGACAGACACACAATTGAAAATAATGCCAAAAAGAGAAAATCCTTTTGTGTCTGTACGCAGCACATCCGCTAGGCTCTGGTAGCAGCTCTGTAGAGCCATGGCACACACGTGTCTGTTCTCATGACGAGCATCAAACCTGATTATCAAAGGCAGAAAACTCTGGGACCCTCTGTGAGTAGGGTTGACAGCCGGGGCGGGAGGGGTGGGCTGGTGCCCGCTGTGTGTGAGACTCAGACCCGTGTCCTTCTTCCTGTGAAAAGGAGGGCACATAACTCCACTATTCAAAATGGCCGATTGCCATGCTGGAGACCAGACCTGAGGCTTCAGCTGTTTCACTGCAGTGTGTCTCCAAGTGTGCACATGCGCTTGCCTCTTCACAGGCAGCCATCCTTTCACTTCTAAGGCGTAAACCTTTTCCACAGCATTGAAAATGCGGAGGGTGATTGTCTTTTAACATTGTACCGCCTCTTGGAGTTACTTTTGAAGTAGTGTCACATTTAGAGGAGACTTTAGTAGATTTAGAGGGCTTGTTTTAAAAGATTTAGTTTTACGTGCATTGGTGTTGTAACTGCATGTGTGTCTGTAGAGGGTCTTGGATCCTCTGGAACTGGACTAACAGAAGCTGTGAGCTGCCATGTAAGTGTTGGGAATTGAACCCAGGTCCTCTGGAAGAGCACCCAAGAGCTCTTAACTGCTGAGCTATCTCTTTAGCCCCTAAACAGTTTTTAAAATCAACCACACAATATTACTCGCACTCAGTAACATTGGGATGCCACACATACAAAACAGTACTAATTCTGAATTTTTCTTATTCCAGAAAACCAACTCCTCTGAAACCAGAGGCTTGCGAGATCACTGATGGTCACCTAGCATCTCCGCTGAACAGGCAGGTTCTCAGGTGAGCTTCCGGGCCTGGCAGAAGAGGGAACAGTTGGAGCTGCCTCTCTAGTTTAGCTCTTCTTTCCCTATGGTTAGCAGACTATGCTGGTCTGTTTCAGTAGTTGCTGATGGGACTGGCTGGTAGTAGAACTTTGTGGTAGTGTGTCTGACCAGCCTGCACAAAAAAATGTTTCCTTGAGTGTTGCCGATGATAGATAGCCCAGCATGCTGCCAAATCCCTGGTGTCATTTGACAGGCGTGGGGCAGGTAAGGAAGGGGCTAGAGGTCCCTGGATATATGTTCATGTGACAGGAATCTAGTTCCACTTTTTATTCTAGATGTGTTTCAAAGTGGCTGCTACTTTGAGTGAATTAACCTGGTGGATTTCTGCATTGGTCAGCTGGGCTGATGATGCCGTGTTTTGGGGTAGCTAAAGAAGTCACCCCATTGTGAGGATCAATGGGTCAGTGCTGTCAGTCATCACAGTTACTAGTGATCCTGTGCTGTTTGCTGCTCTGCCCCGCACAGCGTCTGTCAGTGAAGAGAACAGCAGAGTGTGTGATATGTAACGTACCCATCCAGATTAAATGGGCTGTCATGGCTGCTGGAAATGTGCTTGGTGGAAAAAACCCTTGCCATGCAAACATGAGGTTTAGAATTCAGGCTCCCAGAATCCATCTGTGCTGGGCAAGTGTGGCACTTGACTGTAATCTCAGCACTTCAGAGGCAGAAATGGTGTCCCTGAGGGCAATTCAAAATAGGTAGATCATGTGATTTGTGAGCAGTGGGCTCAAGTGAGAAACCCTACATTGAAAAATAAAATGGAGAGTAATAGAGGAAGACATGACATGAGTGTCAGTCCTCCATGTACATGTGCACACACGTATCGATTCATGTGGAACATGCAACACACACAAGCAAAAAAAAAATAGCTTCTTAAAAAAGACCTTGGGGGCCTGCAAGATTGCTCAGTGGGTACAAAGGCACCTGTGGACCAGCCTGACATTTGAGTTTGACCCCTGGAATCTACATGGAAGGAGACTACTGACTCCTGCATGTGTCCTCTAACCCTACACACATTCCATCTGTGTGCATACTCACACACATACACTCATGTGCATACACATACAAAATATAAATGTAATTTCTAAATGTATTTTTAAAAAAGATTTATCAATTTATGTATCTGAGTGTTTTGCTTGAATGTGTGGGTGTGTATCAAGAGTGTGCAATACCTGCATGGCCAGAAGGCGGCATCAGATCTCTGTAACTAGAGTTACAGGTGGTTGTGAGCTATTTTGTGGCTTCTGGAAACAACCTGGGTCTTCTGCAAGAGCAGCAAGTACTCTTAATCCATGAGATAGCTCTTCAGCCTCAATAAATGTAATTTGTAAAGAAAGACCTTGGGATGCTGAGCTGCCTCAGGTAGAAAAGCAGAAGGACCAGGGGGTAGAGTGCAGGTGGCTCAGTGGGTAGAGTGCAGGTGGCTCAGGGGTAGCGTTGTGGCTGATTGGGGGTAGAGTGCAGGTGGCTCAGGGGTAGCGTTGTGGCTGATTGGGGGTAGAGTGCAGGTGGCTCAGGGGTAGCATTGCGGCTGATTGATTGGGGGTAGAGTGCAGGTGGCTCAGGGGTAGCGTTGCGGCTGATTGGGGGTAGAGGTGATTGCAGATCTGACAGCCTGATTTCAAGCTCCATGTCAAGAAAATCAGCCTCTCTGATTGTTTCCTGATCTCGACACATGCACACTGAGACGCTTGCTCATACAAACACCGCACACACATACAATGATAACTTTTTTAAATTGCCAGCAAATTGGCACAGCAGTGAGGGCCTGCTGTGCAGCCTGGCAGTCTGACCTCCACCTGCAGGACTCACATGGTAGAATGAGAGAACTGAGTCATACCTTGTCTTCTGATCTTCCCACGGGCATGATGGGCGTGCACTGTGGCTCCGGTATGTGTCGATACACATACACGCTTGCTCATTCATTCTTGCTCAGATAAAACGTAATTAAACACTTTTAAATAATCTTTTGTTTTTGGGTTTTTTTTTTTTTTTGCTTGTTTTTTGTTTTTGATTTTTCAATACAGTGTTTCTCTGTAGTTTTGGAGTCTGTCCTGGAACTCACTTGGCAGATCAGGCTGGCCTCGAACTCCTGTGCTGCCTCCTGAGTGCTGGGATTAAAGGCGTGCGCCACCACCACCTGCAATAATTGTTTTTAAACTTTTTTATTTGCCTGTTTTGCTGGTAGCATAGGCGTCAGTGAGACATTTGTTGTCTGAATGGGTGGCCAGAGAGATGACAGCATAAGTCTCCTCCTCCAAGCCTTTACCTGCCACGGTGGAAGGTGGCTGTTTTAGTGCCTCTAAGTATGGGGAATGCAGTGGAGAAAGCAAATGCCTAGGAACCTTTTGGCACATGGAGTTAATTGGTGCTCTCTGGATAGGGAAGATTCCTGCTTTGTGCCCTCGTTAAACTTGCTGGGAGTCCATCTCTGCTCTCCACCAAGCTCTGCAATTTCCCCGAAGCCATGGAATCTCTGTTCTTTGTGGGAGGTGTGACAGGAGCTGGCAGGAAGTTGAGACTTGGATCAGGAGAGCAATGAGCTCTGTGGGGGATGGAGGCTGCTAAGCACCTCTGCTCCTGCCCAGGCACCATCTGCCCTTTGCATCCAAGCCCCACCTGTGTGTGCACAGGTGCCCTCACCAGCTCCTCTTGCCCTTGCAGGGTTCCTGTCAGTTTGCAAACATGTTCACTGTATCTCAGACCTCCAGAGCATGGTTCATTGACAGAGCGCGGCAGGCACGAGAAGAAAGGCTGGAGCAGAAGGAGCGGGAGCGCTCAGCTGTGATCATTCAGGCCGTTGTCCGCGGTTTCCTCTGCCGGAGGCGACTGCACAGAGACCTCAGGTGAGAGCAACTCCACCACGCGTTTTCTGCCTGCTGCCGATGGGCAGAAAATGAATCAGTTTTCCCTCATGGTGCTCGAGAAGCGTTCCTGTTGCTTAGTGCTCCTGATTAAGGATGTCTTTTTTTATTTTATTTTGACCTTTCCCTATCTAGGAGAGAGACTGATGAGTTTTTTAACACAGATGACTCTGGGTCCAGTAAAAGAAGTGCACTTTGTATTTTTAAGATTGCCAGGAAACTGCTGTTCATATACAAAACTAAAGAGGACAATGAGGTAAGCCCTGTGTCTTAGTTAAAAACTAAACTAAAGAGGACAGTGAGGTAAGCCCTGTGTCTTAGCCAGGGTTTCTGTTGCTGTGAAGAGACACCATGGCCGCCGCAGCTCTCACAGAGAAAACATTTCATTGGGCTGGCTCACTTACAGTTTCAAAGGTTCAGTGCATTATCATCATGATGGGGAGCATGGCAGCTTGCAGGCACACGTGGTGCTGGAGCTGAGGGTGCTACGTCTTGAGCAGAAGCCAGCAGAAAGTCAACTGACTGTCACACTGAGGGAAACTTGAGCAAATGAGACTTCAAAGCACCCCCGCCACACACAGACAGCGGCACACTTCCCCAACACGGCCACACATCCTATGAGAGTGGGGTCAGTTACATTCAAACTAGCACACCCTGTTGTAATTTTAAAAACAGCACGAGAGAGAGAGAGGCCATGCAGCAGAGTTCACGTGGAGGAGTTTTTATTAGGGGAAAGGGAACATAAGAAGAGGGGAGGGCAGGAGGAAACCAGCCTCTGGGGACAGGAGCAGCAGAAGAGAAGAGAAATGCAGAGAGAGATAAGGAAGAGAGACAGGCAGAGTGGGAGAGAGGGAGAGAGAGATGGGAGGTGGGCAGGGCCATTTGAAAAGGGAACATAGTGAGTGTGCACAGGAGGTGCTCTTAGTGGCTGCAGCTAAGGACCCCAAGGCTAGGCCAGTACAGATGCCTGAATGTTAACATTCCTCCCTTTTTTATCACAAAGAGGTGAGGAGTTAGAAAGGGGTAGCAGGTGAGGCGGAGATGAGGACACTGTGTTCTCAAGACTATTTCCTCCTGACCTGGGGGGGCATCGTTCATCTTTGGGGGGACCTGGGAAAGCTGGGGTGCTGGCCACATCCTGGAGTATCTGGCTGTTTCACTTCACTGTCCAGGCTCTGTGGAACCATCAGGCGCTGCTTGGACCTGGCATAATGCTGTTTGAGGTGGATCCAAGCCGACTCCCTAGGGCTTAAAGCACTTGATCCTTTCCTGGACGTGTCTGATGGTCTTGCGCCTCCAGCTCTATGGCAACAGCTGGTAGTCCTGCAACAATAGCTGGTTAGGAATGGCCAGTGGGTCTCCAAAAACATCCCAGTGGGGCAAGGAGTATAAACAATGATCCAGTTCCCAGGAATGAGGCAGAGAAGATCCAAGGGTCTGCAATTCCTGGCATCCCAGGAATTCAGAGAGGGTCAGTGTCGAGACAGCACAGGCTGGCGAGTGGGTTGCCATGCAGAGGGCAGCGGCCAAGGGCTCTGAGCCCGAGATAGACAGTCACCTAGTACCGGGACTTTGAGAAAAGCCAGAAGAAGAGGACTGTGCTCAAGAAAGGAAGCCTCACATCCAGGGTGATGGTCAGAGGCAGTAGTCCTGCCAGAGACCCAATTGCCAGTATTGAATGGAAGGCAAAGCCACCAGTGAACGAGAAAGCAGATTTGTTGAAGGTGGAGCAGGTGGGTAGGGTCCCAGTGCAAAGTGATTACCTTTCCATGAGCTCTGCCACTGAGCAAACATGCCACATGCAACAGAGTTAGTTTAAGAGGTTTATTGCGGGAGGGGGAAGTGAAGGGTGAGAGGGTGATACCTCCTCCTATCCATCAGGATCTCTGCAGAATGTTGCAAAGGTCCTATAAAATATCAAGATATAAAGTGCCAAGAAGCAGATTGTTGGTAGGCTTGTTCCCCATGAGTGAGGCAGAACAAGATCCAATGGCTTTTCTCAAGTGAGGGTTGTGAGAAAGGCACAAGCCACCCTGGAGAGTGCGGGCCATAGGGCAAAGCCCAGAGAATCCAAGGGTCTGAGCCTGAGAGCCATGGTTGTCTGGTACCAGGACTTAATGAAGCATAAAGGTGAAAAACCACGCTCAAGAGATGAGTCCTCACTTGGGATGTAGCCAGAAGTGGGGAAAAGGGAGGGACTCACCAATCATGCCAGTGTTGGAGGGACCCAGGGATCTGGAGAAGCGAGGCTGTTGTATGTGAACTGGGTTCCAGGCTCCTGGCGTGCCTCAAACTGCCAGTGGGCAGGAGGATGCACCAGGAGACCCTTTCCCAGTCAGGGAACCAATGTTATAATTTAGGAAAAAAAAAATGATGCGAGAGAGAAAGAGGCCATGCGGCAGAGTTCACATGGAGAGGTTTTTATTAGGGGAAAGGGAACATAAGAAGGGGGGAGAGGAGGGGGAACTGGGCTCTGGGGACTGGAGCAGCAGAAGAGAAGGAGAGGAGGAGAGAGAGAGAAGGGAGCAGACAGAAAGAAGAGAGAAGGAGATGGGAGTGGGCAGGGTCCTTTTAAAGGGGAACATAATGTTCACAGGAGGTGCTCTTAGTGGCTACAGCTGAGGATGTAGCCTGTCAGAACCCAAAGGGCAGGCCAGTGCTGATGCCTGAATGCTAACACACTCGGACGGTGTCACACACGCTTCTTCCCCTGTGTCAGGAACTGGCGTTGGATAAGCACAGGCCTTCTTGTCTGTAAGACACTTGCATGAGGCACAGTCACGGCTGCCCACAGAGAGATTCGGCTGTGCTCTGGAGGTCTCTGCGCATTAACTGTTACACATAGGAATTAGCCTCAAATGTGTCTAAGAATCAGGCAGCTGAGGGACATGGAGGAAGTACACTAGAGACAGCACAGTCAGAAACAGGCATCAGCAGTCAGCAAGTGGTGGGCGGGGCCTGAAAGAGCAGTGGGGGCTATCTGTGCCCTGGTCTTCCAAAGAGGAGCCAGAAGCTCGCGCTATGCTGGGTATTCTGGTTAAGATTAAATGCTGGTACCTTGTTTGTCATTATCTACATCATAAAACTTAACCACCTTGCTGCTGTGGCATTAGAAGGACTGGCCTGGAAGATAGTAGGTGCCCATGATCACACTCAGGTTACTTACTGGGGAGCCCCCTTGTGGAGCTTGTAGCCCAGCAGAGAGAAGAGCCCAAACCTTCCAGCTCAGGGAGGTGACCCCATTACAGGGGTGAAAACCAGAGCCATGCCCTTTTCAGATGCAGACGCGGAGACAGAACAGCCCGAGTGTAAACAGTCTTTCCAGTTTCTGCTTTTTCTTGCTTTGCATATTGGGAGATGGAAGAGTTTTTGGCCAAAGGCTGTGAGGCAGAGGTCAGTGCCTGGTGTTGATGGAGGTGCGAAGTGTAGGGCACAAGTTAGAAAGACAGCTGTCAGTCTACCAGGGTCCGAGCCCAGTTTCCCAAGAGAAGCTCCATAGCTAGAAGTGGGGGCTGTGTGGAGGCCACGGCCTCGGCCACACAGTGAGACCAAAACAAACACCATTCTGGATTTTTATGTGGAAGGCACTAATTTAAAAAACACATTATGCTAGGTGGTGGTACACGCCTTTTATCCCAACACTCAGGAGGCAGAGGCTGACAGATCTCTGAGTTCGAGGCTAGCCTGGTCTACAGAGCAAGTTCCAGGACAGGCAGGGCTACATAGAGAAACCCTGTCTTGAAAAACAGAAAAATAAAAACACATTTCTAGGACTCATGAGTTCTGTAAGCCACCAGTTTGAAACCTGCCTATAGTTTGTGTCTGTAGTGTCAGTGTCTCTAAGAAGGAACTGAGTATAGTCGTGCACATATAACCACCTGACATGGTGCCTGCATGCTTCAGGTGCCCACCAAACATGTAGTCACCTTTTTTTATGTTTTGATTAGTATGCAGAATTCATAAGCAGCTTTTCTGCCCTTGCAGAGATTGGAGAGGTTGTGCCGGAGCATCCTGAGCAGCATGGACGCGGAGAATGAGCCCAAGGTGAGCAGCCAGAGCTGGACTGTCACTAGGCCCAGAGCTGGACTGTCACTAGGCCCAGAGCTGGACTGTCACTAGGCCCAGAGCTGGACTGTCACTAGGCCCAGAGCTGGACTGTCACTAGGCCCAGAAGGCTCACATGGCCCGAAAGGCCTGCCCAGGGCGTCACACAGATAAGCACTTGAGTAGTGGGTGGATGAACGATGCTCTGGTCCTCATCTACAAAGCTGGGCTTTGCTCCTGCCTGTTATTCAAGATAGTGACTGCCTTTTCTAGACTCCGATCTCGCGGGTTAGTGTTCAAGTTTACTCATGCAGACAGCCCTACTGTCTTGATAGACCCTTGTGATGTGGCCTCCTGCTCTTCTTGTGTCCTGTAGGTATGGTACGTGTCTCTGGCTCTTTCCAAGGACCTCACTCTGCTGTGGATTAAGCAGATCAAGAACATCCTGTGGTACTGCTGCGAGCTTCTTGAACAACTCAAGGTAAACCAAATCCCCAAATTCACCCCAGCAAGTCTGTGCACACCTGGTATCTCAGTGCCATCATTTGCTCTTTATTTGTGCCTTCAGCAATCTAGCAGAGAATTGAATTGAAATGGATGTCTGGGAAGAGCAGGGTAGATGCCCTGGTTACTGTGACCCCGTCTTGGGAGCATGTATTGAACATTGGTTATGTTTGCCACAGTCTCACATACCAAGGAACCCTCTTCAGGGACAGGGAGGTGACTGAGTGGGTAAGAGTGTTGTGCAAGCAAGAGGACCTGAATTTGAATCCTCAACACATGAACTTTGGCCGTGGCCATGAGAACCTGTAAGCCCAGCAATGGGGAACAGAGAAGTGGATCCCAGGACCTAGCTGGCCAGCCAGTCTAGCTAAAATGCTGATCTTTGGGTTCAGTGAGAGACCCTGTCTCAAAAAATATGAAACAATAGAGGAAGACACTGAATGTCCCATCTGCCTCTACACACATGCACGGATGCATGTATCAGCACACCACATGTACACTACACCGCACATGCATAACCTCCACCTCCCCCCCAAAACACAAACTCAAGAGTCAGGATGCTGTCCTCCTTCCCATTCTGGTGTCATAGATTCTAGTCTTGCGCTACTCAGCAAGCCCCTTGTTAGCCCTTAGTACTGCTACATGTGACAAGCTGGGTGAGAGCTACTTTAGAGTGCATTCAAAGCACGGCAGCTGTCCCTTCCCCTTTCCTGTAAGCGCATCACCAGAAGTTCTGACCTCAAACTCTGACCCTGTCCTGTCTTGACCACAGAGAAAAGGAAGCCACCTTTTCTAGCTGGGACTAGAGGACTTCCTGAGGACTTCTAAAGTCCCAGGAGAATCCTGGGCTCAACCCTGAACCCTTCTTAGAGACACAGCTTGGTCCTGTGGCCACTCTCAGGTTGCACACAGCGGAGTGCAGGATGTGAGTAGACAATGAGCTGCCACCTCCATGGGGAGCCAGAGTTTGCAGGTGATTGGTGCAGTAAGTGTCCCCAAAGCCCACAGTGATCGTGTTGAGGAACTGATGGATGACTCTTGCCACAGCCTCGCCAAGGCAATAAGCCAGTAGCAAGCTGCACACCTCACAGCTGATCAGTGAGGCATCGAGGTACAGAGCAGGGATCTTCACACTTTATACCCCGTCCTTAGCACTCCAAGATTCCCACCAGAGTGCTTCAGGCCCGAGCAGGCAGGTTAGTCTTGTGCACGTGCATGTGTGTACACACTGCATTCCACAATAGATCTCTGCCAAGAGGCCCTTCTCCTTTGAAAACCTAAGAACAAGCTGCAAAGATGATTCAGCAGTGAAGAGTGCTGGCAGCTCTTCCGGAGGACCTGCATTCCATCTCCCGCACCCCATCGGGCAGCTCACAACTGCCTGTGTACTGGAGGGTCTCTGAGCCTAGAGAGCAGTTGCACATTTGCCTGGCTTACTCTTGCAAAACAAGAAAAGCATCACAGTTAGAAGAAGCAGCAGCAGGACCTGGGCTGAGCTATGAGCCAGGCCCTGTTGTCAGTTATCTGTGTGCATTAAGCCATTATTCCTCAGAAACCCCAGAAGAAAGCAGCGCTCCTGTCCCAGGTCAACAGCTAAGGAAACCAAGGCACAGAGGGGTTAAGAAACTTCTTTAAGATCACACAGCCAGTAAATAGCGAGGCCAAAGGTTGTTGCCCCAAACCCCATTAGTCTGTGTTGCAGCTGTCCTCTGCTACAGCATACAGTCAGCTGAGGCAACCTGGGACCTTGTCTCCCAGGAATGCTCAGTTCTCTGTTCCCAGCAGCATTTGGGCCGGGAAATTCTAGAATATATTGTGTGGACTCCTGTGTGAGTCAGCTGCACAGTGCAGGATGTACACACACCATGGAGTGGGATCATGGGCATGAGCGTTAATTTTACTCCATTGTTTGCAGCCAGAAATCTTACAAGACTCCAGGCTCATCACACTGTACCTCACCATGCTTGCCACCTTCACAGACACATCAACATGGAAGATTCTCCGGGGAAAAGGTGTGTGGACCCGCTTCAGAAATCTTTCCCAACCAGCATTTCCACAGAGGGAGACGCCTCCGGCTCATGAGAAGCACTTTGGCCATGCAAGCTCAGGAGGCTTGGAGCTAAGCCTGTGCACTTGTCACTTCCTGCCAGGCTCCTTCATAGTATCCAGTGTTTGTTAGCATGTGCCTGCCTTTGAACTTTCTGTGTAAGGGCATTTGTTCCTTGCTCTTGTTTCTAACTCCCCCAGCACCCTGTCTGTGAATGGTAGACTCCATCCAGGCCTTCTTGTGTTAATATGTTTTTAAAAAAAATTAAAGAAAAAAAATAGTAAGGGGCTGGAGTGGAGTTATGGGCTCAGTAGTTAGGAACAGTGACTGCTTCTCCAGAGGACTCCAAGTTGGATTCTCAGCATCCAAATGGTGGCTCACAACTATCCCTGACTCCAGTTCCAGGGGATCCAGGCAGACGTGTTACACATACATACATTCAGGAAGAGTGCTCATACACATTAAATAAAAATAAATTCAAATTTTTTTAATAATAATACTATTTTGCCCATAAAATTTCACTGAAGAGTTTCTTCCTTCCCTAGAAATTTTCCCAGTGTTTGACACGTTCACTCAGCACATAGCCTCATACATACCAAGCACCATGATCTCACTGGAGATACAGTGGTGGGCGGTGTTTGAGACCTGGAGTCTGCTGAGTTGATGCAGAAGCAGTATCCACAGCCTTGGAGTCAACCATCTGCAGACTGGAAATACATGAAAGAACTTGCCTCTGTAGGAACTGTCCGGCCTGCTCTTGCGTAGGTTCTCAGTGCGTTGCAGCCTCTCCAGAGCAGTTATGTTGTTCCAGGTGCTGGAACTTGTCAGCTGGTGATCTAAAATTCATGGAAAATGTCTGTTCTGTGCAAATCCTATGCCTTGAGTGAGCAAGAAGTGTTGGTTTTATGCATTTTTCTGGACTTGGGAAGGGTCCTAAAGCTATTAAGTTCTGAGTCCTGCTGGGCATACAGATCCTGGTAGGCAGAGGAGGCAGGACCAGCAGTGTTTCTGGCTAGGAGTCAGGTGATGACCCACTGAAGTAACACTTGAGCCAACCTGTGAGAATGGACCTCCCAGGGCTCTAAGGGACTACGAACAGAGGCAGAATGTCCCCTCCCGTGGGGTCACAGCCCCGGGCTTTGTGTCAGATGCTTGTCTGTTGCTGTGCTAAAACACCATGATAACAGCACCTGGGAGAAGAAGGGGCTTCCCTTTTGCCTTACAGTTGGGGTGGGGGAAGCAGGAGCTAGACAGTCAGTTGGGAACCAGAGTGGGCTCATCTTGTACACAGGAAGCAGGGACAAAGAGCAGGGCAAGGCCATAAAAACTCAAAGCCCTACCCCCCCCACACACACCCTGTGATGCCTTCCTTCAGCAAATTTCTACTTCTTGAAGGTTTAAGAAATCTTAAGGGGGGAGGCTGGAGAGATGGCTCAGAGGTTAAGAGCACTTACTGCTCTCCCAGAGGTCCTGAGTTCAATTCCCAGCAACCACATGGTGGCTCACAACCATCTGTAATGAGATCTGGTGCTCTCTTCTGGCCTGCAGGCATACATGCAGGCAGAATACTGTATGTACATAATATTAAATAAAATCTTTAAAAAACAAAACAAAAAAAAACCTTAAGGGTAAGTTCCACAGCTTTCCAGTCAGCACCACCTGCTGGGGACAGTGTCCAATTGCTGGGGCATTTCTCATTCAACTCCCCCCTGCTTAAATTCTCACATTGTGACAAGAGATTGCCATCTCACGCTGTTTTCTTCATTTAGGTGAGAGCCTTCGACCAGCCCTGAACCACATTTGTGCAAATATAATGGGCCATCTCAACCAGCGTGGATTTTACTCCGTGTTACAGGTCTGTGACCCCATCCCTAATGTGTCCCTGCAGTGCCTGAATTGGATTTTCCTATGGTTCACATGTGCCTTGTGTCCTCCCTTGCAGGGAGAGTTGAGTACGCAGTGTCCTTTTCATCCCTCACTTCAGGTCACTGTGATTTTGTAGGGAGGACGATGGCACTCAGCCCCAAGAATGTCGTAGCAAATGGATTCGAGGGCAACCCAGAGTCTTGACTGACAGTGAGGCTGTGGTAGGAGGCCCCGGGGCTGTTCCAGCTCCTTGGTGGAGGGGGACCATGCATTTCTAATTCAGCATCCTCAGATGGCATCTGTCAGTTCCGTACGCAATGCCAGTTCTCAGGCCGGAGAGTGGGCAGAGTAGGTTGCTCCTGAGATGCTGTGGACTTTCTAGTCTTTAGAAGGAACGTTGATGCCACCCTTCCTTCTTCCTGATGCTGGGATGGTCCATCTCCCATTTCAGTTGCACATCTCCACAGCATGGTAGTAGCGTGTCTGCAAAACATGTCATGGCGACTGTTGTCTTTGGCTGGAATGATTGAGCAGTTAAGCTTAAGTCACATTTCACATGGCTTTTTTTAAACTCACTGTTTTTGAGGGTTACTGTGCTGCCCAAGCCAACCTCAACCCCCGAAACGTGAGTGCCTCTGCCTCCTGGGAAGCCAAGACTGCGGGGGAACACTGCACCCCACTCACAGATACTCATTTCCTTAGCTGTTTATTAGCTGTTCCTTAGTTTAGGTGCATGGAAAGGACACCACAATATTATGCTGAAACATAGTAGTGATGAGCGGAAGGGACCTCCACACTCAGCAGCTCCCTTCTTTTTGAGCGGTTTATCTGAAGTGTTCCTATTACCTTTTGCTTCCTTTTTGCTTTGTTTGAGAGGTATGCTGTGTAACATGTTGTGTAGCCCAGGCTGGCCTCAACCTCAGAGATCTTCCTGCCTCTGCCTCCAAGTACTGGGATTAAAGCATGCGCTACCACCGCCAAGCCCCTCTTCCAAGTGGACAAACGGCTATGCTCGGTGCTCAGGCTGACAGCTTGAACGTTCTTTTCAGGTACTGCTGACCCGAGGCCTGGCCAGACCCCGGCCCTGTCTGTCCACAGGCACTTTAACAGCGACCTTCTCTCTGGCATTACGGTGAGACGCCAGCTGCGAGACTGGTGCCCCAGCACCCCTCTTACTCCCCTTGCTCACCCACCTTGTCAGAATTTGTAAGTAGTGTTCATCTTAGTGAAAGTGCCGTTTCTGCAACAATTGACGCTGTCCCTCAACCTTCAATAATGAATCTTTTGCCGTGTTATATTAGGGCAGTGATTTGCAGTGAATTAGGTAACTGTATGGAGTTATTCTTCCTTTTGAGTTCCTAAGAGTAAAAGAAGGAGGACCAGCCCAGGGCAGGGGGAAGGTCCCAAGAGAATGGGGTTGGAAACACAGGCGGGAGATGCTGGCATTGGAGCAGCAGAGAGTGTGTAAGCATGTGGTATTTGTCTGCACTTTGTTGATACAGTGTATAAATGTGTAGACATGAGAGGTGTCCTTAGAGAACACCTTTCTGAGAACTGCCAAGTGGGAAAAGCTGTATTCCTAACTGCTCTAGAGTATTCACAGTATGTTGAGAGGATCACATACATACATGGAGAGAAGTTGGTAACTGGTCCTGAAGGAAAGAACACCACTGTTGAGCTAGCTCAGGATGCACAGCCTCCGCCTCTGCCAGTGGATGCTTGGCACAGCCCCCAGTGCTGAGCACTCTGAGGCCTGTGGGTCTTACAAAGCCCCTTCGATTTCCTTGGTGAGATGTCTGAGCATGAGTCCCCTACCCTGTGTTTGCATGGTGGGTGTGTCTATTCTTATCCCGGGTGTTGTGTTCTATGGAGCAGTCCCAGCTCCGTGAACCATTCGGCCTCTGTTACAACTCCTGTCCCTGCAGCGGGAGGAAAATGAGCTCAGGGAAGACGACAGGCAGCCTAGGCTCAAGAGTTCTCCATCACTCATCACCAGCCCAGTCGGCTGGGCTGGATCCCCAGAACCACAGACACCGACACTGTTGTGCTTGCCTATAAGGAGGCAGAGGCAAAGGATTAGAAGTTCAAAGTCACCCATGACTACAGAGTGAGATGGAGGCCAGCCTGGGATACCTTAGCCCCTGCCTCAGACAACAGCACAAAACAAATGAAAACTCTGGTCGCTCCATAATTTCTCCGTGGAGCTTTCCACTGACCTCGCCTTGAGGCCAGCCTTCTCCAAAGCCTTTTCTCTACTGAACAGAGCACTTTTCTCCCTCTGAGTCTGCAGATAATTGAGCAAGATGGCTCCTCTGACCCCAGCCCTCAGCTGGCACACCCACGCACTTGCATGTGTGCACATGCACTGTAATAGGAAATAAAATAAAAAAGACGTCACCATTGTCAGGAATATAGTAGAAATCCAAGAAGATATGATGTACTTGAACATGACCGCTAAATCCTTTGTGCACATAGCTGAAAATCACAAACCATGCATTGTTCTGGGTTTCTTAGGCTCACTCATGAATTCTTCACATATTCTCTTATCTCCATTTTATAGAAAAGGAAGCTAAAGCTAAAAACATTTAGTCACACAGCAGGGAGAGGTTAGGCCGGGCATTAAGCCTACTCAGACTCTGGAGCCCACACTTGGAACTTTATTCTCCGTGTCTGCTTGTACAGTGAACACACTTGGATCCTAAGAGCAATGCATATTTGAGGAAATGGCACAAATCCCAACCATGTACTGTGCCCTGAGGCTCTCCTGGCCACGTGTATAGCTATGTGCTCAGTAGTTGCGGTTCCTGTGTTGCCTGTCACCATCCCCATCCTGGTTGCATTGTAAAATCTTTACCATGTCTAGCCTTTTTTTTTCACTGTCCTATTGAACTTTTATCTATTTTTTTTAAAGCAAGGAATTTACTTTATTGATATTGATAAAATAAATTTTCTTTGCAAAGGAATGTTGGTTTCAAAATTTGTAAATCCTTTATCTTTTAATTGCAATTTTTTAACTAATTCTTTTTTTATTGTTTTTATTAAGCTATATATTTTTCTCCACTCCCGTCCACTCCTCTCCCCTCCCCTTCTACCCTCTCCTATGGTCCCCATGTTCCCAATTTACTCAAAAGATCTTGTCTTTTTCTACTTCCCATGTAGATTAGATCTATGTAAGTCTCTGTTAGGGTCTTCATTGTTGTCTAGGTTCTCTGGGGTTGTGAATTGTAGGCTGGTTTTCTTTGCTTTATGTCTAAAAGCCACTTATGAGTGAGTACGTGTGATAATTGTCTTTCTGGGCCTGGGTTACCTCACTCAATATGATGTTTTCTAGCTCCAACCATTTGCCTACAAATTTCAAGATGTCATTATTTTTTTCTGCTGTCCGTGTATTATTCCATTGTATAAATGTGCCACATTTTCCTTATCTGTTCTTCGATAGAGGGGCATTTAGGTTGTTTCCAGGTTCTGGCTATGACAAACAATGCTGCTATGAACATAGTTGAGCACATGGCCTTGTGGTATGATTGAGCATCCTTTGGGTATATACCCAAAAGTGATATTGCTAGGTCTTTAGGTAGGTTGTTTCCTAATTTTCTGAGAAATCGCCACACTGACATCCAAAGGGTCTCTACCAGCTTGCACTCCCACCAGCAATGGAGGAGTGTTCCCTTTTCCCCACAACCTCTCCAGCATAAGTTGTCATCAATGTTTTTGATCTTGGCCATTCTTACAGGTGTAAGATGGAATCTCAGAGTTGTTTTGATTTGCATTTCTCTGATGACTAAAGATGTTGAACATTTCCTTAAGTGTCTTTCAGCCATTTTAGAGTCCTCTGTTGAGAGTTCTCTGTTTAGGTCTATATCCCCCTTTTTTTTTTATTGGATTATTTGTTCTTTTGATGACCAATTTCTTGAGTTCTTTGTATATTTTAGAGATCAGACCTCTGTCCAGTGTGAGGTTGGTGAAGATCTTTTCCCATTCTGTAGGCTGCCATTTTATCTTGTTGACCATGTCCTTTGCTTTACAAAAGCTTCTTAGTTTCAGGAGATCCCATTTATTAATTGTTTCTCTCAGTGTCTGTGCTACTGGGGCTATATTTAGGAAGTGATCTCCTGTGCCAATGTGTTCAAGTGTACTTCCCACTTTCTCTTCTATGAGGTTCAATGTGGTTGGTTTTATGTTGAGGTCTTTGATCCATATGGACTTGAGTTTTATGCATGGCGATAGATATGAATCTATTTTCATTCTTCTACATGTTGATATCCAGTTATGCCAGCTCCGTTGGTTGAATATGCTTTATTTTTTCCATCTGATTTTTTTTTTTTTTTTTTTTTGCTTCTCTGTCAAAAATCAGGTGTTCATAGTGTGTGGATTAATGGGTCTTCAGTTCAGGTCCATTGGTCCTCCTGTCTGTTCTTATGTCAATACCAGGCTGTTTTCAGTACTGTAACTCTGTAGTAGAGTTTGAAGTCAGGGGTTGTGATCCAGAAGTTATTTTATTGTACAGGATTGTTTTGGCTATCCTGGATTTTTTGCTTTCCCATATGAAGCTGAGTATTGTTCTTTTGAGGTCTGTGAAGAATTTTGCTGGGATTTTGATGGACATTGCATTGATTCTGTAGATTGCTTTTGGTAAGATTGCCATTTTTACTATGTTAATTCTACCTACCCAAGAGCATGGGAGATCTTTCCATTTTCTGGTATCTTCTTCAATTTCTTTCTCCAAAGATTTAAAGTGCTTGTCATACAGGTCTTCCACTTGTTTGGTTAGAGTTACTCCGAGATATTTTATGCTATTTGTGGCTATGATGAAGGGTGATGTTTCTCTGATTTCTTTCTCAGCCCATGTATCATCTGTGTAAAGGAGGGCTACTGATTTTTCTTGAGTTAATCTTGTATCCTGCTATATTACTGAATGTGTTTATGAGTTGTAAAAGTTCCTTGGTAGAATTTTTGGGGTAACTTACGTAAACTATCATCTCATCAGCCAATAGTGAGAGTTTGACTTCTTTTCTGATTTGTATCCCCTTGATCTCCTTTTGGTGTCTTATTGATCTAGCTAGAACCTCAAGAACTATATTGAATAGATATGGAGAGAGTGGACAACCTTGTCTTGTTCCTGATTTCAGTGGAATCACTGGGAGTTTCTCTCCATTTAGTTTGATGTTGGCTGTTGGCTTGCTGTATATTGCCTTTATTATATTTAGGTATGTTCCTTGTATCCCTGCTCTCTCCAAGACCTTTATCATGAAGGGGTGTTGTATTTTGTCGAAGGCTTTTTCAGCATCTAATGAGATGGTTGTCTAGCCTTCTTAGCTACACAGGAAACATCACATTTATGTGGACAGCCAACTCATTACCTGAGGTCTGCAGAGCACAGAAGCGAGAGAAAGGCTCTGCTGACCATCATCTCACTACAGATGGGACGCGCACATATGTGTGCTGCTGTCCTCTGTGCACATGTGTGTGGCTGTCCTCTGTGCCCGTGTGTGGGGCTGTCCTCTGTGCACATGTGTGCGGCTGTCCTCTGTGCCCGTGTGTGGGGCTGCCTTCTGTGCCTGTGTGTGGGGCTGTCCTCTGTGCCCGTGTGTGGCATTTTCCCTGACTTTACTGACCTAGGTCAGGCTGAGTTCTGGGAAGCATATCCTAGGCTGGACTCTCCAGGTGCCTGTGGAAAGTGTCAGCAAGGCTTCACTGCCACTCTCTTGTGCCTTTGCTATTGAGGGAACTGTGCCATCCTGTTTTAAACCCCTTTCTAAAATGTAGAACTGGATTTTCTTTTGTTTCACCCAATTGAAAGCAATGATATTAGCTTGGTGGCCAAGTGATTAGCATAAGATTTCAGTCTTAAAATTTTTTCTTATCCCCATAATGGCCCTCTTCAGAGTACATTACAACATAGACTCCAGTGTTGTGCTAGGGTAAGCTGGGAGGAGTTATCATTTGCTTTTGTTTTTTGTTTTTTCAAGACAGGGTTTCTCTTTGTAGCCCTGACTGTCCTGGAACTCACCCTGTAAACCAGGCTGGCCTTAAACTCACAGAGATCCGCCTGCCTCTGCCTCCTGAGTGCTGAGATTAAAGGTGTACGCCACCACTACCTGGCTGGTCACTTGCTTCTTGTCAGTCTCATCCTTTTCTGTTCTTGCCTGCATGGTTTCTGCGCTGGTTAGTCTTCACTGTCAGTCAGCCTGCGCTGGTTAGTCTTCATTGTCAGCCTGCGCTGGTTAGTCTTCACTGTCAGTCAGCCTGCGCTGGTTAGTCTTCACTGTCAGCCTATGCTGGTTAGTCTTCACTGTCAACCTGACCCCACTGAGTCACCTGGCAAGAGAGTCTTAATGAGGGATGGACTCGCTTTCTGTTGCTGTGGTAAGATGACCTTACAGCTCCGGGAGATAAGGCTGTGTCACCATCATGTCAGGGAAGCTGGAGCAGGAAGCTGGGAACTCATATCTTTAACTCAAGCACACACAGAAAGAGTGAATTTGTCAGTGATGAAATGGTTTCTGAAACCTGGAACCTCCCCCCACACAGTGATGTTCTTCCTTCAGCAAGGCCACACATCCTTAACCTACCCTGACAGTGCCACTCCCTGGGGACCAATATTCAAATACCCAAGACTGGAGACACCATGCAAGGCATTCTCTAGACCACATTAGCCAGTGGGCATATGTGTGGGGTGTCTTGATGGATAACGGATGTAGGAAGACCCTGAGTGTTGAAGGCACTGTTTCAGTGTCTGAGAAGCTTATCTGAACAGGGATGTGGTGTGAGTGCCTTCCCCAGAACAATGGACTGTGACCTGGAACCGAAGCCAAGTCAGCCCTGGCCTGCATTGCTCTCTGCCGGCCTGTAATCACAGCACCAGAAATGACCCGCATGCAGCCTCTGGGTGTTTGGTCTGTTTCCTGGCCCTAGGAATTGAACCTCATGCATGTTAGGCAAGTATGCTACCACTGAGCTATATTCCTAGCCCCCAATCTTACTAAGGTGTAGCTCACATGTGTGCCTCACCCATTTTTGAAGTGTCAGTTCCATGGTGGTGGTTGGTGTATCCATAGAGCAACGCCATCATCGGGAGTGTCAGATTCTGGAGTGCTTTCCTTCCCCCAGAAGGAACCTGCCCTCTAACAGTTGCCCTCATCCATTGTCTCCCGAGTCCTGCAGTACAGTTCATCTCCTTTGGGTTGGCCTGTTCTGAACATCTCGCGTGAGTGGGGTCAGACACCATGTGTTCTGTTGTTAGTTGTGTATTTTATTTGCACAGTGTTTTCAGCTTATCTGTTCAGTGATCCAGCACCTGTTTGTGGCCCAGCACTACTGTGTGAACAAACTGCATGGGATGTTGTGTGCCACAATCATTTCTGTATGAGTTTGTGTGTAGGATGTGTTCCCAGTTCTCTAGGAGTGAAATAGCATGGTCATGGACACTTAACATTGGTGAGGAACCGCCTTGCTGTTTCCCACTAGCAGCTGGTGGGGATGAAGGCACCAGGTTCTTCCCAGCCTTACCACCTGCTTCGTGAGTATGTGCTGTCTCACGGTCACTGGCATGAGTAGTCCCTGGCAGCTGTACCAGCCATGTTTTCAAGTGTTTATTAACCGTTCATGTGTCTCTTTCAGAGAGATGTCAGTTGAGTTCTTTTGGCTCTCTCCCTGCCCTGGCTTTGTTCTTTGGTTTGAACATAGTTAAACAATGTAGCCAAGGCTAGCCTCAAGCCTTTGCTCTTCCTTTCCTTGCCTTCCTCAGTGGGACTACTGGCATGCACTACCTATGTGGCTTGTTCAGCCATCTTCAGATTGGGTTGTCCACTACTGAGTTAGTGAATTCTTTCTGTGCTCCAGATGCAAGCCTCCTGGCAGATGGCGAGGTCTGCAGACACTTCCACTTGGTTCTCATCCTTCTGCCTTCTGGGGGGGGTGTGTGGTCACAGACCGTACTGGCTTTGGTATTGTACAATTACTTACTTTTCTTTGTACTTAGACTCTTAGTGTCATATCTAAGAAATCTTTATGTAACTCCAGGACCCAAAGATGTCTGGTTTTTTTTCTACAAATTTGATGATTTTAGTTATAAAATTATTCTGAGTTAACTTTTGTGGATTCTGTGGGATATAGGTATCTTTTTGGTGCTTTGGTCGATCCTTGCTGTGCTAGACGAGTGCCCTGCCACTGGCTCCACCCTTGCCCTCGGTGTTCTGAGACTGGGCCTCATGTGCAGTCCCGGTTAGCCCTGAGTATGGTTCTTCTGCCTCAGTCTCCCTGTGCTGGGGCTACTTGTATGCACTGCCATGTCCATCCTGGGTCGTTCTTAAGGAAATAGTGCATGCTTATTGTAAAATCCCAGATAACACAGGAAACAGAAAGAAGGGGCCACTCCCCATGCTCATGTTGCCTGGAAAAGCATGTTGTTGACCTTCTTTCTCTGTTTTTCAGGTTATTTTGTACTTTTATATTTTGTGTCTTACGTGTATACTTTAAATGTTACTATCAGGCTGTGGTAAACTCTGTGCGTAAAGTGTGAGGTAATGGCGAGTCGTCCCCAGGGATGCACTTGGGTGGTACTGCTCAGCTGAGGGGTGGGCTGTACGAAAACTTTCTCCGTCCTTATCAGAAGCCCTTCCCATCTGTGGAGGGTTTTATCTTGCCTTTTTCCAAATGTCCTACAGTGCAAGCATTTTCTCACATCAGGTACTTTAGAACTGACCTTTCCCAGCTGTGCAGCAGTGTTGTCCCGTCGTCCCCCCTCCGCCCCCCGTCATTTGCACTCACCCAGCTTCTCTGCCCTTTCTGACTAGCCCTGTAGTTGCCGCGCAGTTCTCAGACAATCTGATGCGACCGTTCGTCATCCACATCATGTCGGTACCTGCTCTCGTGACTCATCTCAGCACAGTGACCCCTGAGGTGAGCGTGCCACTTCTGTCTCTGGTTTGTTTGCTAGACTCAAAAGCAAAACAGTTCCTCTGCTGATTCCCACTCCTTCCCCCAGTTTTCCCAGTAGCTGGTATAGACATGTTTCCCAGTAGCTGGTATAGACATGTTTCCCAGTAGCTGGTATAGACATGTTACAGTAGCTGGTATAGACATGTTACAGTAGCTGGTATAGACATGTTTCTGTTAGCAGCCAGAAAATCAGGTTCCTCTTGTCATCCTCCATCTCCCTGCCCCTTGAAAGCAGTGTTCTGCCTACGTGAGGGGTAGTGAGCAGTGTCAGGTCCATGCCTCTCGGGAATGCCCTGCCCAGCCTCACGTTAACTGTCTGCCATCACTTTTAGCGTCTCAGTGTTTTAGAATCCCACGACATGCTTCGCAAATTCATCGTCTTTCTAAGAGACAGAGACAGGTGCCGCGATGCCTGTGAAAGTCTAGAAGGCTGCCGTACGCTGTGTCTGATGGGTGAGTCTAGGAGGCTGGATTTGGGATGGTTATGGCCATGGGAGAAGCCTACGTGTTTTGTTAAGATCATTAGTTGCACTTATCAGGAGTTAATATAAAACCAGACTCATTTCCATAGTGCAGATGATGAACAGAATCTCACGTAGAATGGTACTCAGTGGACACCGTGTGGTGAGTTGGCTGCAGAGTTCCTCCCTAAAAGGGAGGGGCTCAGATCGGAGTGGTGTCGCTGATACAATGTCTTTGGTAGATGGGTTTGTGGGTGAATGCATTTGAACACAGAGCAGACACCTAATTCTCTGATAGAGCTGTTCTTAGAGATTGGCACTCCTAAGACCAGTCAAACTCAAGCTAGCCTTAGCTATAGCTCTCGTGTCTTGGACTGGACCCCAAGGGGAGAGTACTTTGGTAAACACTAAATACAGCCATCGCCCAGAACATATAGCTAATGCTACTTCTTATGTTCCTCCTTATTTTTAAGTGTTACTGACGCATGAAAATGCCATGCTGAGTGTCCCTCTGTGTGCCTGGCAGTCCAGTCTCTCCTTATAGTAGCTATAGCGAGCGTGGGCTTCGCTACTCCTGCCTTACAGCCAAGGATATGATTTCAGGCTGAGTTGAGAGCTGTGTTGCTCATCTGTGACCATGATGGGATGTCAAGTCAGCTTGGTTCTTCCAGCCCCTGGCGCTGGCTGAAATCCTTCACGTACATTCTCCTTGCTGAGTTACAGCCACCTGAGCCTCGGGCAGAGAACAGGGCTGGGAGACCCCGCAGCACACCTGTCTGGCATTGTGTTCAGCCTTCTCTCTTCATAGGCAACATCCTCCACTTGGGCTCCCTCAATCCCAAGGTGTTAGAGGAAGAAACAGATGGGTTTGTGAGCTTGCTCACGCAAATGCTGTGCTACTGCCAGAAGTACGTGTCCCAGAAGAAGTCTAACCTCACCCACTGGCACCCTGTGCTCGGCTGGTTTTCCCAATCGGTGGACTATGGGTAATGTGTGGGGAAAGCTTTTCGTCTTCCCTCCCTCCCTCCTTCTCGTTCTCGCCATCCAGCTTTCGTGGTTTTGTTTGGCTATAGACATAATATGCACTTATTGTGTAATATAGATGTGACCTGGGGATTGGCTTACTGGTGGAGGGCTTGCCTAGCAGGTACAAGGCCCTGGGCTCAATCCCCAGAGCCAAGAGAACATTAAACCACTCAAAATCCTCATATGCAAATGATCTGGGCAATTGGCCTTTCATCCTTTCCCTTCATTGATAATTTTTAGTGTATAGAGATGACATCATATGGTTTTTCATGTTTTTAAATTAGTAAATGATGAACCTTGTCCATGATACTTTTTCTTCTCCAGTATCACTTTCATTGATTGATGAGACAGCCATGCCTCAGAGACGCTAAGACAGGGCAAACAATTTAAAGGGGTAAGAGTCCCTCTGGCCTTTCCACAAGGTGGAATATGAATGTCTTAGATTCAGAATCATTAGAAAAGCAAGAGTGGAAGAGCAGAGGTGAAGGTAGGCAGCCACACAACTGAAGTGTGTGCCCTGGAATGGTACCAGGCTGAGGCATCTCAGATATCCCGCTGGTCTCTGTCAGGTACCCAAGGAACATCCTTGAGACCCATCCAGACATTAAAAGACATTGCCCCAGGAAGACACTTCTGTGTGCCCCACCTGGAGAGCAAGTTCCCGTGCACTAGGCGCACCTTGCCTTTACTGAAGCTCTTCTCCAGAGGCCTGGAGACAGCTCTCCTCACCCATTTCCTCATCTGAAATGTGAGGTGATGGCCCCATGTCTCTGAGAGCACTCTGGGCCCTGATAGGGTTGTCTCCATGTTTCGATGCTGCATGCCACGGCGTGGCGTATGCCCAGTGGGTTGTGGCTGTCCCCACAAGATGGTGGGGGCCAGCTTAGGGTCTTGATGGATTTTAGGATTTGGGGTGGTGCTGGGAATGCAGCCTGATGGAGAAGTTCCCCTAAGGCAAGGAGACCCTGGAGGTATGGCGCTTTCTTAGGTATTCCACTGTCTGAGTGCAAGAGAAGTGCAGTTGTTGACAGCAGTATGGGAGGCTGGCTGGAGTGACAGGCAGATGCAGGCTGGATGCCTTTACAAATCCAGCCCCTCTGTGGCGGTTTCTTCTTGCTTGCTTGTCTGTTGGTTTTTAGACAGAAGCTCATTATGCAATCCAAATTAGCAACATTCCAGTCTCCTGAGTGCTGGGATTGCAGGCGAGTGACCTGCTAGCTCTGTCCCCTGTATGGAAGCCACCTAGGACGAGAGTGGGCTCTCCCTGGCAGACTGGGTGGCACTGACACGCCTGTCTCCTGCTTTGTCCTAGCCTCAATGAGTCCATGTACCTGATCACCAAACAGCTGCAGTTCCTATGGGGAGTGCCTCTCATCCGCATTTTCTTCTGTGACATCCTCAGCAAGAAGCTGCTGGAGCACCCGGAGCCAGCCCCTGCGCAGCCATCATCCCCACAGAACGTGCTTCCAATGAAGAGTGAGTGGCCACGCTCAGCCAAAAGGCAGCTCCTGCTCCTTACTGTGTGAATGCCTCCCTGCCTGTGGCTCACTCACCCCTCCCACTACCTGCAGGCTGCTTAAGGCAGTGACAGGTCACAGGTTAGAAATAAGAGCCTGTGCGTCAGCGTGCTCAGGGGTCGCTCTGCTGTCGCTGAGCTTCAGCTTCCCTACAAACTTCCCTGTAGCCAAAGGGAAGGGTTTGTGGACCCTTTTTTCCTTTCTATCAGGGAGGAGCAGAAAGTCCATTTTGTAGGGGACTTTAAGGTTTTTTTTTTTTTAAGTTTAGTTATAAATCTTCACACAAGGAGCCACTGAGGCATAGGCCAGGCATAGGCCATGTGCACCTCAGGAGTACTCCAGGGGTAGAAGTGGGCACTTAAGAAAGAAAGCTTTCTTATTCTGCTGTGATCAGGTAAGGAAATGTGACCAGCATGTGACCTGTGATTTCTGCCTGCACTGCTAACCTGGGATTGTTATGTCCCCAAATGAATTCACAGAGCCAGGTTTCTGATGCAGATTACATAAGGGTTTTTATTAATATTCAAACTCGAGTTTGGACCACACCTCCACCACCCAATGCAGTGGGTGAAGGAAGAGGCAATCTTTTACAGGGGAAACACTGTAATCAGGGGAGTTCAAGTCCTGTCGTCTTGGGATTGGGTGAGGGGCACATAGGATAAGGTAATTTCTGAACCCATTGGTCAGTTTTGGGGCATGAAAACCTAACAGAGAGCTATAAACTACTGACAAGGTGTCTTCAAGGACAGGATGCCTCCCAGGAACATCTGGACCTTGTGAAATTGTATGGCCCTGCTCCCTATCTTCTTAATTGGCCATTTTTAGGGATCTGTTCCAATTCTGCTATGGCAGCGCATTTCTGGAGCTGAGATCGCCCACCCCCAGCTCATTATATGACTTAAGATGAAGCCCCTTCTTTAAAATGGAGTTTGTAAAGTCAGGTCCTCAGAGGATAAATGATGGTTCTGCTGCTGGTAGGTGGTGGTGAGTGTGGGCTCCACGCGCGTCACTTCCTCTGCCTATGAAGAGGAAAGCCGAAAGCAGAAGCAGAATGCCATTCAGCCGGGACATGAGGTCTCCAGAACACACACACAGCGCCTGGGCCCGGCCCCTGCTCCCTCCTCCTCTAATGTTGTCCTCAACATTACCTCATGTCTTCATAAAATTCTGTGACACAATCAGAGAATGCCACGAAAGCTGATCATGGCTGGCTTGTGCTGACAAGCACTGTGGTGATCTGAACAGGTCTCTGGGCTTCACCAAAAGCCCAGTGTTAGCATTTCCCCAGTTTATCCCAAAGGAACACACTGGACTGTGCCGCAGCCCTGCCGCCCCTGCCGTGACTAGGGCTCTTGCCATGCTCTTCCTCGACAGGTGGGAGCTGGCAGCTGGCTGAATTTCTGCTGTGCGTCTTCTTCCCTCCGTGCCAGGTCTCCTCAAGCGTGCATTTCAGAAGTCAGCTTCAGTTCGGAACATTCTCAGGCCTGTCGGGGGCCGGCGCGTCGACTCCGCCGAGGTGCAGAAGGTCTGCAGCATCTGTGTGCTCTACCAGACCTCACTGGCGACTCTCACGCAGATCCGCCTGCAGATCCTCACAGGTCAGACCTGCTTCCACAGTGGGCAGGCAGTTTTCCAAGGGTTAGAGATTGGTGAGCCTCTGATAGCTCAAGCCAGCCTTGTCATAGCACTGCCATCTTGTTCCCCTTACGAGCTCTTTAACTACAAAGTACAACTTTTTAAAGTTCCTTTCTGAGTAGAACACAAAGATAGAGACAGGAAGAAGACTGTAAACAGCCTTACACCATCACCTCCCAGCGATGCCCACCTGTGCCCAGTGTGCTCACATGCAGTATAGGTGTGCTCAGACAGACACATCTCATCTTACCCTTTTCTACTCATCACCCATAAGCATTTATCATGTCAGTTCTTCAGAAACCTCATTTTTATTGGCTGCATGATGCTCATCATGTGGATATCCCCACATTTTCTTTTAGCTGAGCAAGAAAATCTCTTCTGTAAGGACAGAATTGGGGGTCAGGGGCTCTTAAGGGGCAGCCCAGGCATTGTTGGTATGAACTGACCTTCTGAGTTCAGGTGGACGTCTCTAATTGGGCAAGCCGTTTGCTTCAGGAAAGGCTAGAGGCGGCTCTGTGTATGTGTTTTTAAATCTTTGATTGCTGCTGGCTCTGTGTTTACTCCTGTGTGTTCACTCCAGATAGTCGGCATCTTGTCTGTGCGGGGCACTGAGGATGCCAGGGTCTCTGTCCCGGGCCTATAGTCTAGAGTCAGGGAGACCAGCAGTTCACAGCAGCAGCAGAGTCCAGATGCCTCACCTTGCACTGCTGCTGTTGAGGGCCACACAGTTCTTTGTGGAAGGCAATCTGGTGTCATAGATGCCACCCCAACTGAGACTTGCTCTTCATGGCAGGGTAATGCCAGGTCATCCCCACTGGTAACACAAGTGATAAAGAAGCAGGTGGCTCCATGTGCTTTTCAAAGGTGCATCTGTAGTTCTCACAGGTACATTGTATTAGGACATGAGGACTAGGGGTGACACCACCTGTGTGGCCTGAGCCCCTCTTCGGCCTCACTGCTGAGCTGGTGGCAAGGGAGGGCCTTGGGTGGCTCCCCAGAAGTAACTAGTGGGAGGAAAACAGGGCAGGAGCTGCCTGGCATTTACAGCCCCTAGGACCTGAGAGGATTTTGAGGTTACCATCTGTCTCTTTAAGGTGAGCTCACAACAAAACTCATTCTTCTGTGCGGAAGCTGAAAATCAATCTCTTGGCTCACACCCTTTGTGATAAAAGTGCTATGGAGTTCATTCTTCGCTGTAGTCTTAAGACAGTTACAGAGCTGGCCTGGCTCTACAGCAATACAACTGCACTGCACCCTTGTATGCCCACGGCACGTAGCCCTGCGACCACCTGTGAGCCTTTTGCTCCCTGTGCGTGTCACACGGGCAATTGCTTTCTTCTTGTATTCAGTAAGATATTTTATCTTTGCCCAGTGCAGTGTAGGATTACTCTGTTTATGTGTTTTTAAATTGTAAGGCTTTTGAATTCTTCAGTGTATATGATTTGGGTTGCATACACATGAGCCCCTGTGTAGCCAGTATGCTGGACAGGAAGCAAGCAGCATCTACCTTATAGTCTTCACAGGTCATCAGTTCACCTGTCAGCATCCTTAAGTAGCACTGAGGGAGTCTCCCTGAGTCCCACCCCAGGCAGCGTGTCTTACCCAGACAGCCTTCACTTGAGACTAATTCTGAGAGTGCCTTCCCCCCCTGAGAGGTATCAGGTCCCGTGCAGACCTGCTGCTCTCTGGGGCATCTTAGCTATCACTCTGGAGCCTTGACCCAGGCTTTCCTAATCTCTGCCACAGCATTGGCCAGAGGTGTGCCAGTCTATAGCCTGTGTGTCCAGGCCCTGTAATCCCTGGGAAGCAGATTAGAAGGCTCCCATTGCACTTGTTGCTTGCTCCAAGGGTTCATTTTGGGGTGTGTGCTGCAGCCGTTCACTGCTTTCCTGGTTTCAGTGCAGCAGCAGGTAGGAGGGAGCTCATCCAAATGCAGGTGAACCTGTGAGATTGCTTAAGGCAGGGGTCTGCCCATAGACCAAGCCAGCCTGTCACCGTCACAAATGCTCTTCTGTTGGAACACAGCCAAATCCATTCAATTCCTTCATTCCTGTGTCTGCTCTGAGTGTAGTAACAGTGTACAGGTAAACCTGGCCTGTTCTTACTAACCATGAAGATCAAGAAAACAGCTGACCTGTGTGAATTCTTCCATAACAAGTAGTTGAGTCAGAGCCATGGCAGCAAGCCTCAGGCAGTCAGGGCGGCCAGCTGACCAGACAAGTTCAATAAAGGAAGTGCCAGGTTGGAACACACACTGCCTGCTGGCCTGGCTGCACTCTGAACCTCATCTGGTCCTGAGCGCTGCCAGTGTGCAATCATTCTTCGCTCAGTTCAACTCTGATCAATTGAATTGTCTCAAGCTTTTAACAACAGATTGCTTGCCCTGCAGAGCTTAAAATACCCTCTGACCCTAGCTGTTTTCTGTAGCTAGGGGTGTCTATCCCACCCGCCAGTTCCCAAATAACCACTCTGAGGCTTATTATTAAAAACTATTTGGCCTGTTAGCTCAGGCTTATTATTAACTAGTTCTTACAACTTAAATTAAGCCATTTCTATTAGTTTGTATTTTACCACAGGGCTGTGACCTGTGACCTCACACCTTGCTTCTCCAGCAGCTGCTGGCATCTCCCTGACTCTGCCTTTTTCTCCCTGAATCTGTTTGGATTTCCCACCTGACTCTTTTCTGCCTGGCTATTGGCCAAATCAGCTTCTTTATTAACCAGTGGTAATAAGACATATTCACAGCATGCAGAAAGACATCCCACAGCAGGTTTCCTGACTTAAAACATGGCTGCTGTGTCAGGCAGACCTTGGTCCCCTCTCTCTGGCTCTTGCTCCATCCAGGGGCAGGGACAGTAGCTGAGCCTCGCTGCACTTCAGCTGCTCTTATAAGGCAGAGCTGCTCTGGGCCTTGCGGGCGGCTGTGCTTGGGAGCTTTGTAATGTGGACTCTCACTTATGAGCATCCTTACCCAGTGTCAGCTGCCCCTGCTGCTGTGACCCTTAGGATGGAAAAGCTTTTCCTGCTGGCCCGTCTCTCACACTGCTTTAAGTGTTGTGCTTTTCCAACAGAAAGAAAGAAATAGCAGACCAGCTGAAGTCTCCACCTGAAGCTTGGGTTTCTTTCCTTTTCCAGGCCTTACGTACCTTGATGACCTGCTGCCCAAGCTGTGGGCATTTATCTGTGAGCTGGGGCCCCATGGAGGGTTAAAGCTCTTCTTGGAATGCCTGAACAATGACACTGGAGAGTCCAAGCAGCTCCTGGCCATGCTGATGCTGTTCTGTGATTGTTCCCGGCATCTCATCACGTATGTTGATGGGGGCTGAATGCTCTGACTAGGACTCAGTGGGGCCATTGACAATGTGGGGAAGCAAGTAACTGCACCCATGTGACAGGCCACTCTAAGAACTGGCCAAGAGCTGGGCATGGTGATACATGCCTGTAATAGCAGCTACTTAGGAGGCTGAAACAGGAGAAATCTCTTGAGTGCAGAAATTCCAGGCCAGCCTGGTCAACATAGCAAGAACCCATAGCCCTTTGCATCTCCCACCAAAAAAGTAGACAGTATTCACAAAGCAGGCAGCATGTACCAGGTGTTCAGCAGTTGCTAGGTGCTTTCAGAGCAGCTGTGGCCCTTTGCGGTCTCTGGAGATGTGTTCAAACTATACCTCAGCCATTTATTCACTTGTGGATAATTACAGGAAAACTCCAGACTCAGAGTTTACTGAGACACCAGTTTCCTCATCTATAAATGAAGTAACTCCAGCACCCACCTCTGAGGCATGCGTAGGGATTATAGGAGATAATCAGTGCTGAGTGCTTATCAAGCTGACTCTAGAAAGTCGAGTTGACCTCGCTGAGCCACTCTTCTCTCATTGGTGGGATGGAGGTAACATCACCTACCACATAGATTAACTAAGAGAAGGCATTATTTAAAACATGGTCAGGCAGCCTGGGACATTTGCAAGAATCCTCGATTTCCCTTCTGCATTTGCTGCTGTCTGTCTTCCACTCTCTCCAAAGATCTAGAATGGACCTCAAGCAGTGCCGTATAGACTAGAAGATCTCATATATCAAGAGGGTTCAGGGACATGTAGCTCGCTGACTAGGTGCCCTAGAGGAAGGGGTCTAGTGACCAGGATAAATACACTAATGGATGAGACAGGGCTAACCCAGGACTGAGCTGTATTCGAAAGCATGTGGAGAGGGTTCCATACATTTTCAGTTGAGCTGTGTCATGTTCATCCATCCATCCATCCATTCATTCATACATTCTTTCAAACATTCACTTGCTCACTGTTGTCACTAGTGACTAGTGGTATCTCTCCTAGATGTGGGATCTGGTTTCACAGTGTTCCTCAGTAAGCACCGACTAACTCAACACTCCCTTATGGTCAGGCACAGATGAGGCATGGTGGAGAATGTGTCGGGCCTCCCTGGGAAAGGCTCTGAGTAGAACTTACTGTTTTTCCTTCATTGTTCTGTCTGTCATCCTACTCTGAACAATTTCAAGTAAACAGAAGGTAGAGAAGATTAGCAAGCCCTCAAGAGCTATCCCTAGCTCATGGCCGACTTGCTTCATCTAAACGCCCAGCAGCCAGTAGCTCCCCTCCCCCGGCTTTCTCTGAGGCAGATCTCAGACATCATACCATTTTGTCTGCAAGCCATGCAGGATGTTTCTTGAAAAGCCAGTGCTTTCTTCATCTTGTTTGTTTTGTCTAGAAGACAGCTAGGTCTCATTCATTTCCGTTTTTCAATGGAAAATTCTGAACAGTTTTCTGCCCCGTGTAGCATCCTCGATGACATTGAAGTATATGAAGAACAAATCTCATTCAAGCTGGAAGAGCTAGTCACCATCTCTTCTTTTCTCAATTACTTCGTGTTTAAGATGATCTGGGACGGAATCGTAGGTAAGGCGAAGGTGGCCTCTGTTCTTTGGTGCTACCCCAGGCAGCCAGTCTGTACCCTTAGCTGCAGGTGTCTCGGCTTTAATGGTGGTAGAGAATGCCTGTCTTCTCACATGGCTGGGCGAGCTCATGAGATAGTGTGGTTGCAGAGGTCTCTCTGCTGGCTCCTCACGCTGTGCACTTGGGGTTGTTACTAGTGACGAGCTCTGCACTGAATGCCCTTTACAGCTACACTTTGGTTTCCATGGGGATGGAGCTCAGGCCAGTTCCTGCTGTGGGCAAGTCTACAATCTAATATGTTTCTGCTAGTTCAGTCCAGAGCTCCTTAGAGAAAAAGGGCCTTTGGATGGTGCATTCTTGGGATGCAGCATGGGTGACTTCCCTGAAAGATACCCAGGCCCTAGGGGTGTTTAGAGCACTCCTGAGAGCCTGTGGCCCCACTGAGGCAGAGTGCCAGAGCTCAGGCCTGCCATCCTGAGCACGCCCACCAACGCTGACCCTCCTGTCTGCTGCACAGAGAACGCCAAGGGTGAGACCTTGGAGCTGTTCCAGTCCGTCCACGGGTGGCTGATGGTGCTGTATGAGCGAGACTGCCGAAGGCGCTTTGCCCCTGACGACCACTGGCTGCGAAAGTGAGCACGGGCTAGGGCAGGGCTGGCAAAGCCCAGGTCCTCCCTCACGCCTGCAGCATAGGTGCCCAGCTGCTCGGCATTTGTACTTAGGGCGATAAGCTGCCTCTTCTCTTGCACCCTGTCCATCTGTCTGCATGTCACGTAGCAGTCCCTTCTCTTCCGCCAGTGTCACTCCAGTCAGTTGATGGTGACAAAGCCAGGGCACTCTCAGCAGCTGTCTCATCTGGCCTGGGAAGATAGGTTCTCCCAGCTGATCCGATGGTTACATTATCGACAGAATTGTCTGAGTAAAAACTGCCTCCAGGTTTGGGGGGATGGGCTGGGGAACCCTGTGACAGAAGCTGAACTCAAGAGCATATCTGCATTTCTGTCAGTGACCTGTGAGATCTAATGAAATTGTTGCAGTTCTGACAACAGAGCAGGGCCTCACAAACTCTGCCGTGAAGGGCTCTGTGGGCCAGACAGCCTTGGCCCTGGCCACTCCCTCTGCTGTGGTGCCATCAAGACAGCCACAGACCATGCACATAGGCTCCAGCAGGTGTGGCTGTATTCCCATAAGATATCCAGAAGTAGGCGGCAGCCACACTCGGCCACATGCCCTGCATCGCCAGCCCTGCACTAGAAAGACTTTTCTGGTTTTGGTAACCACATCTGTCTGTCTCTCTCCTGAAGGGATCTCAAGCCTGGGGTGCTCTTCCAGGAACTTGACAAGGACCGTAGGAGGGCTCAGCTGATCCTGCAGCACATCCCCCATGTCGTCCCTCACAAGAATGTGAGTTGACTCGGTACCTTCTGTCCCACGTGTTGTTTCTGGCTCCTCGCTATTGTGATTGGAAATGTCTGTGGGTGTCACTCATCCCTCACACGCAGTGGTGCCCTGTCTTACTTGGGAAGCTTGTGCTAAGACAGCGTAGGTGGTTTGAAGTCAGGTAATGTGAGGTGTGTGCTGTGTAAGTCCCAGCACATGGACCTAATGGAGCCCTCAGGGGTCAAGAGATGGCGCCACACACGGTGGAAGGAAAGCATTAACTCTAACAGATTACCCTCTGACCTCCGTACAGCAGCAAGGCTGGTACCCACACAAGCATGTGTAATTAGTTGATTTTTTTTAAGTGAAAAATAATTTTAATTAAAAGATAAATTGTCAACAATCTCCCATTGATGCATGTTCTCATTACTTGGATTTCAGTTTAGATTTTGCATGCGATCATTATATGAAGTTTTAGATCCACTGCGTGAGATTTAAAGTAACTTTTTAACTTAGATTTCATCTACATCTAATCAGTAAGTATTTTCTAATTCATGAAGTGGGGTATTCGGTCTGCTCTAACTCAGAAACAATACAAATGATGTATTCAGCTCACAGGGAAGTGAGGGGCAGAGCTTCAAGGCCTGGGATGAGAGAAAATATGAAGGATGGAGTCAGAAATGAAGCTAGTGCCTTGTAAAGCAAGGCTAGTAGCGAAGTTACACTCACCATCAAGAAGGGCTGGAGGTAGAAGCCAGGTCTCTGGCCTGGGAGAGCCAACCCCAGCTTAGGGAGATAGACAAAAGCGGGTCTGTAAGCAGCTCCCCCGGGTAACAGGGATCTGCCCGGCAGGGCACCAAGGCAGAGGGGGAGGAGCCCAGGGATTTTTCAGAGAGCACTAAGAAGAAAGCATGCAAAGGCCTTGGGAAGGGCCAGACACTATGGTAAGAGCTTCCGGGATGTGCTGGACACTTGGACAGTTTCATGCCCCTTGTGCCCCCTTAAGAAAAGGCCCCTTTTCTTTCCTCCCCCAGCAGATACATATTTAGAAAAGAGCAAAGATGAACTGTTTGTAATTCTTGCTTGCTCTTTGGCGATACTGAGTCCTCACTGCTCTCTGGCTTTACTGTAATACTTTGGGTCACTGTTCATCTGCCTACGCAGTGGTGTGCCAGTAATGTGGCTGCTTCATGGGCAGGCCTTAGGAATGAGGGACTCTCAGTCACATGTGTCCTCTCCTAGAAATTCCACAGCTTGGTGAAGCCAGTCATCCTGTGCTGTGTTCTCTAAGGGATGGTGTACCCTTCCTCACCTTTAACTTCCTACTGCTTGGTGATGTCTGCCCTCTGCCTTTGAACAGCCCCCAAAGTTAGCGTCTCTGATCCAAGGTTGAATCTCCTAAGATTTGCAGTACCTATTATCCGTCTTGTGAATCTTCCATCTTCTGTGGGGCAGGATGGCCTGACGCAGGATAAGGCAGCTGTGAAGTGGGGGCTTGAACTTTGTCTCGTTGTCCTCACTCGGGTGTCTGCTGTGGTCACTGAAGCTTCCCAGTCTCTTAAACGTTGGATAAGGTTGCCTTGACCCTCTTTCCATCCTCCATGGAAATCTAGAGCCCAGTCAGGCTGCCTATGATTCTGAGAGACTGATAGTACTCCCATAATCCCCTGTATCTCCAGCTCCGCTTCTGGGAATGGTCGCTGCCCACACGTCACAGGTGACCCTGCTAGAGAGTTGGGGTCATCGCCCCATGTGACTTAAATATTGTTTCTTAAGCTGCTGAGGAAGGGAGAGGTGGGAGTGGGTCACTGGGTCCTCTCTCTGCTCCCTCCCTCATGATCTTGGAACCCTTAGAACTTCTGATGAGATGTGGAGCATGGTCCTTTTTATTAATTCCAGGTACCTTATGGAGGGACAGTCCTTCCACTGAGTACCTACATTGTCTTGGAAGCCACTGGCAATTGTTTTTTCTCTTAAAAACTGTTTTTCCGGGACTGGAGAGATGGCTCAGTGGTTAAGAGCATTGCCTGCTCTTCCAAAGGTCCTGAGTTCAGGTCCCAGTAACCACATGGTGTCTCACAACCATCTGTAATGAGGTCTAGTGCCCTCTTCTGGCCTGCAGGCATACATGTAGACAGAATATTGTATACATAATAAATAAATATTTTTTTAAAAAAACTTTTTCCTTGATAAAGGTAATATAAGGATAAAATGAAATGGAGTGTCATTATTACCAGTTTTACTTTGTTTTTGCCTTTGCCATTTTCCCCTCCCTACCTCCACACCTTCCCCTTCCTCTTCCTTACCCTGCCCTTCTGCTTTTGTATCATACATATATGTATATATATTTAAATCTAGACTCCACGTTTGGAAGAAAACACCTTTGTCACATCTGGCAGAGTTCCCTTAGCATGATGGTCCCCACGCCTACCCATTTTCCTGCCAGTGATATGACTGCAGTCTTTACCACTGGATAGAATTGCATGTGTTGTGTGGACATCCATCTAGGCTGGTTCTGTGTGGGTGCTGAGAACCAGACTCTTTTTTTTTTTTTCTTATATATATAACATTCTGCCTCCATGTATGCCCACACGCCAGAAGAGGGCGCCAGCTCTCATTACAGATGGTTGTGAGGCATCATGTGGTTGTTGGGAATTGAACTCAGGACTTCTGGAAGAGCAGCCAGTGCTCTTAACCACTGAGCCATCTCTCCAGCCCCGAGAACCGGACTCTTAAGAGCTAGCTGAGCCTTCTCTGCAGCCCCAGCTCCCTTTTGGAAAGCATGATTGTGGCTGGTACACGTGCTCAGCTTACCTCCCTGGGATGCTGTGGTCCCTGCCCCTGTGGTCATATTCGGGCCTGTGTTCTCACTACACACTGGAAGGCCTTCTGCTAGGCTCAGTGAATGTGCACATGCTCCCAGCCACTTGAGATCAGGAGATAGAGGCCAGCCTGAGTCTCTTGCTAAGATACAAGTGCTTGTCAGAACCCTAGGGCTGAGAAGACAGGTTCTTTCTGAACGGTGACTGAGAACCTGCTGTGTGGCAGGTCTGAGGATACAGGAAGCAGGGAAGGAAGCCAAGCATCTTTATACTGTAGGTTCATTTTTTATATCTGACAGTCAGAAAATTTGTCTTCAAATGGTTTTTGTGTCTGAAAACATACTGATTTCCTCTAGACCAGGCACATCTGTCAAAAGCAGCCTGTGTGACTGGCGGTGCCCCTGGGCTTCTGAGATGGCTATTGACCATATGAGAATGGGTTTTGATGGCACTGGTTCTTGCTGGACTCTAGCTGTGGCCAGGCACCTCTCTCTGAAAGGCAACTGTCTTGGTGCCAGTTTAGCTGATTCCCAGAGGTGTTTTGGGGAATGTTCACTGTTCTCACAGGACACCTCTGAACACACACAGGGCATCCTGTTCTCATCCCGTCTCAGTTGACTTGACTGTTGGTCATTTTGTACAAGGGATTTTGTTTTGTTTTGTTTTTGACATCAGTTGTTGACCCTGTTTCTGGTCCCACCTTTGCTCACTTCAGAGAGTTCTCCTGTTCCGAAATATGGTCACCAAGGAGAAAGAGAAGCTGGGGCTTGTGGAAACCAGCTCTGCCTCCCCTCACGTCACGCACATCACTATCCGCAGGTCCCGGATGTTGGAGGTGAGTGACCACTCATGGCGAAGAGCACCCTATGGGGTGGATCTATTGGGTGGCTGCTGCTTCCAGACCCTCTTGTCACTCTGTGGTATAAAAACTCAGAGCGAGGCTCTTAGAGCAGAAAGGGTTGTTTAGCCACTCAGGTGGGCAGGGTAGCCGCTCAGTCTAGTACGTCTTCAGTGCTGCGGGCTTCAGTGTCTTCCTGGGCCCTGTGAGGGCCCCAGGAGTAGCGTGTGCACTATAGGACGGTACACGAACCGGGAGCTAGGCTGGAGACTTAAAAACACACACACAGACAGACAGAGACACAGGGACACTGGTCATCCTTGATACAAGAGTGCCAAGTTTATTGTGCTCCAGGGAAGCTTATATAGGGATCCTTGACTGATAGCCACACCCCAGCTTGGGATCTTTCAGCTGCAGGCCGCACCAGAACCCACTCCCCTGCCATCAGGGTCTCGTGCTCAGATCAGCTGCAGGCACAGGTAAACAAGTTGTTTTGTTCAGTTCACTCGAGCAGGCAAAGGGTCTGAGACAGGCAAAGAAAGTCAAGGGGTCAGGGGTCTAGAGCCCCCAATAGCTCCCCCATTTCTATATAATTAGATCAGGCCTGTCTTGGGTTGCAGAAGTGCATATTCACATCTTACCTGTCATAAAGAACACTTGCCTCAGCACGCAAGGCCTCTGTCTTAGACTGACTGTGACAGGCTCCTGTCTTACCCGTGTCTGGCTCACTGGTCTTTTTGTAGCCTGCTAACCCATACTGCTCTTGGAAGAAGCCCACTTTCTTGGGCAAATTTACATCACTGCTGCTGCTGCTGACACCTGTTGTAGAGGCAGAGCAACAGAAACCCTCCAGCTACAGGAGTTCCTAACTGTTCAGCAGGCCTAGGTCATATGGGAGTGGCTGGACTAGCATGGGCGTGGCACAAATATAATGAAAGGAAAGGGAGTAGCCAACCGCATGCTCTGACTGTTCTTATAAAAGGAGGTCTATAGGTCAAACCGAGAAATGCCCTGATGAAAATTATATAGGGAATTCTGGATCTCAAAAGCATTGGCAACCTGTCTGGCTAGGGCACCAACAGTGCTAACCCTGTTGACTAGTGGCAATTCTGGTTGTCTTGGAGGCTGCAGCGGTGACAATAGCAGCCACCACAGCCTTGGCTGTTTTGTAGCCCAATCAGTGGAAAGGAAGTACAGCCACATGGGACTGTCCAGGCCCACCGGCATCAGCATGGGCAGATTCCTGACCAGGGCACATCGTACCTGTTGCCCGTGGCTGATGGTCAGGAGAACTGTTCATAGGACGCACAAGCCGTTCAGAAATCCAAATGGGGCTTTCAATATCCTGCAGAAACACACATGCACTTCCACATCCCCAAGTGAGGACTGGATTAGCCCCCTTCCATGCTCCAGTCAACACATCCTTCCACTGTACCATCGGATGAGTAGAGCCATGGGGCTGCCAGTGCCTCTGAGCAGCCAATGCTTGAGTGTGTGATTCACTTGTTAGAAAATGTAATATATAGAGAACATTAGAAAGGATATCCCGGGGTGTACTATACTCCCCCTTTTATGTTTTGTGAATATAGTCTTTGAGAGTTCAGTGAGCCCATTCTACTATAGCCTGTCCCTGGGGTTTGTAAGGAATTCCTGTCTTATGACGGATATCATAATTGTCACAGAATAATTGAAAGCCTTTAATGATAAAAGCTGGTCCATTGTCAGTTTTAATAAATTTTGTGGCCCCCATGTAGGCAAAAGCTTGGAGCCAATGGCTTTTTACATCCTTCACCTTTTCCCCTGAGTGGGTGGAGGCAAAGAGCATGCCTGAATAGGTATCCACAGAAACATGTACAAATCCCAATTTGCCCAAAGATGCCACATGAGTAACATCCATCTGCCAGAAAGACCCTGAGGATTACCTCCTAGGTGAGGAACAGAAGCAAGTTCTGCACACAAACGACATGCTTTGACAATCTTAAGAGCTTGTTCCTTAGAAATTTTATATGTGAACCTCAAAGAAGTAACATTAAGAGGGAATTCATCATGAGCCTGCTGGGCAGAGGCCAAGGAATCCTGGGACAGAGAGATTAAGAGAGCACAGGTCACTTGATCAACTTGTGCATTGCCTTTACTAAGATAAACAGGTAAGCCAGAATGTGCCTGAAGGTGGCCAATATAAATCTTATGAGATCTTTTCCAAAGAAATAATTGAATGTTAGTCAACAATTCATGAACTGCAGAGGTACTGGCTATATTTCCTGCTGTTTCCAAGAGGGGGAAGAACCTTAGCAACATATATCCTATCAGTAAAAAGATTAATAGGTTCAGCTGGAAAAATAACTAAAGCTAAATGAATGACAGCCAGTTCTACTTTTTGTGCGGACTTGTAGATACTTTTATTTTAACAGTCTTCTGGGCTGTGACTACGGCAGCTATGCCATTAAAGGATCCATCTGTGAATACATTAAAGGCGCAATCTAGGGGAGCTAGCGAAATAAATTTAGGAAAGCAAACCGGGATGTTCCTCAAAAAATTTAATTTATTAGGGGGGTAATGATTGTCAAATTCAGCAGACTGAGTGGTTAAAATGATGGTCCATTGTGGGCTAAATAACTGGAGCAAGTTAAACTGCTCCTTATTGTATGAAACAATTGTTTTATCAGGGATTAAGACTTTCCAGGCAGGCAGTGTGTAACACCTCCAGGACAGCCAAATGATAGGGCTGCACAACCTTCTTGGGAGAGGCTTGTCCGTGCACCCAGATAATAGGTCCCTCCTGCCAAAAGACTGCAGTGGGCTGCAAGGCTGCGCAAAAGATCAGCAGAAGCAAAGGCTAGCGATAATCAATATAATTCAGATGGGCTTCTGCTAACCTCTGTTCGACTAATCTAAGACATTCACGGCCTTCAGGTGTCAGTAGCCTGGAAGACGTGGGGTTTGAGTCACCTCTTAAGATTTCAAATAAGGGTTTTAATTCTCCTGTTGTTAGTCCTATTGATGGTCTAATCCAATTAATGTCTCCCAAAAGCTGTTGAAAGTCACTGAGAATGCAGAGCTGATCTATTTTAAGAGTGATCTTTTGTGGTCAAACTTGTCTGTAGGAGCTGATGGCCCAAATACTGAAAAGGAAACATAGTCTGCATATTTTCAGGGCTTACAACTAAACCAGACCGTTGCAGTCCCTCTTAAAGTGTCTGCAACTCTGCATGCAAATCCCATTCCTTTGAGGCTGCAATAAGAATATCATCCATATAATGAAGGACAAATAGCTGAGGATGTTGCTCCCTTAAGGGCCGCACAGCTCTGGAAACATAACTGGCACAGAGTTGGACTACTGGCCATGCCCTGGGGCAACACGACCCATTGATACCTTTGGTGCGGCTCTCTGAAATTAATAGAGGGAACACTGAAAACAAATTTGGATGAGTCCTAAGGATGCAAAGGAATAGTAAAAAAGCAGTCCTTGAGGTCAATCACCACCATGTGATGATCCTTAGGGATAGCCACAGGCCTTGGCAATCCTGGCTGTAATGATCCCATAATTTCCATACATTTGTTAAAACGGTTCTGCAATAGTTGCCAACTGCTGTGTGTCTGCCAACAGTGCTGGTGACAAGCCACAGTCTTCCTTTTTTTTTTTTTTTTTTTTTTTTTTTGGTTGTTTGTTTTTGTTTTTTCGAGACAGGGTTTCCTCTATGTAACAACCCTGACTGTCCTGGAATTTGCCCTGTAGATCAGGCTGGCCTCTACCTTAGAGACCCACCTGCCTCTGCCTCCCGCCTGGCCAAGTCTTCATTTTTCATAGAGCTTAACTCGATTCACTTGTCACGTTGCTCCTCAGACCTTTCGCCATGCCCTGTCACACTGTCATTTGTGTGTTCTGCCTGTGCCTGGCGGCCACCCACATGTGCTGTAGCACAGCAGCCCCTCTCAGTCAGCATGTGTGTGCCATTGCTTGCTGGATAACTTATTTAGCTCCCAGTGCTTTTGGTTTTTAGGAGCTGTTCAAAGAGTAGTGTGTACAACAGTTGATATTTTCACCTTCTTAAAGGTAAGGATCTAGAAGGTGTGACTTAGTGGCAGAGCAAGGCCCTAAGTACTATCCCCAGCACTGACCAAAAATAGAAATAAGGTCAGGTACAAGCAGGGTTGGCTGGGTATGCCTCCTCAGTGAACTAAACAAGGAGAAGTCCCTTCCTTCCACTCCCAACGCTCCAGCCCAGTGCTCTAGGACTGTCAGTCAATCTTCACTAGGCAGCGGGCAGCTGTTTACTGATGTTAGCTAACATCAGGCTTTGGTATTGGGGAAATGGGTGAGCAAGAGGGTGACTATCAGTCACTCCAAAGATACACATATGCTCTATATCTCCCGACTTGCCATGTGGACTTGTGAGTTGTTTTTTGTTGGTTTTTTTTTTTTTTTTTTCCTAAATCTCAATTGTTGGCTTTACCAGTAAACACTCAGGAGCGAGATGTTGGGTAAAGGCCAACTATCTCAGAAGCAGGGGAAGCACCCAGCTGACCTTCCTCCTCAACTAGCATGCCTGAAAAACTGCCTTTCTCTGCTCCATCTCAAACAAAAAACCTCAAACTAAATGTCCCTCCCTTCTGCTTCCTGTGTGTCTCTCTCTGTCCTCCTGACTCCCTCTTGCTCTCCATGGCTTTTTCTTATTTACTTCCTGCCATCTGGTTGTTCACTCTGCGTCTTGACCTATGGTTGCCTTTATTTAATTCTGTTTATAATAAACAGAAAGCTCCTAGATTAAAGATGCGTTCTAGGGCTGAGCCACACCACAACTAGAAACAGATTTTTTCCAGTAAATAATGTGTGATCAAATACCCTGCAACATGTGAGTTCCAGAGGGCTTAGAATTTTTAAGAGAAGATCCCCAAATTCAGGGCCTTAATGTAAAGCTTCAGATCTGTTACATTGTGAACTAATTAAATGTTGTCAGGTGCCTTGAAGGCCAAGCTGTGGCCACCAATAGCCTCTGCTTTGACTCCTGTGTTAAAAGTGTCTAGTACTTTCCTCATCAGAACTGGGTATAGCTGCTCTGTCTCTGGAATCTCAATCCTCTCCCATCAGGTATGACCAGCACCCACCTCCTGGAAAAATTGGGAGATGTGGACTGTGGTGTGTGTTGGGAGTGAGGCTCCTTGGCTCCTCCCTCAAGTGCCACTGCTAAAGGGACAGTCACTAGCACCAACTCTGCAGGGATAAATCACCCCTCAGGGGGTGTCACAGGAGACAGTCTCTAACTTAGGCAAAGCCGGTGTTCCTCTTTGTGTTCCACAAAAGCATACTGTGTTGTTAACCTGAATTATAATGTGAGACGGTCCTTTATTCCAGGATCCCAGTTCTCACGAGCCTGGGCTTTGAGTGCCTAATCCTTGGCTTGCTATGGACACAGGGGACATCAAGAGCTGATATCCGATGCCTCCCTGGCTTGGATGTGAGGCCACACTTGTAGTGGATTTCATCATCCTGCACAAATACTCCTTTCATTGAGTTATTCAGGACTGCGGGAAGCTCAGACATGCCCTTTCCCCTCATCCCTTGCCCTGTCAGGCAGATCTGAGACCACATAAACCTAGACTTTGAATCTAGCACGCTCTGGTAAGGTGACAACCTGGCCTGGTAGCCAGACCTGCTCACCATCCTCCATTTCAGTGTATTGTGAAGCCTGAGAGGATGCTGGCTCTGTCCTGTGGAGCTTGTGTTTGGGCCCACGGGGCAGGGGTGTGTCTGAGGAGGCAGGTGACAGCCCTCTTAGAACCTCTAGAAGAGGCTGGTGTGGCAGGATCAAGCAGGAATGAGGCTGTGTCTAGCAGGTCGTCCTTGATCCCCATCACGTGCAGGCTAAGAACGTCGCATGTGCCATTGCATTAAATCCCCACAATGCCACACGCCTGCTGCCAGGACTTAGAACAGACCACAGAAGTTCTCAGATCCCAGGAGTATGCTAGAGTCCTCCACCCGTCCTCTGGGTAGGTTATGCCCAGGTGCTTGTTCACGGTGCTTTTAGTTCCACCTCAGCTGTGGAACAACTCAATCTCCTGTTTCATCTTAGCTGTTCTCGGGATGGGTGGTTTTCTTTGCTTTCCAGTAGGGTCTCCTCTATAACCCAGTCTGGTCTCGGACTCACAGTGATTCTGCCTCAGCCTCCTGAGTACTTGTACTTACCTGTCATATGTGCTTGCCCGCAACTGGCTTCCTGTTTCCACAGGTGGCCTGGGAATAATGAAGGTCATTCTTCCTTGGCTTGCCAACCTAAGAGTGCCCCTGACAAGACACAGAGATGCAATAGGGCGGACTTGTGCATCACTAAGCATGACAGGAAGGTAGCAAGAGTACCCCCAAATAGGGCTCATGTGCCACCAGGTTGTTCCTTGGCTTTGTGTCAAAGGCAGCCAGGATAGTTCATGAATGGATGAGTAGATGCCATGGATGTGGTCTATCATGTCAGCTGCATGTGGCTGTACTGCTCCAGGATAAGAACCTCAGCACCCAGACACTAGGACACTCTTAGTGACAGTCAGATGCAAGGAAAACCTCTGCAGATGAGAACCCAGAGGCGTCTGCCTTAGTTAGGTCGCTGTTGCTGTGATGAAACCATGACCAAAAGAAACTTCAGGAGGAAAGGCTTTATTTGGCTTACATATCTTGGATCACAATCCGTTAAGGAATGCCAGGGCAGGAACTGAACTTGGGCAGGAACCTGGAGGCAGCAGCTGATGCAGAGGCTGCAAGAGGAGAGCCCACGTCCTGCTCTGCCTGCTTTCTTAGCTCCCAGAACCACCAGCCCAAGAATAGCATCACCCACCACGAACTAAGGAAATAGCCTACAGCCAGCTCTTATGGACGTAATTTCTCAGGTGAGGCTCCCTCCTCAGATGACTATAGCTTTTAACAGGATGACGGAAAACTAGCCAGCACATGTGTTTCAGTAGACTTGGAACGTGTGTATGGCGCTCTGGATCACAGACACGCCCTCATTGTCTGTATTTCCTGTTCTCAGCCTTGAGCTGTGGCTCACACCCAGGGCCTGGCATTGGCTAAGCTCACTTAGTCTACCACCACCCTATTTCTGCTGCTAGGGGGGCTTTCTGGTTCAGAAAGTTGGTCCAATTGCTCTGACTTCTCTGGCCCCATCCCCACAGTTGCCTTCAGCACCAGGACCTGGGGTTTTCATTTTACTCTGTCTTGTAAGCCTGACTCTTACATGAGCTAAAAGATGCTCTCACCATTAAAGAAGGGAGAGAGCTCCATCTTGTTCCAGCTTCCTCTACCTTTGGTGGCCAGCGCTAGCACAACTCTTTCTAATTTACCCCGTCTGACTCTCTCTGTCCTCCTGGGGGCAGTCTCCTTGTGCCAAGGAGTGAGAAGCCATATCCATCAAATGAATCCTCCTGTGGGCCAGTGTCCTGACTTGCATGATTAGAATCCTGCGTTTGCAGAAGCAGCGCTCCTCACAGGTGGAAATTCTGTCTTGGTAGGATGGCTACGAACAACTCCGGCAGCTTTCCCAGCATGCCATGAAGGGTGTGATCCGAGTGAAGTTTGTCAATGACCTCGGGGTGGATGAAGCTGGCATCGACCAGGATGGAGTCTTTAAGGAGTTTTTGGAGGAGATCATCAAGAGGGTATTTGATCCAGCACTCAATCTGTTCAAGGTGGGCAAAGGGTGCCCGTGGGGCTGGCAGCAGTCAGACACAGAGAACCCATGTGGAGTAAGGATGGCCCCTTAGCTCCCACCTCTCCTGTCCTTTCTCCTGACAGACAACCAGTGGAGATGAGAGGCTGTACCCCTCACCCACATCCTACATCCACGAGAATTACCTGCAGCTCTTTGAGTTTGTGGGGAAGATGCTGGGAAAGGCTGTGTATGAGGTAGGCCCTCAGAGGGGCATGCAACAAATTGAAGTGATGCCCGAGAACTGGGCATGGTGGCGCACCCTGTAATCCCAGCACTCACGAGGCAGAGGCGGGAATCTCTGAGTTCGAGGCCAGCCTGGTCTATAGAGCAAGTTCTAGGACAGCCAGGGCTACACAGAGAAACCCTGTCTGAAAAACCATGCAGTGACACGTGAAAGGCGGCATGCGAGTAGTCTGTTTTGGGGGTGGAGCCAGAACTTCACATGCTTGCTCAGCAGTTTCTGCCACTGACACCCCAGCCCAGTGCTGGAATCTGGTATGAGTGGTGACTTCAGAACAAAATGGAGGTTCCTGGGAGTCAGCAAATGAGAGCAGAAAGATAGGTGTAACATGGGGGCCTGCTTTGTTGGGGTTTCTGTCCTGCCTAGTTCCTGCAGCTGTTTAGTCCCAAAGAAATCACACAGGGGTCTACATAAGTTATAAACTGATTGGCCCATTAGCTCAGGCTTCGTATTAGCTCTTATAACTTTTATTAACCCGTTATTCTTATCTATGTTAGCCACATGGCTCGGTACCTTTTTCAGCGGGGCAGGTCACATCCTGCTTCTTCCGTGGTCTGGGCAGGACTGCAGGAAGAGCTTCCTTCTTCCCAGAATACTCCTGTTCTCATTGCCCCACCTCTACTTCCTGTCTGGCTGTCCCACCTACACTTCCTGCCTGGCTACTGGCCAATCAGCGTTTATTTAAAATATGACTGACAGAATACAGACAATTCTCCCGCACCAGATAGGTGTAGCCAGCAATGCAGTAGGCACCTGAATCACCTTCCTCCTTTGAGCCTGTTACTTCTGTGGTAAAGTGGGCATAGGAAAAGTTGTGTGATTGAGTTGTCATCCATGGTGAGGACCATACCTGGCACTAGGTCCACATCTCAAGACTGTTGTGGGATTCTGCTCCTTCAGCTCATGGGGTCAAGGTAGTGGGGGCTTCCTTGGGCATCAGGGGAGTCCCTCACAACTCCTGGTATCTGTCCATGGACACTCAGGTTATGTGAGCTGCTGAGCTGAGGCTCATCCCTGCGCTACATGGGTCCAGGGTTTGTTCCCAAGACCATTGCTCTCCGAGATCCCTAGGTCGTTTCTTGGATGGCGGGAAGGTACAGCTCCAGACTGATATGTAGACACCACTGGTGGCCTCAGGCTGCATCTGCAGCCCAAGCTGCCTGGCTGATAGCTGAGTCCCTAACCTCCTGGTTTTTTTCTAGGGGATCGTGGTGGACGTGCCCTTTGCCTCTTTCTTCTTGAGCCAGATGCTCGGGCACCACCACAGCATCTTCTACAGTTCTGTGGACGAGCTCCCGTCGCTGGACTCAGAGTTCTATAAAAACCTCACCTCCATCAAGGTCAGTGCTGAGCACCAGTGTGAAACCACAGCCAACAACACCAGCTAGGGTCCACCTTTCCAGTCACTGAGACCTGGAGCATGCCCAGCCCTCCCCTCTGCTCCCTCTCCCAGCTGAGGCTCACAGCCTCCTCCATCCTCATGACAAGGGGCCTCTGCCCAAAGGTGGGGGCCACAGCTGTCTGTGGCCTCTGCCCGAAGGTGGGGCCCGCAGCTGTCCGTGGCTTCTGCCCGAAGGTGGGCCCGCAGCTGTCCGTGGCCTCTCAAGGAGGGAAGACCTTCACCTCTACCCATACAAGCCCCAGTGCTTTCTCTCTGTTCCTCAGCGCTACGATGGCGACATCGCTGACCTCGGGCTGACACTGTCTTACGATGAAGATGTCATGGGTCAGGTATGTGGGTTGATCTGGCAGACTTCTTCCAGTCTTTAGACCCTGCCAGTTTATAGGGCTTCCCTCAGAAGTCTGCCCCTGTGGGTCTGTCTGTCACCTGGCCAGGAGGGAGACTTTCCTGTTTCTCCTCTGCCAGCCTGGCCTCTGCGTGCCAACCTCAGCTCCTACAGAGCCTGTGCTTTGCCTGTGTCACATCTTGGGACTTGAGGCGGTGTCTGCCTCCACCCAGCCTTCCTGTTCCAGTTTGTGACAAGCTGTGAGCCTCAGTTTGGAAATCTGTGCTGAGGACTGGCCATATCAATGGCGGTTTCTGACTTGATGTGGAGGGACAGCACCTGAGAAGTTCCTCTGGGGAAGTCACATCCTTGTTACAGTGTCATCAGGAGCAGAGGAGAGAAGGCCCTGGAGCCAGGCAGGCACCACTCTCCATGTCCTCTGCCCCCTCCTCGTGGGTCCCTGTGGGAGGCTCTCTGTCCATGTAGCCTGAGGTCTGCTCTGGAGAAACCATGAACATGTTGGTGCAAAGCTGGCTGCTCACCTCAAAGGTTATTCAATGTCTAAAGCACCCGCAACGCCTGGTCTGGAGTGCATTGTTGTAATGTGTGCCCTGTGTCTTTCAAACTTTCCCACAGGCATACGCACCTGTGTGTGCATGTGTACATGAGTGTGTGTGCACGTGTATGTGTGTTGCAGAGATGATACTATGTCTCTTGCAATATAATCTTGTCCCCCAGTAAGTCCATGCTCTGATCGAATTTTTAGGTAGCCATGTTCCAAGTTCTTAGTTCCCAAGTGGATGTTGACTTCCCACTGCTGCCCTCAGCACCAGCATTTCCCTCTGTGGCATCCAGCATCCTTAGTGCACATGTTTGGACCAGGATTAGATGAGAAACCTTTCTTATTGATCCCATGAAGCCTGCTTTTTGATGTTTTGGCCCTGAGGTTTTGTAAAAAATGATCATTCTCAAACACATAGCATCCTAATTCCGTCATTTTTGTGGTCATTTGTGCCGGCCCCTTTCAGCTTCTCTGTTGGAACTCGGTAGTAATTACTCTCGTCTTCTCCCCAGCTTGTCTGCCATGAGCTGGTTCCTGGAGGGAAGACCATTCCTGTTACAAATGAAAATAAGTGAGTAGAGCAAGCTGGCGTTTAAGATCAGCGCTTGAAAAGGCTTATTTCATTCTGGCTCTCCGGAATTAGGCTGAGAATTTATTAAGACAAATTGAGGTGGAAAGAGACCATAAATATCATAATGGGATTTCCTGGTTATAGTTCATAGGCTGGAATTGTATTAAATTCAATTTGCAAAATAAGAGTGGATGATTTTACTGTTTGCAGAATCACTTGGGAGGTCAGAGGCACCGGCCACTGCTCTTAGGAGTGTAGTGACAGCCCCACTGAGACATGCTGTCCTGAGCGCAGGCGAGCAGGGACACTGGAGGATGACTGTGTGTGGCTCTTCTCAGGAAGACAGTGTGAATGCAGATGTGCACTTACGGCAGGGGCGGTGCCAAGGTGCAGCAGCTCCTGTCAGAGATAATGACAGAACTTGGCAGGAGTGGGCGTTGGGCCTCTTGTCAGTTTTCTGCCACCCCTACTTGGGATTTGATCTGTTTGTCTGAGCAGTCATCTGGACAAGGACAAGTGAGGGCTCGGTCCCTATGAGTCGTCTGGTCCCAGTGCAGCACTCCTGCACTCTGTTCCTCTGGTCAGCTAGTCTGGTAGCCAGTATGCTTTGGGAGTTTTGTATTTTAACTTTAACAGTCAGACGAACAGACAGTGCTCAGCAGAATTCAAACACATCAGTGTTACCCTGTAGCCACATGGCATTGGTCTGGAAACTTAGAACAAAGCACTGCCCGCAGAGAAGAGATGACTGAGGTTTGGGTCTTGATGCAGTAGTAAGTCCTGGTCCTACATGTGTGTAACCTGTGACTGTTCCTCACTAGCAGTGTGTGACCTGTGACTGTCCTCTCGGGCAGTGTGTGACCTGTGACTGTCCTCACGGGCAGTGTGTGACCTGTGACTGTCCTCTCGGGCAGTGTGTGACCTATGACTGTCCTCACGGGCAGTGTGTGACCTGTGACTGTTCCTCACGGGCAGTGTATGAAATAATGTGTAGAACAGTTTCTGAGACATCTAGCTGAAAAGGGGTCATAAAACTTTTGACAGCAGATATGGTACATGTCCTGTAGATCCTGCTCACCTCCCAGGGAAGCCATCTCTTTTATTGGAGCTGTGGTAAAGGGTGATGGTATATGTGCAAGCATGTGAGAAAGAGAGAGAGAGAGAGAGGGAGGGAGGGCGAAAGGAGGGAGAGGGAGAGAAGGAGGGAGAGAGGTGTGCAAATAAGAGTTAGAAAACGTGTGTTCACACAGGCTAAAAGGTCAGGGGAGCTCAATCTGTGCAGACTGAAGGACCAGGGGGGTGAGTTCATGAACGCTGAAGGGTCAGGGGAGGTGATACTATGCAGGCTAAAGGACCAGGGATGTGAGACTATACAAGCTTTGCTGGAACAAGATTCTTTCTTATCCTGCCATGAAGCCTTAATAGAAACTCATGTTATGACTCTGGCCTATGGTGAAACCTCAGAATATGGCAAGGATACCTGGTTCTGTACTTGACTCAGGGTCCCAGCAGTTCCTACGTACCCCCTTGGGATAATCCAACTGCATTTTCAGAGAATGTGGGCCCACCTAGCGCCCTAGGCTCTAGTGGAACTTTGAACGTGAAGTTGTTGGAGCACTAAGCTGTGTCCTTGAGAGTGATCAAGTGAGACTCACCTGTGCAGGTGGCTCTTCAGCTCCTGAGAACATGGGGGGGGGGTCATCACGGGGTTATATTGGGGGCTGTGAGGACAAGTGAACAAGGTCGTGCCTTGGACACTTGATGCTGTCATGTTGACGCACAGTGTGCTACTTGGGAGTCACCATCATGGGCATCACCGTCGTTGTTCTGGTAGATGCTGGAGTGTAGTGGGGTTTTTTGTTTTGGAAAATGGTTCAAAAGTGTTAGGCTATCTCTTAGCCCATTTGGCAGCAGCCTGTCCCGGACGTTTAGTTCCATTGTTCTTCTTTCTTGTTAACAGAATTAGCTACATCCATCTGATGGCACATTTTCGGATGCACACGCAGATCAAAAACCAGACAGCTGCTCTCATTAGTGGCTTCCGTTCCATTATTAAGCCCGAGTGGATCCGAATGTTCTCTACCCCTGAGCTTCAACGTCTCATCTCTGGGGACAACGCGGAGATCGATCTGGAAGATTTAAAGTAAGGAGCAGTGAGAAGGGAAGGGTGACGTGCTCGGGCCTTCTAGGACAGCTGTTCCCCTTGCTAGGCTTCTAATGCAGTTATTCTGGAGCCCCTGCCTGTTTAGCATCCAGAGGATGAGGCCGTGACATGTGAACTTGTACTGCCTGTACCCATGAGTGTTAGCACACGCTGAGCCCCTCCCCCTCCCTTGGATTGCTTTCAGGAAGCACACTGTGTACTACGGCGGCTTTCATGGCAGTCACAGAGTCATCGTCTGGCTCTGGGATATTCTGGCTTCCGACTTCACGCCTGATGAAAGAGCCATGTTCCTGAAGGTATCTCGTTCACAACCTCTGTGCGCTCCTGAGCGTGCACAGTCCTCTGGCCACTCTGTAATTCACGCTGAACACAGTAGGCTTATCCAGAGGGCCACACAGTGTCAGTGTATCAAAAGCTGAGGAACCAGAGAGGGGCTGGAGAGACAGAGCCTGCTCCTCACGTGGAGCAGGGCCCTGTGTGCCACGGTGCTCCACCCTTGCCATCTTCAGTACTGCCTCAGTACTTTAAGAAAACAGTGGCGCACACCTTTAATCCCAGCACTTGGGAGGCAGAGGCAGACGGATCTCTGTGAGTTCAAGACCAGCCTGATCTACAGAGCTAGTTCCAGGACAGGCTCCAAAGCTACAGAGAAACCCTGTCTCGAAAAACCAAAAAAAAAAAAAAAAAAAAAAGAAGAGAAAAAGAAAACAGTGGCGCACACCTTTAATCCCAGCACTTGGGAGGCAGAGACAGGCAGAGCTCTGAGTTCAAGGCCAACCCGGGCTACACAGAAAAACCCTGTCTCGAAAGAAGGAAAGAGGGGGGAAGGAAGGAAGGGAGGGAGGGAGGACAGACAATCCTAAATATTACTCCATTGTAGAGCACTACCCCCAGTAGTGTCTCACCCACGCACATGCATCACAGCCGCGCGCACAGACACACAGCGTCCCAAGGAAATACAGGTGGCTAGGCTGATGACACTATGTATGCTTTGAGGGGTACAGGTGTTGTTGAGTCAGGTTCTCTCTGTGTGACCCAGGCAGGACTTCATAGCCTAGCCTACCTCAGACTTGGGGTAGTCCTCCTATCTCAGCATCTTGAGTACTGGAATTCCAGGTGTGGCCTTTATGCCTGGCTCATTTGTACTTCCTCAAATATACCATCTTTATTAGGTGTTTGCTGCCCTAGTGTCAGTGATGTTCCTGGATGTCACTGGTTTTGATGAATGACCTCCGCAGAGTGTAAGCATTCATAGGACACTGAGGCACACACATACCTGTCTCTGTTATGTGTGGGTAGATCGTCATTAAAATGCATCGTTGTTTTGCCGCCTGCTCTCTTTCTCTCTGAAAAGACATAGTCCAGGAGTACATTTAGCGCCTTGGACTAAGGCCTCCTGGTTGCTCTCACGCTTTCTTTGTCTCTCTCCTCCTCCCTCCCTCCCTCTCTCCCTCCCTCCCTCTCTCCCTCTCTCCCTCCCTCCCTCCCTCCCTCCCTCCAGGCAGGGTCTCATACATCTCACCATGCTCTCAGATTTGCCATGTAACCTGTAGCCAAGGATGACCTTGAAGTCCTGATCCTCCTGTGTCCACCTCTGAGAGCTGGTGTTACAAATGCGGCCATCACACCCAGCTTATACTATGTGACCGCTTTAGTCACCACAACAGCTGGTCTTCTTCCTTGCTGGCCAATCTGAATTCAGTTACCTTCTGCTGAGGAAGCCTTCACCTACTCCAGTCCAACCAGTGTATACATGGGCTCCACTCATCCACTGGTCTCCAGGGGCACAGGGGCATTTGTTGCAGCAAGTGGTTCTGGGAGCATCAGCTGGTTTTCCCAGCAGTGCACCACCTGGGCAAAGAAGGCTGCTGCTTTTGAAGTTGCATGCCCTGCTTCCTAGAGAGCAGTGCAAATGGCTCACACTTGAATAGTCACCTGCCCATGTAACAAATGAGTCTGAGCCTTGGGTTACCTGTCACCAGACCTGCATTTGTTACATACCTGCCTTCTCTGACTGCACAGGCTCCAGTGCCAGCTGAAAATGTGTAAATTCTTGCACGAGAGGATGTGTTGCTTTTAAATGTATTGAGAGCTAATGTTCCCTGCTCCCTCTGGTCAGCCCCAGTTTGCAAAGTTAAACATGTTAGAGCAGCAACATAGTAACTTTTTAAAATATTTATTTTCTTTTTACTGGTGTGTATGTCTGTGTAAGTATATGCTGTGTGTGTGGCAGTGCCCTCAGAGGCAGTGTGGGCTTCCTGACATGGGTGCTGGGAGTCAAACTCGAGTCCTCAGAAGAGCAGCCAGTGCTCTTATAACCACTGAACCGTCTCTCCAGCCCCAGGAATATAGTGACTTATTAAAAACCTTTTGAAACATGATACATAAAGCCATCTAGCCATTATAACATTGTTTAAGTGGTCATCTTATGACCCACACTACATTAGCTACTGAATTTCGGAGCCAGCCTTAGAATTCTGTCTCTTAGGGAAAAAACAAAACAAAAAACAAAAACAAACAAACAAACAAAAAAACAGTATGTGTTTGGTTACTGTTGAGTTAAAGCAGGGATTTCCCAGGTGGTTCCCTTTGAGGTTGACCTGTGAGTTTCCGGCATGGTCAGATACCTGTGCCTGGAGCAAGCACATCTGAAACACAAGGCGGGGGCTGGGTTTGGATGCCGCTGAGAAGTGTGGCTGCCACAGGCTCCACATCCAGTGTCCCACACCTTGGTCCCCACAGCCTCACTGACTTTAAATCTGGCTTTTCTCAGCATGCTAATTGCTGCCTGCAGACCCAGCTCACAGGATGCTCTGCATGTGTGCAAGACAGCAAGCAGTGCCAGTGCATGAGTCATGGGTTCAAGCTGCACTGGGACTCCCAGACTCCAGGCCTTAGCTCATGAGTGCTACTAGTGTCTGCTCACCCCACCCAAGTCCCCTCAGATGTCGCCTCTGCTGTCCTCCCTGAGGACAGATGTCACTAATCTGTTCCTGCTGCTGCTTACTGATGACAATGCAGTGAGACCCGCTCTAAACTCTGTGGTCCTGCACAACAGGAGCTGAAGGGCATCTTCAGCTGCAGTTCAAGTAGAAAGCCAGCCTGGCCGGTGGAGCACCTGTGTCAAACAGTAGTATAAAAAGGAGATCTGTCTTATGGAATGTCACCCCCAGCTGCCCTACAAGCCATCAGTCTTGTACAATGGACCACATTTTTCCAGAGAGTGGCACCCCTGAGACACGTGGTGTGTTCTGGGCATGTGCTGGGCAAGCACTCCCTGTCACCCGTAGTCCTAGTGAAAGATCAGTGAACAGCACATGGAGGGAGAAGAGCCCAGCGTGGCTGCAGAAGCAAAACCCCTACTGTCCCACTGACCCCACTTTGTATTGCAGTTTGTGACCAGCTGCTCCCGGCCCCCACTCCTAGGATTCGCCTACCTCAAGCCTCCATTTTCCATCCGCTGTGTGGAAGTGTCAGATGACCAGGTAACTAAAACCATGTTCCTTCTTTCCCTTCTGCCCAGTTCTCTGATGTGGCCACCATGTGCCCCACAGCCCTGCCTGCACCGGGCACTGCAGATGCAGGTCAGTGTGGGCTCTCAGCACTCTCTCCTTGAGGACGGCCGGGGGGGAGGGTGTAATCAGGATGCTGTTTTCATGACTGTCAAGGTTCAAGGTCCGAGAGGCAGGGTCAGCAAGGGTGATGCTCAGGATAAGGGCAAATACAGGTTTGCTTCCCAGATCCTCCCCTGCTGACCATGCACACCTGGCAAGCTGCCTGTTGCCTGCAGGTTAAAGGAGAATTTCCTAGGATTCTTGTGCCGAGTGTGTTACGAGCCTGCCCTTTGCCAGCCTGCTGGTCTCTGTGACCCTGCCTCACCACCTCTTTTCTGGCTGCACTCCCTCAGTCAAACACTAGGTGGCCCTCCACCTCCAGACTTGGGGAAGAGTTGAGCCAAGGGCTTGTCAGCCATGGGCCATGGTACTTGCAGTCAGAGAAGGGGTGTTAGGTGGCCATAGGTAACTGGTAAGTATCCGTTAGCCAGGAGGACCCTCATCTGAGGTTTCTTAGCATAGGACTCCCATGTGAGTACTCAGAGCAGCAAAGGTCCCCCTCAGCCTCTCAGGCCACTGTCCACAGCTGGGCTTCACTTGTATGCACCTATATTGGTACCTTCTGAGCCACAGTTGCGGTGTGTGCTTGCAGGACACTGGGGATACCCTGGGCAGTGTCCTCAGGGGCTTCTTCACCATCCGCAAGCGGGAGCCAGGTGGACGGCTGCCCACTTCTTCCACTTGCTTCAACCTGCTCAAGCTGCCCAACTACAGCAAGAAAAGCGTCCTCCGAGAGAAACTGCGCTACGCCATCAGCATGAACACAGGCTTCGAGCTCTCCTAGCCCAGCCCGTCCCACCCACCTGCCCTCGAGAGCGCCCAGACTACAGAGCCCTTCAGCTCCCAGGAGTGTGGCCAGCTTACTTGAGTCCTCAGACCCCTCAATAGCCATGAGATGCCCAAGCTTGGGGATGCTGCACAGTGCACTCAGTGTGCTGCAGAGTGCCGTTAAAAATAAGCTCCTGCCCCTCCCATGTGCCCTCTTTCTGCCTTCTGGGGCCTAAAACTTAGGTTTAGCAATTGCAGCGAAACTCCTGGTAGTTCTGTGAGGCTTTCTTCCTTTGCCCTCTGAGTACACAAAGCCTGTGCCTGTGAGCTCCTCCTTCCATTCTGAAAACTCAGGTAAGGCCTTGCCAAGCCTCTATGCACAGCAGAGTCCCTGCCTCTACCCTGCCCACAGCGGCCTCTTCCCAGGCAATCAAACCCAGCTCCTGCCAGGGAGGCTGCTGAGCTCAGTCAGGTCTCTCTTACAGGGAACAGGTGTTCCACACCACAGCCCTCCCTCCCAAGTCCTCAGCAGGCCATGCTGTCAGGGAACCTTTTCTGTCAGCACCTGGTCTGTGCATGGTGTCCTAGCTTGGGAGAGAACCTTGTTACCCCTGGAGAGCTGCCCCATTTCTGGGGTACCCAGAACTTACTGGATCTGCGTATCTGCCCTCCTTGTTACCTTATGGAGAAACACAAGAACCTGCAATGCCCAGCATCTGGGCAGTGCTTTGCTCCGGGAACTGCAAAGCCCATCCCTTGGCAAGGGGACCCCTTTGCACTGATTGCCCCAGGAGGCTGTGGGTGGTATCCCCCACACCTCTGCACCACCTCTGTTGGCTCTGCTCCTTTTTTGGTTTGGACTTCATTCTGTTTTCCCACCCATTGTGTTCCTGGCCCTCTTTTCCTCTTTATCATAAGAACTTTCTCCAGGTTCTGGATGCTGAGGCAGAGGCTCTGGGCTCAGTGATCTGGTAGCAGCCATGTGCCTCTTGTCTCATCAGATTCTTGCATCCCTCCACCCTGGTGGAGGCCAGGAGTCCTAGTCCCTCCTCCACTCTGTGGAGCCAGCTTAGGGCTATATAGTGCTCAAAGAAAGGAGACGCCTTCCATCAGGAACCTGCACACTGTGGGAAAGTGGGCACAGTCTGTTCCCACTTCAGCAAGAAACTGGCTGGAAGCCTAGGAAAGGCCCCAGGCTTCTGGAGATTGGTACAAGCTTCACCTGGATGGAAGGATGGCAGGGTCCTTGGAAGACGTCTGGCAGCCATGTGTGTGCTCAGCATGCCCACAGACTCCTGTGCTCTGTGCACAGCCTACACGAATAACATGGAGCCTGAGAATTACAGCGGGGACATGGGGAGAGGTGGGTTAAGAACACCAATATTGACTTGACCTGTTTGGTTTTTGACCTAGGGTTGTCTGTAGTTCACTTCAAGCCTGTTTTCCAGCAGTTACGACATCACACTAGCCAAGCACCAAGTCTGTGTCATAGCCGGTGTTCACTGGCACCCCATCGACTCTTGGTGGCTCCAAAAAAGGAGTGGGGTTTTTGTTATTGTAGGTAACTTACGGACTAAGACTTGTCGGGGCTTCATTAAATTTGTATTTGAGCATACGGTGGCTCTACCCTGATCTGTGCTCAGGCCCGTGCCTGGATGGCTCAGACCACACCAGGCGCCCACAGTACCACAAAGACAACAGGGTCTTTAGACAGACATCCCAGAGTCCCAGGAGCCCAGTTCACGCCCGTTTCTTTCTGGGGACTTTGGTGCTGTGTGCAAGAAGCGGTGTGGTGAGGGCATGAGCTGCTCTGGGCCTGGCTCCGATTCGCTTCTGGCTGCGGTCTCCTCCTGCTTCTCCTCCCTGTCACTTGGGAAAGTCAGGGCTGTGAGGCAGAGTGGCACACATCTGTGATCCCAGAACCTGAAAGCCAGCCCGGGATAAACAGAAGTGGACTCGAGCCACAAAAACCAAACAAACCCAAGAAGCCAGGATTACCCGCAGGCCTGATGAGGCTCTCTGACCAAGCTTCCAGAGTGGCTTCTGTCCCTTACAGAGTGGACAGTGGGTAAAGGTCACCTTCCATTTCATACAATTTACACAGGCTGGGGACTCATCTGTGTGGAACAATGCCTCAGCAAAAGGTACTTCAGCTAGCACAGGACTGGCCCGAGGTGTTTGCACGCCTGTGCGTCTCCAGGAGCTGGGCTTTGCTTCCATTGTTAGACCAATGTTGGAGAGGCTGCATCAGGACCTAGGACAGGCCAGCAGTCCCCAGCCCCTGGCACATGGGTCCTAATGAAATAATTTCCTCATTGTTGTCTTGACGGCCAACGCTGGTGACAAGCATATGTGTAACAGATGGAGTAGATCGGGGGCCTGGGCTGAGGATGTGGCCATCCATCCATGCCGTAAGGCTCATGTCCCAACTCTGCCACCCACCATTGGGAGCTCGGGCCAAGTTCCTTTGCTTCTTGGAGCTGAAGTTTCCTCTCCCAGGCAGCAGAGAAAGGCCTGAGGGGCCCTGATCTATACCACCTGTGGGCGGCCGGTGACTCCTGGTGGCTGGAGAGAGTCGTCATTTTCTCTAGAGTTTCTTTGCTCTTTTAACTCCTGGGTAGAAGCAGTCGCTGTCAGCAGACATCCCAGAGATTGCTGCTGGGCCAAACAGTGCCAGTGCCCCTGAGCCAGAGCCCTCACTGCACCCCATACCTCCACCACACTCGTCAGACAGCGCCTCTGGCTTGGGCACTGTGGCTGCCTTTCCTTCGTTCTTCCCTTAGATGGAGTAGGGGACACTGGGGAGGGGATATCAGAACACCACGTGGTTTGAAGCAAGGACAGAGCTAGGGCTCAAGCAGGTAGAATACAGTGCTGAACTTGGCCTCAGACATACTCAGGTCATACAGCTGACCCTGAGCAATGTCTAACCCTCGGCTTCATTCCACATTCGTGCCTGTATAACACCCATGGGACGTCTTGCAGACAGACAGCTGGAGTCACCAAGTAGGCAAGGTGCCTGTGTAACACCCATGGGACGTCTTGCAGACAGACAGCTGGAGTCACCAAGTAGGCAAGGTGGATCAGCATCCTCTGGGCCACCTTGCTCAAGCCTCACTCTCATCTGAGAAAATAGAACAATGAATCAGACTTTTCAAAATCTTTGCCTTAGCCAGTTGCACTGTGGTTCACACCGGTAGCCCCAACACTTGGAAACCCGAGGCAGAAGGATTGCTACAAGTTCAAGAATAGCCAGGGATAGAGTGAGACCCTGTCTTAAAAAAAAAAAATCCAGGTGTGTGATGGCACACACCTTTAATCTCAATACTCAAGAGGCTGAGGCAGGTAGATCTCTGTGAGCTCAAGGCAGCCTGATCTCTGCATTCATGGGGCAAATCATGCATGGGTTCAATGAAGAGGCTCAGAAAGGAAGTGTTCGTATGTCCACCCAAGGCAGAGTTTTCACCATGGAGGTGGAAAGGGAGCCACTGTGGCAAGACCCAATGTGAAGATGAGGTATGGGGGGAGGGAGGATGACACACTATCAGCCCAAGAACAAGTGTGACGACCACGTGTCAGATGGTGATGGCCAAGGCCATCAGTCCTGCCTGCCCGGTCTCTTGAGCCTCGGCAAAGAGTATTGCTGTAAATCTACCCAGGAGCTTCAGGAATGAACTTGCCTCACTGTGCCAATGTCTGGGGAGATGAAGTGACTTGCGTGAGATCACAATTCAAAAATGCCCCACAGAGATTCAGCCCTGGGCAGTGACTTCACTGCCCCGAGGGAGCAGCTGTGCTGTGTGGAGGGCAGGGACTAGGGCTCAGACTATCTTCCAAACTGGAATTTTGAAGCCAGTGGGGGCAAAGCCAGACTCGGGAGAGGGGTCCCTGAGGAGGCGGGGGGCAAACGTGGTGCTGCTTTGCCCACTAGATAGCTACCATCCCTAGCCGCTGGCCAGGCATCTGCATCCATGATCCTTTACTCATAGGGGCTTCCATGAACCCCAAAATCTGCTCCTGTCCCACACAGGACACTGTCCAGAGGAGGGAGTAGCCCCTGTATGTGCTGTGGGGGCTTTTGTATACAGTCTGCTGGATGGTTTTGTCACTGGCCCAGATGGTGCCAGATGGACTGAGCAGCTGGCAGGTATTCCCGCCAAGAGCCTGACAGGCCAGGGCAACCTGACGGGCACTCACTCACCTAACAAATAGGTCCAGAGAGCTGTGCCTCAGGCTGGGCAGGTGTTGCTACAGCCATGAGCAATGTGGGCACTGTCCCTACTCCAAGGAGCTGTACCTAATCCAAAGAGTGGGATAATGCTCTTGTATACTGTGAAGATTTGTCACTTGTATTGGTTTAATAAAACACGGACTGACTAGTAGTCAGGCAGGAAGTGTTGGAGGAGCAACCAGACTAGGAGAATTCTGGGAAGAGGAAAGGCAGAGATGCAGTCACCAGCCAGACACAGAGGAAGCAATATAGAATCCCTTACTGAGAAAAGATACCAAGCCACGTAGCTAAGCACTGACAAAACTTATGGGTTAATTTGTAAGAGCTAAATAATAATAAGTCTGAGCTATAGGCCAAACATTTTATAATGAATATAAGCCTCTGTTATTTCTTTGGGACTGAATGGCTGCAAAACCAGATGTAGAAACTTCTGTCTACAATGGTATTGCGTACCCTGGTCACTCTATCCAGTGTTCTGTGTCACCCTATTCTGATGCCCACTTAACAGCTGGAAAAACTGAGGTTCAGAAACTGTCACCCTAGTATACCAGGTCCAAACACGGCTGTGCCACACATCGGGGCTGAGTAGGCAGAAAAATGGGAGAAGCTTCTAGGCAAAGCTGAAGGGGTACCCTGTCCCTTGTCTGCAGTTTCTTGCTGACCCCATCCCCTTGCAAAGACTTCTGGAAGCTGACACGACCACACCTGTGTTGAGAGTTCCTATAGTGAAGACTCTGAGCTCTGGCTTCTTGCAAGTGACAGGCTACAGGGCAGCAGCTGGCCCCCATCTCCCAGTCAAAGGGAAGCACCAGACTTGAGGGTGCCCCCCCAGCCAGCTGTCAGAAACCTTTCCCTGGCTATGGTGTCACCATATGAACATCACAGAATGTACTCACAAAGCTGTGATGTCGCTCGCTCTGCCACTGTCATAAATGTGACTCTTTGTTGATTGAAGCACCATTGTGCACTGTGAGCAGCATAGCTGTGCAGCCTTGGGCCACTGGCCCCTCCCTCCTTGAAAAAAAAAGTCTATTTAAAATAATCATAGAGTTAGTGTGGAGCCCCTCCCCCAAGTCACCTTGCTTGAACCAAAAGCCCCTGCTCCTCCACAGCATGCTGGTCCCCCAGCAGCCAGGTAGCGCTACCTCCACAGAGGCTTCCGTCATGACCTTCGGCTGCAGGACTTTGCAACCTAGAAGTCCCCAAATGTTCCTGAACCAAAATGTTTGCCCCACTTAAATGAAGCCATCTTCCAGGAGAGGAAGCTGGCACTGGTTCCTCACCCCGCTGGGCACAGCACAGCACAATGGGGGCCTGGGAATCAAAGTGGCCGAAGGGAAGATTCTAGAACTCACACCCTGAGGAGCTGGTGGTGTGGGATGGCAGAGGCTGGAGGGGGTGGACCTGTCACACCATCTCTCACTGGCTTTAATCTTAAATTTGCATGCTTTAATATGAAATCTAATTGCAGATGCTGAATTATGGTGGGGAGCTCGTCAGGGCTGACTAATTAATTAGTCAGATTTATAAGCATTTTGGCTCTTTGAGATCCATGGCCCTGATTTGTCACCTTGAAGCTCTTGGAAATTTTTTCTCTGCTAGTTAGTTCTCATGAGGTGTTGAGCATCGCTTTGAGGGACTGATTTGGAGGGGCAGTCTGGAGACCACAACTCCTTACGAAGTCTCCCCTCCTTGAGATCAGTGAGGGTTCCACCCTAAGAATGTAGAAGTATCAAAAGTGCAGTGTGCCTCTTATTCTAGGAGGCCATGGCAGACATTACTAGGAAATTACCAAATTCCCTCTGTAGAATCCAGCCTCCTGGCTCAACCTTCTTCCTTATAACTGGTAATCTACCGTATTATCTTCTCTTTCCCTTCCTGGGGTCAGCCCCTCTCTGACCAGGGAGTGGCGCTGTTTGAAAGGATTAAGAGGCGTGGCCTTGTTGGAGGAGGTAGGCTTTGAGGTTTCAAAAGCCCATGCCAAGCCCAGAATCTCTCTTGGTCTGTGGATGCAGATGTACTTCTCCAGCACCACGTCCGCCTGCACGCTGCCATGTCCCACTATGATGACAATGGACTAAACCTCTGAAACTGTAAGCAAGCCCTAATTAAATGCTTTCCTTTCTAAGAACTCTCATGGTCATGGTGCCTCTCCACAGCAATAGAACTCTTAAGATATTATTAGAGGGTATCATGGGTAGTGGGAAGGCTCTAGGGGTTGTCATCCTCCAGGGACTACTGTGACTCCAGCTGTCCCAGGGGAGGAAGGTGATACAGTACAGGCAGGGGGACACATCATCTTCCCCCCCCCCTTTTTTTAAAAAATATTTATTATGTATACAGTGTTCTGCCTGCATGTATGCCTCCATGCCTGAAGAGGGCACCAGATCCCACTAAAGATAGTTGTGAATCACCATGTGGTTGCCTGGAATTGAACTCAAGTCCTCTGGAAGAGCAGCCAGTGCTCTTAACCTCTGAGCCACCTCTTCAGTCCCATCTTCCCCCCTTCTTTTGGTCTTTCTATTTATTTTTCTTTGGCCAGGGTCTCATGTAGCCCATGCTAACCTCAAACTTGGTGTGTAGCCAAGATGGCCTTGTCCTTGAACTCCTGATACTGCCACCTCCACCTCCCAAGTCCTGAGATTAGCAGCATACAGCACCACACACATCTGTTTAGTCCGTGCTGGGGACCAAACCCAGGGCTCTGTGCATGCTGGACATCTCACGCTCAGGCCTGGCTTTCACTTCTTCCCATTCTCCCTTGTCCCTCCTTAAATCTAACCTAAATCCACTGCAGAACAGTTAGAAAATCCAGACAAAAAAGGAAATAGTGTTAACCCATGATACTCCCACATAGAGACTAGCAACGTTAAACAAGCAGCCTTCTTGTGGTGTATACACGAATATCGATTTCACAGGATTCAAACTGTTCACTACATAGCATTTTGGAACAGGTCCCCATACCCACTTACTACGGAAGTCATGACATTTCTATGGTCCCTTAGTTGACTAGTGCACTCACTGAGTCACCCAGCCGCCTCGTGCACATGAGTGTCCAGTTTTTCACTGCAATGAGCAACACTGCCGAGCGAGATCCTCTGGGCTCCACTGAGACACATTTCCCTCTAAGATGTTAGGGGGGACAGACTTCTGGCCCGGGACATGCACTCTCATGAATATTGCCAAATCTCCTGCTAAAACTCATGCCCACCTTCAACTCCCCCCACACTGGAGATGCATGCTTTTCTCCCACTGATAAGGCCAGGTGAAAAGCCACAGGCTCAAAACTCTCCAGTTGCTGGGATACTGCAGCTGAACTCCAAAGGCCACGGAAACAAAAGTTCTCTCGCATCTTCCCCAGCTTAAAGCACCTTGACAGAAGCCATGGCCAATCTATGCCTCTGGCCACCCAGCATGGCCATCACAACTGCTAGCCCACATGCATGCCTGGATGTGTCTGCTCAAGGCCTGCAGCTCACACCTTGTGGCAGGACAGCGAGCTTGAGTTATAGCAGACCTGATTTCCCTGTACAGCTCCCATGGAGTTAACAGATGTACGCACGTCTGAAGCAGTCAGGCAGCAAGAGGCTTTGGGGCCGATCCTTCCCATTTTGACAGTGTGTAATTGAGGTGAAGCCATAAATTTTATAAACAAGAATAAACGCCCCTTTAGCAACATATGTCTGCTCGACCCTTCCAAGGTGATTATAAAGGCACCTACTAGCTGGGGAGGGATGTGGGCATTCCAGATGGCCGGGGGTGGGGGGAGAGGACCAGAGGGCCTGTGACCTGAGATCAGCCATGGGGAGTTGCTTCTAGGGCACTGGTAGATGGAGAAGTCACCTTGCACCCCAGCTCTAGAGTTGGTTCCCTGGGGGCCTTTGCGTCACTTGCAACTGGCACCTATTTCTCATTTTCCTTGGAATGGTTACTTCTGGCTGGGACAACCAGGTCCTCTGGGAGCTTTTCAATTCTTTCCTCTTCTCCTAGAGAAGCAGCCTACCTCACTTAGTTACCAGCCATACCCTAGTAGCTAACTTCCCAAGAAAGCCACCCTGGAGAACATGACAGGCTCTGCTGCCACCACAGCAAGACAGGTATAGTGTGGTCTCCATGCAGAGGTAAGCAGGCTAGAGGAAGATCCAAGCTCAAATCCAAGAGTGGCTTCTTACTGCATAGTACCAGCCGTGGTGCCATCTCCCAGTGCCCCAGCTTAGTTTGTAATTCAAGGATGCTAATGGCAGCTTGCTGGGCTGCTGTGGGCAAGGTGCTCTCTTAGGGTTAGTTACGCTGTGAAGGTTTTGTTGACATTTATCTTGTTTGTGTGTGTTTATGCGCACACATGTATCGTGCATGCATAGAAATCAGAGGACAACTTGTAGGAGCCGTTTCTTCTTCCACCATGTGGACTCCAGGTGTCAAACTCAGGATATCAGCTCTGTGGCAAGTGGCCTTTCCTGCTGAGCCATCTCCCCAGCCCAGGGTGTGAGGGTTTGCAAAGCTCTGTAGTGGCCTGAGTTGGTGACACATACTTGGAATTCCAGAGAACCAAGGCAAGTTTGAGGTCAGCTGGCTCTGTGGCAAACCCTGGCGCCACACCCAGAGCTCAGAGCGGCTTTGAAGAGGACAGAGCTGCTCAGCCATAAGGGCAACACTGCCCAGGCCACTGGAGTCAGCCTCAAATCTCAGCAAGTTGCTGTTATCCAGCATGCCAGGCACAGTGGTCCACCGCACTCACTGACCAGCCCTCTAGAGCAGAAGGAGCCCTCGGGTGCCAGCCTAGGCTACAGCTAAAGGAATTGTTCAAGGTGACAAAGCTGGAATTTGAATTCAAGTATCAGCAGCTAGCATTTGCCAGGGCCCTGTCGAACACTTCCTAAGTACGTATGCTCTCCCAGTGCACAGAGCCCGAAGACTGTCATCATTTTACCAGTGAGAAGGCAAGGATGAAAAAATGACCACAGTGTCCAGCGTTCAGAGGCTAGCAAGTGACAGGCCTGTTCCCAGGGTCTAGGAGGCCAGCGTGGAGCTGTGTGCCTGCCAGTCATTCACTGTCCCTCCAGGTTCTGCAGACATCCACGGCTCCCAGGAGGCCCTCTCTCTCTAGCTCCGGACATGCCTTCCCACCTTTAAGGTTGGGGGCTCCATGAAACCCTAAGGTGCTCCATGGATCCACACAGCTTTTGAAGAGGATGTTATTTATTTATATTTATTTATTTTGAGACAGGGTCTTGCTATGTTGCCCAGGCTAGTCTTAAACTCCTAGGTTGCTCAGACAACCCACCTGCCTCAGCCTTCCACATAGTGGGAAAACAGGCATGTGCCACAGTGCCCAGCTTGCATGGGAGTCTTATCTTGGGGTTACATGGACTTTCAGGATGCATGCAAACTTGGCGATAACCTAGAAAGAATGTGTACACCACTCTAGAGAGAGTGTGCACAGCTTTCTCCAGGACTCCAAAGGGATAAAAGATGGCTTTAGGAGTGCTGATTCTATAATGTATATGACTCTGAAACCCTAGTGTGCTTGTCTTCTGCCCTGCCTGGAAAAAGTGCCATCTTCCAGGAAACTCCAAGATCAATTCTAGGCTATGACAACAGAAGCCACACCCTCTACAAGGACCCCAAAGGCAAATTTATTCCTTTTGGTGATCAAAACAGGACCAGCTTGGGTACAGCACTGCCAGCAGGATCCTCAAACCCCATCTGGGGAGAGAGATGAGCCACAAATCCTTCCAGGCATTGATTTATGTAGCATTCATGCGGAATTTATTATACAAAGAATTTTATTCAATTAAACTTGAAATGCGTCTGGATTCTTAAAGGTTCAGTCATGAACACTGGGACAGAGGGATCATAAAACTGGATGGGCTGTCGGGAGGTGCTCAGGAGGTGGTAAGGGTGACATTGCAGCTGACAGGGGACTTGGAACCGGGGACGTTTATCACTGGGATGTGCTACAAGTTCAGGCTCAGGAAATTACTCAGTGAGAAATGCACACTAACAATAGCCATGAAATATCAGTTAGGGGAAACTCGGCTGAGCAATGCGACGGCAGATCTATTAGTGCCTGACACCGCTGTGATTAAAACGACTGTTGAGCGCTGCTGGCTTGGGGGTGGGGGGTCATGAGACCACAGCCTAGACCAGTTCTGAGCCTCAGTTTCCCTTCTTGCAGAAATGTGACCCCACTCCCAGTGTGGAGGTCCAGTGTGAGCACAAGCCTGGGGCCCCTCTGTAGCACTGGTAGGCACCACTGCAGGGGCCACCTCTGCTAAGGTGAATACTGTCCCGAACTAGAGCCATCTTCACCAGTGTGAGCTATGAGGTGGCAAAAACTGGGCAATATCATAAAACCCACTGGACTGTCCATTTATAAAGAATTTTCTAGTAGGTAGCATTATATCTCAATGAAACGGCTATTGATAAAATTTTTAAAAAGGTAGGGAAGACTTCCTGCAATCTTTTCAAGGAGTAAGGTATGCAGAAGTGGAGAGAGGTTGGTGATAGATGGGTACAATTTAAAGAACAGTCTGCAGCTGTGTCCGCGTGCAGTGGGAATCACCCCAGGAGGACTGTGGGTGGTGTGCGAAGGCTTGGCAATGCCTGGAGCCTGAGCGCCGAGATCTGCCCTGTGAGAGTCACCAAAACTGTTGAAAGCACTCAGGCTGTAGGCTAGGGGTCTAGGCTGCTATTTCCTTGAGTTCACCCTATCTTTTTAGGAGGACCCGTGGCTGTAGGTGGAGTACGGGGCTGCTGCAAGCTCTTGGAACATAACTTCCCCCCAGCATGACGCTTAAGCACCATTAGCCTGTGCTTCTGTTTCTGGTCTTGCACACACAGCACCAACTCCATATCCAATCTGTGCCTCACTATGGTGGCTGCAGTGGCATTGGACAGGACTCCCTCCTGGGCATCTACCCTTTAAAGAACTCAGAAGATAGATATACATGTAGCTGCCAACATGAAATAGCAGCAGAAAGGTTGGGAGGGCACTCAGCTGAAGACTGACCAACAAGGCAGGCAGCTAGAGGCCAGTCCACCCACACCTAGCATGGAAGTCAAACAGGTGCACAGTGGAGAGCGCTGAGTCCAGCGTCTCTGACCTGTGCTTCTGCAGTCACTAGCTACCAGCAGGCGTGGAATCCTTAAGTTCTCAGGGCTGCCTTCAGCCTTTCATAAATATCCCTCTTCTCAAGGGCACAGCCACCACTGGCAATGTCATTTCATAGTGAGGAGCAGCAGCGGTGACAAGTGGAATAAAACACAGCCATGGTGTGGCTCACAGGAGCACACACCAGCCAAGTGCAACAGCAGAGGGCTCAGTGCTAGCCTGGAGACCTCATTCCCACCACTGCGCTGGCAGGGAGGGCCGCCCACCTCCTGCCCTATGGAGAGCACCCTCCAAGCCACACCCCTGTGGACCTGCAGCTGTCTTTCCCCTACACTGTGGCAGTGATGGGCGGCTCAGAGGTGACTACACTCCTCAAGCCTGCCTGCCTTCCCCTTTATAAATGTGACATTTAAAGCCCCGTTGGCACTGGTAATTTCCAGGGGCCTCTGGTACATTCCAAATTCTTGAGAAGCCGGAGTTGGCAGCAGCATCTCTTTCTCTCTTATACACCTCCCCCCCAAGTGTGAGGTTCAAACCTTCCCTGCATTCATTCCCAATGCTGAATGACCCCTACTCTTCGTAGCTTTCAGTGTTCCTTTCCTTCCAGCAGTGTGGAACTCAGGCCTATGTGCTCGAGCACAGCCCGGGGAAGCCAGCAGGAGTCTGAGCGGGGTGTGAGCTGACCCCGAGTCTGTACCTCAGCCCACTTCACTTCCAGTCTGTTAACACCACGGTCTCTCCAGACGGGCCTCTGAGGCTCGCTCACCGTTTCCGCATGTCTCACACATCACGCTTCTTGTATATTTTCTCTTGGCTGCCCTCCTTCATGGCTGCATATCTGGCTACAGTGAAGAGGTAATCGCTGAGTCTGCAAGGGCAGAAAGAAGCAACAAGGACTGGTGTGAGAGACTGACTCCAGCTGGCTCATGCCTAGCTAGTCTTCGAACAGAAAAGGTGAGTCTCGTACCCCTGGGAGCACCATGTGGCATGATGGATGGCGGGGCTGGAGCACTCCTGGAGTGCTCCTGTGGGCACCCTCGGCCACATGGGTGGAGCCTAGGAACACTAGGCTACTTGAGCTGCTTCTCCATTTCCCGTGACAGGTATGTGAGATCTGGGATTCGGGAGCGTCACAGTCCAGGAGTCTGCAGGTCAACCCCAATCCCAGACAGGATCAGGAGTTGCATTTTTGCATAAAGAGGCCATAGGTGAGTTTTCTTTATGGCTGCGGCTCTCCCGTGCATGTAGAGTGGTCAACGGCACTCAGAACTAGACACAACCACCCAGACTGTCTCTAGACACTGCTAATGCCCCACTTGAGAATCAGCGGCCTGGAGGAGTCTCATGATCAAAGTCTAGATCCCTAGCTCTTCCACAGACCCAGCAGTGATGGGCTCAGGACAGGAGGCCTTCTGCAGGGAAAGGGACAGAGACTACCAGATGGTGCTACACCTGCTCGAGGCACTTATAGGGCTCTGCCTCAGCCCCTGGAGGCTCACAGCAAGCTTTTGCCACTCTCTCCTCCATGTCTGCTTCTCTCCTCCTACCCTACCCTCCCACCTGGTGCACTACTGCTAACTCCTGAGGCTCACTGCTGGCTATCATGACAATGGGACTCTACACTGCCCTTCTGAACCTTGTGTTCCTAGGGCAAGGATATGCTACTTTCTCGGTGACTCCTGGGAACCTGCAGGGAGGGGATAACCTGCCCTGACCTGCACAACACTGGACGCCCAGCGGGTCTCCTCAAGGTTGCTGCTTCTGAGTTAGAAAAGAGCTAGTCTCTTACTCAGTCTGGGTGACATCCCACCCAGGGGGCACGGAACCTGTGAGGATCCAAGCCAATCTACGTCTGGGGGAGGTGGGGGTAACACAGGACATCCCATCACCAGGCGTTATGAGGTGACTGTCTGCATGACTAGGCAGCTCCTGGGGTGCAGCCCCCACCTTCCTTAAGCCCTCGGCTGGCTCCTGGGCTCCTGCCTGGCCCATGTCTGAGCCAGGCTGCAGTGGAAACCAGAGGCACAGCTGCGGTGCAGAAGCTGAAGGGCAGGGCACTGCTGGATCTCCTGGCTCACAGCACTGGGGCCTGAGCTCAGCATGGTTGTGTGCCACCTAAGGCATTTCAGGTAGAGATGCTGGTGGACAGGCTTCTTGTCGGTTACCATCAAGGCCCTGGGCATCAGTCTCCATGAACAGACCCTGAGAGCACCCTGCCCCTTTAATTTAGGTTTGCCTCTGTTGGCTCTTACAGGCATTTCCTAACCAAAGCCTTACCTCACAGACAGTACACTCACAAACATACATGCTGGGGTGGGAAGAGGAGCGAAGAGGGAGCAAGGGAGGGAATAAGGGAGAGGTGTTGGCCTTAGCTGTGGATGCTCTTAGGGTTCACAGCACTGCTGTGGTCTACCAGCATGCCTGGAGGTTCAGAGACCCGCCATACTCCACTTCAGCACCTGTTTAAGAACTTCGCCACATTTGCATCCGTTTCTCCCATTTGGACAAGAGGCACTACACTGTAAAGAGAGGATACACGGACACAGTCAGGTTCCACGGCCAGGCTCAACACACGGGAGCCGGGGCACGGACATAGACAGGTTCCACGGCCAGGCTCAACACACGGGAGCTGGGGCACAGACACAGACAGGTTTCACGGCCAGGCTCAACACACGGGAGCCGGGGCACGGACACAGACAGGTTCCATGGCCAGGCTCAACACACGGGAGCCGGGACACAGAGCACCACTTGACCTCACCACTTAAACTAACCCTGACAATATGAACCAGATATGAAAGTCCACCATTACCCCAGCTGACCCCTTCCCTTGGACATACATGACATGGCCTGGCCAATGAAAGAGGAGGCAGCAGGTAAGCTGAGAGTAGGCCGCCCAATAGTCCAGTCTGCTGGCCTTTGTGCCAACAAGCACGGTCTAGGCTCCTACGTAGGCAGGGCTGCCAGCCTCTAATCTTCAAAAGGAGGTTTTTCTGGGCCTTAATCCCCAAAGAGCTACTGTTCTAACTTGTAATTCTAAATGCCTGGGGTTCTACGACAGTCTGTGTGCATACACTTGGGACAGTGTGCTTATTGGATACCATGGCGTGATAACATCCCACCTGACCCCGCCCCCCCCCCCCCCCCCCCCCCCCCCCCCCCCCCCCCCCCCCCCCCCCCCCCCCCCCCCCCCACACTGCCTGATCCCTGTTGGTACTCTCCCCTGAGCCAGCCTGGGGTGTTTTGGCCCTATCCAAGATGATGTACTTGGCTAGTGCGCCAGAAGTCTCATGTCTAGGCAGGCCTAGAGGCACCTCCCACTCAGCATGGTTGCTTCACCTAGGTAACCATCTGCCCTGAGAACATCCTGGCAGGTCACTGGCTGGGCACACAGAGGATGCAACACCAGCTCAGTCTGAGCTGTGGGCCACTCCCTACTATAAGCCCTGGTGATATGGGTGACTTTGTACAAATGACTATTTTTCTCTTGAGGACCAAGCTTTTTTTGTTACCCAAGATGCATCTGGGAATGTCTAGGTCTAAGAGCCTTTTGTGAAGGACAAAACTATTGTGATGTGGGGGACTGTGGAAGGATGGCCCCAGCCACAGAATCTGTTGGGCAATCCTGCTAACTTAGCTGCCCCTGACTCCTGGAGAGGGGAGCACTGTGAGGAAGCTCTTGAGACCGTAAACACTCTGAGTTTGGAGATGAGGCAAGGCAGGAGATGGCTAGACTATGGACAGCTTCTGCCTGGGTCCTCCCTAATCACAGGACCCCTACGGTACTTTCTCCCTAATTCCAGAAGGGTCCTTTCATGTTATTCTCCCTTCCCCCATCACAGATAGCCTGGAATATGTCACTGGCTTCTTGTGAATCTCAGGAGGAGGGAAAACTCTGCTTGGCCTTTGTGCAGTATGCAGTATCCCAGTCCCCTCTGCGACATGGGACTCAGGAAATGACATGATGAAGTCACCTAGGGAAGGGTCGGATGGCACAGATATGAGGCTCCTGCCTTGGCCTCTGGGACCCTTACCGTCGCTCAGCTCGTCGGCACACGGCCCGGCAGAAGTGCAGGGCTGAGCTGCTCTTGCCTCCAGACTGAAAGAGAAAGTGAGCATTGGCCAGCATCGCTCCACACTGGGCAGTCTTCTGCCTCCCAGAGCCTTACCAGACACACCTCTGGGGTGGCCCTCAAGTGGACAGGAAAAGGGGCTGGGGTGCTGGGGGTGGCTTTGTTGTGGTAAAAGTCAAAGTTGGAACTAATGGCAAGCTCACATGTTTCTGTTACTACACCCACTCTGGCCACCCCAAGTTGAGCCCCCAATACCTACAGGCAGAATGAAAGCCGTGAGTGGGGGAAGCTGGCTGGAGTACTTGTCAATCCACCGTTCCAGCTCCATGATAGGCCCTTCCTCGAAGGCCGTGTGTTCTGAGTCGGGGCAGAAAGGCCACTCCTGTAAGCATGCCACTAGTTCACCCGGGAAACACCCTTCCCTTCTGCATGGGTACCCTGCCAAGGGTTCCCATCAGCTTTGCGGCTAACTTCTTTCCCAAGTCTGCCCTGCCAGAGCACCTGGGGACCTACACTAAGGGGCAGTCCCTACCCAAGGACCCCAAGAACTCCCTGAGCAGGGCTGGGAATTACTTAAGTGAGCCTCCCTGGCTGAGGATTGTGGAGTAGCCAGGGCAGAGCCAACATCCTGCAATGTGCACTGGATCTGGGGAACAAGAGGAGAGAAAAAGGGTCATTAGTAGCAGGCTGGGTGGAAATCGTGCAACAGTACTACACTATTGCATGTGTAGAGGTGCCACAGAGTGTGCCAGCAGCGTGTGCCACAGAGCGTGCCAGAGGAGCATGCCACAAAGCATGCCAGAGGAGCATGCCACAAAGTGTACCAGCAGAGCGTGCACACAAGGCTGTGAGGAGCTAACAGACTTTCTGAATTCACATCCAAAGGCAAACTGTCCAAACTAAGCACCATGAGGCCTCCTAAGGGGAATCTGAGGGAGCAAAGTTCTACTAAGTACTAGCCAAGAGGCACCTTCTTGGTCTGATCTCTGGCTCTCACATACACTCTACACTGACAGTTCTGGAGTTCTGATTCAGTGAACAAAGTGACCAAATGTGCCAGAGCCATCTAAACAGTGAAGGACAGGATGTGGAAGGCAGTGGCCAGCAGGACAGGAGGACTCAAGAAGGACTCCTGTCTGCTCCTGAGGCCCCAGGTAGACTACAGTGATGCCTGGGAGACAGCAGCACCCCAAGGCAGTCTAGAGAGATGCTGCTGGTGCCCTGGCTGGCAGGTCCGTTGGAACTCAACAGCAACACTACCAAGCACAGCTCCGCCTGACTGAGACTCACATCTGGGCTCCCAAGCATGCAGTTCTTCAGCCTGGGCTGTGGCCACTGGCATTGGGTTGTTTTTTGCCAAGATGCTATCCTGTGCAATGTAGGGTATTGACACCAGCAGCTTTCCCACTGCCAGATGTGATATGCACCTCTGGAGAGCAGAGCCGCCCTTCACACACCACCCCTCACCTCACGGAGGATTAAGTGTCCTTATTTCAGAAATGAGGACAGAGCAGTTCTCAGAAGTAATTAGCTACTGTGGCACAAAGAGGCAATGGGCAGAGGAGGAAGCCAGTGACACCCCAAGTCATGGGGACAAAAAGCCACAATGTAGGCTAAAATGATGTAACTTACTTGCTGAAGTTCTTCGGCAAATGTGTGGCCTTTTTCTGTGATCACCTCCATGGCAAACCTAAGAGGACAAGGAAAAATTAGCCCGTAACAGAATGCTGTGGGGTTGTAAGACAACGTGACCTACAGTGACCATGGCAGTCTTTCTTGTTGACAAAGAGAACACCACATAGACAGGGGCATTTGCTTCCTGGAGTGCTTTTATTATGTTCTTTCTCCCCAGGCAGCTGTTCCTCTCTGCCCTTGCCCAGGCTGGTCCTGTTAATACAGTAGGGAACAGGGGACCTGGGGTCTGTCCAGTAGGAGATAAAGACGTGTGCCGTGGACCATAGTGCCCAAGTTAAGAACGAGGGAAGCATGGCCTGTCCTTGACGAGGGGTGAAGAGGAAGAAGGTGGGACTTTGAAGGATGAACAGGAGTTCCGTGGTAAAGTAGGACAGACGAGGAGACAACTTCCCAGACATAGGTCAAAAACACTGCACTCCCCTCTTGCACCCAGCAAGGCCTGGCAGGGGACAGATGGTGGCACACGGGAAGGATTCCTGGCAGAGAGACTCTCAAAGGGACAATCCTCAGAGATGCAAGCAGAGACACAGGAACCGATGACTGATGGTAAAGAGTGGCAAGCACAGAAGCCTGGAGAGGCAAGGGAGGGGACACTGGTGCATTCTGAACTCAGAGGGTGACCAGCAGGACCCACACAGCACAGGAGAGTCTGCCAGGGCCATGCTCAGCTGGCAAACAGTTTGTTCACACTCTCAGGCTGTCCCCCACACACTTTCTCTCTCCCGGTGCCGGTGCCATCGCTGGGCCCTCGTGGAAGTGAAGACCAGGACGTCAGACATAGGGTTGGCAGTTCCTCTGGTCAAGCACCCACCCAGGCAGAGAGGTCACGAGGGCAGGAAAAGGAGCAGCAGGGGGAACAGCAAACAACCATCTTCCAATCAGAACAGAGCACGCACTTGCTCTGCTCCTAACATCTGTCTCCCTCTGGATGACAAGGAAAGGCTATGCTGGCTGGGACACATCTCTGTCATCACTGTCCACTACCCTCCTGGCACCTGGCAGCCATAAGCCTGGGAGTTCCCGGGGCAATGATAAAGATGAGCGTAAACAGCAGTCAGGGAGATGCAGATTTACTGTACTAATTCATAAGAGCAGAGGGAAAGTACTGCCACGACCATTTCACAGAACAGCAAACTGAGGTTCAGAACGTGGGTGTCTGGTCTGGCCTGAAGTCACACAGCTACTCAGGGATGGTATAGCATCTGAACACAGATCCTCCTGATCCCCACACGTCTGTGGCCACGGGGCCAAGCGAGAGCTTGAGGAGCAGCACTCAGGCCTATCAGTGTCCACACCCTCAGGGTAGCCGAGCATGCCCACCATGTGGTCATCCACAGTGCCAGGATGTGACTGGTTCTGACCGGGGCAATGGGAAGGAGAGGTCACACAGAAAGTCTCAGGAGCCAGCACAAGCCTCACCAGGACCTGTACCGCCCCAGATAGGTGTCTCATCATCAGGGTTCCACTGAGGCCATATTTGGCAGCAGTACAGCCAGCGTGCAATGGCTGCAAGTGAGGGTGGGAAATAATCCTTCAGTGTGATAAGCAGTTGGGAATGGAGGACGGGAATCACTGAGCAAGTTTCTAACCCATGGCTCACTTTAAAATCCATTCACAGGAGGGGCACCTCTGATGCACTGAGGATCACCTGACCTCACCTCTTTCCCCCACAGCCTGTCTCCTGATAGCACACATGTGTTCAAAGTGACAGAACCAGGGATGGTGAGAAGGTACCGCCCTGTGGTGACAGAGGGACAGACCTCTATACCCTGTAGACCCATGGAACTGACCAGCCTGTGCTAACAGCTCATACAGATTCATCCAGGCAATCTTGCAGACCCCCCAGCACTCGGGAGAATGTCACAATGATGACAGGCACCAATGCCACAGGTTAACTTCACATCAAGGCCCATCCTTGCCCCTTACCCAATAGCTGAACTTAATTCATCTGTAGTTCCCAAAGCCTCAAATACTTGGTCATCTTTAGGTCTCCGCTCTCCTGTGAAGGTGCTGGAAAACCCTGGGGAAGATATTTAGCACATTAAGAATTGGGGGCTGTCTGAGGGGAGGGGCAGGAGTTGGAGGGATGGTTCCGTGGTTAAGAGCACTTGCTGTTCTTGCCGAGGACCCAGATTCAGGTCCCAGCGCTCATGTGGGACCATCTGTAATTCTAGCTCCAGGATCTGATGCTGTCTTCTGGACTTCTCAGGCAGCAGGCATGCAGATGGTACAGAGACATACATGTAGACAAACACTCGTACACATCAAATAACAAATATATCTTATCAAAAACAGATTTTTCCCCTGATACACTTAAGATATTTATTTTATTTCATGTATATGGGTGTTTTATCTGCATGTATGTCTATGGACCATGTGCATTAAGTGTCCTTTTGGTCACTACTACCAAAGGTGTCCCTTCTACTTCCCTGGCATGCTTTTAATTTAGACTAGGAGCCACAAATGAAGTCTCTTGCTTAAGAAGTAAAGCACCTGTGGTATCTTGCTGTCTCTCTGTCATTCAGTCTGGACCTCAGCGTAGGTCACAGCTCCTGCCTAGTACCAGAAGCGTGGCTTTGGTGTTGGCTAGCCACTCAGAGAGCCCACTGTATTGCTGTCACGCACAAATGACTCCACAGAGCGCCACAGATATCCACACCGTAGCTGTGACAAACCAATCTCCACACATCAAAGGAACTGTGCCAGAACAGAAGTCACACAGCTCTGGGCTAATGAGAGTGACAGCTACGTCCCCGCCCACCATCTCCCTGTCTCTCCCACCTTCCAAGTTGCTTCCTGACCACGTCAGATCCGGAACAAACCAGAACAAAGCTCCACTTCCTTGGCCCCACCCCTGTGTCAGCACGCCCTTCACTTATGGAAAGTCCTGTCCAGCGCTACTGCAGGACTCCATGGCTGGGCCTTAGTGAGCCAAGTGCCCCATCGGTGACTAACTTGAGGCTGTCCCTGGACCCTTCTGCTGGAAAGCACTGACACCACCAACTGACATCTGACACTGCTACCCATGGTTTCTTTTCTGCCGTTACAGTAACATACTTGTGACACTTACATTCCAACTTTTTGTTTCCCTGCAGCTCAGAGGCAGGAAGCACACCCTACGCATTGGCATACTTCGGCATGAAGGACATGCCCCAAGCACAGTGGCTATTAACAATCTGCATGGTCTTAAGTTTCAGAAAATGGTGCCACAGTGGTCTGTTTCCCTGTTACACTACACCTGGCATTGATTAAAATATTGAAGCGCCGGGCGGTGGTGGTGCACGCCTTCAGTCCCAGCACTACCCAGAGGCAGGAGGATCTCTGTGAGTTTGAGGCCAGCCTGGTCTACAGAGCGAGCTCCAGGACAGCCAGGGCTATACAGAGAAACCCTGTGTCAAAAAAAAAAAAAAAATTGAAGCAACGAAATGATTGTTTTGAAAAAAAAAATAGAAGAAAAGTATGTGAACTTTTGTGTATTTCTCTCTCCCACAGTTCAACCTCTCTCCTGGCTACCAGTCAAAGAGAAACTCTTTCAGGACTAGTGAGACAGCTCAGCTGGTAAAGGGGCTTGCTGCCAAGCCTGATGACCCGAGTTTAATGCCCAGGAACTAGAGGGTGGGAGGAAAGAACCAACGCCCGAAAGTTGTTCTCTGACCTCAAGTGCATTGTGGCATAGTCACACAGACACACCCAAAAAATAAATTATAACTAAAAACCCAAATCCAAAGAGATAACCTCTCAGACATATCTGAGTCCCCTTCCACATGCTTTTTTTTCCTTTTCTTTAGAGACAAGATCTCACTGTGTAGCCCTGGCTGGCCTAGAACTTGCTATGTAGCCAGGTATACAGACACACACCCACAATACACACACAATTTCTTCTTCTTCTCTTTAGAGACACAGTCTCACTCTGTAGCCCAGGCTGGCCTTGAGCTTACAGTGATCCTCCTGCCTCTGCATCCAGCATACCAAGATTACATGTCTATACCACCATACCTACAGTTAAACTTTTAATCCAAGTAAACTAAAAGATATTTTTAAAAGTTTTTAATTTGTTTTAATTGCGGGGGGGGAGGGGAGATGGTGTCCATTAGTACAGGTTCCCAGAGGTCAGAGGCAATGGATCCTTCTAGAGTTAAGGTTATAGGAAAATGTGAGCCACCCAACGTGGGTGCTGAGACCCACACCTGGGCCCTCTGGAAGAGTAGTACAGGCTCTTAACCACTGAACCATCCCTCCCACCCCATGACTCAGAGTTCTTAGATTGTGCCACACTGGTTTTGGTTATTTGTTTATCTTTTTTCTTTCTTTTTTTTTTTTGCAGTTCTGGGGTTGAACCTAGGGCCTCCAGGATACTAGCCAGCACTCGATCACTGATTGTGCCACACTGGTTTTGCTCATTTATTTATTTGCAGTTCTGGAGTTGAACCTAGGACATCCAGAATACTAGCCAAGCACTCAATCACTGAGCTACACTTCCAGTCCCACAACTTGTCTTCCCTTTAGTTCAAGACAGGGTTTAGTTATGTAGCCTAGGCTGGCCTGGAGATTGACATGTCACTCTAGCTGGTCCTGAACTCGTCACTCTCCTATCTCAGCCTCCCGAGTGTTGGCATTACAAGTGTGCACTATTCCCAGCTTCTTTACAACTTGTTTTGAACACTTAATAACAGTTTGTGCATTTTTCATGTCACTTCATGTCACATGGCTACCACGAGGCCAGAAGAACTTTAAAATGATGCCTGCTGTGTGTCTTGCTGCGTTTCTCACCCATCTTCACCCTACCTTTGTCTCCTGTTTTGGTGTAAATCTTGGGGATCTTGGGTGCCTTGGAGGATGACTGCACCCTAATGAGAAAGAGACATCAAGACATGGTAAGGGGGAATGGATTGCAGAGTGCACCTCCCTGTGCACCTCACTCAGCTTGCCGGCTGCAGCCTCCGTGACAGCATTTATCCCCCTTCTCGATGGCAATCTTCTGTCAACCGCTTTCCTTTCCATCCCTTCCAGGCACTACCCCAGGTGTCCATGTCTCTACCTATACGATAACTGCTGTAGCGCACTGTTCATTGAAGTGATTGACAAATATTTGCTGGAGGAACTAAGCCATCACTCCATCTGGCCCTAGCTCCACAGTGAGCCAAAGCTACTAGCTCCTGGACTTACCCTTCAGCTTCTCCCACACGCCCAAAGTTAGCCATTAACTTCTTTGTAGAAATGGTAGCCCACAAAGATTCACCTCCCTGGGTCTCCAGGAAGAGGCAGGGCTGGTATTTATGCCCAGGACTGTTCTACTCTAAGCGTGACCTGGGTCACTACCCTCCCCAAACTCTTGCCCCTAGTCCACCCTAACTCCAGTCCTCTATCACAAAGTTATGGCTTCGTGGGGAAAGAAAACTGAGCCACCTGCATTATCAAAGGGTTCAAGTGTCACAAAAAAACACTGGCAAAATGGAATTTGGAAAAAAATATATTTTCACTTCTTAACTTTGTTTATTTTTGAGGCCTGCAATTGGAGCCCAGGCTTTGGACATGACAGACAAACATTCTAACATTGGGCCACATCCCCAGTCCTTGCTCTCCCTCAAGAGACTGCCATTTTCAAATCGCAGCGCATAACGCAAATATGTAGTTTACAATTAAGATGTGTCCTTACAAGGTTATTCAAAATTCAGACAACTGGGCAGGAAACGCTATTAGTTCATGGTAGTCTGCAGGTTCTAAGGTCCTGGAAGTCTACGGTACAAGTTTCAAAGGGCTATTATGTCTTTCTTAGAAGATGTCTGGAGTCCTAATACTAATCCTAATAAACCGCTTTGGACACTGGGTAGAATCCGAATAGAGGATCCTGATGGCCCGCACCGACATGCCCTGCCCTGACTGACCAGAACTTGTGCCAAGAAATTCTGGTCTCTGACGCCCTGCTGCCCCGGTGACGTCATCAGTGTGCCGTACCCACGGAGCCAATACAACTATCCCCACCCCTGCAAGTGTGGGAGTTGACACTCACCTGTTCCCGTCTTCCTCGCCCTGAGGGCTGCGGCTCTGAAAACGGGGACACAGGAGCCTGCAGGCGCCGAGATGCCCGGGCAGGCCAAGGCGGCCCCCAAACACCCACATAGCCATGACACAACGAGTCCAGGGCTGACCCCGCGAGGCATCCGTCCAGGCTCGGGGATGACGCTAGCCGCGCCACCTCTCAATAGCCTTCTCCTATTGGTCTGCGGCACTCGCACCAGGGCGGGGCACTCCCATTGGATTACGAAAAGAGTAAGGCGGGTAAACCCCGGTGTGTTTCAAATTTCCATTGGTCAATATTCGACCCAATCCGTAAAGGAATCCTCGGTTCAAGCTCTCTGATTGGCTTGAGGGAAGACGCGCCCGCCTCTGTGGGGCTGGGCGCTCCGGGATGGAGAAGACCTGGATCTGCGGCTGCGGTTTCGGCAGACCTGGACGCTGGCCGGGGCAGGTGAGAGGGCTGGGCTCCGGGGCGGGCGGTGCGAGGACCGGGGCCCCGGACACCGCAGGCCAGGCGCCCCATTCCTCTGCCTTAGTTTCCTTGGTCGGAGCGGTCGGCAGCATCAGATCGGACAGTTCCCTAAGAAACGGGGGCCTCGGTGTCTGCTTAGTCTGTAGTGGGGTGGTTTGTGTGAGGGAGTTCCGGTGAAGTCTTAATCGCGGGTAATTTTGCCTTAGGCCAATGCAAAAATGCATGCGCCCGTAAATCCAGCAAAAACACTCAATGAGACTCTGCCTTGCAGAAGTTCTTGTTTAAATCCGCAACACCGGGCGTAACAGGTATGCCCTGCAGCCTTATTTATAATTGTGACAGTTGGCTGTGGTCTCGATGTCCGGGAATAATTCTTTCATTTTTTAAAATTTTATGTAAACCTCCCTTTACAACACCATCAAACACATGGCCTTCCTCATAGGAGGCAAGCTCTTCACTACTGAGCGATGCACCCGGAGGCCATGTCGGTAGTGATAGCAATAAACGCTGGAGCCGAGAACCGGCCAGTGCTGAGTAGCTGTCTAGTCAAGGAGCTATTTGCTTCCCAGTCCTTTGGTATCAGTCTCCAGTGTTGCCCTATCTGACATGTGGGAAACAGATTCATGGCAGTTTATGTTAGTATCAGTCAGTCAGTCTCTCTCTCCCCCATCCTCTCTCCCTCTCCCTCCCTCCCTCTTTCTTCTTTTCTATTTGAGAGTTTCTCTACATGGCCTGGCTGTCCTGGAACTCTGTAGACCAGGCTGGCTTCGAACCCAGAGACCCTCCTGCCTCTACCTCCCAAATGCTGGGATTAAAGGCGTGTGCCACAAAGCCCAACCTTCCTGATGTGACTAATTAACATCTAGGCACCTTTGTTCCCCTCTCTGCTATTCCCTTTCAGGAGTCTCAGGAGCCATGTTGTCAGAAGTCCTGCTGATATCTGCTCCCGGGAAAGTCATTCTCCATGGAGAACATGCTGTGGTCCACGGCAAGGTAAAAAGTCCCCAGAGCCCTGAAGGATTGAGTATTCTCTCTGACTCCGAATTTGAAGAAGGTAAAAGAAAGGCCTGAGCGGGGGACTGGATGAATCTCTCCAGACAAACAAACCTTAAACGGCTAAAGGACTTCTGGCTCCACCCAGTACGATAGCAGAAAGACGGCTAAAACCCTCACAAGTTGAGTGGAATCACCAAGGAAGTTCTGTTAGGGAGAAGAGCTCAGAGGAGTGGACTCTGGGGTATCCCAGTGTTGGGGAATTGGAGACAAAGTCTGGTAGAGATGTTGGACACATGCTTTATCTGGAGCTAGCCCAGGGGTGCAACTTCGTAGCCTTCTGTCTTACAGGGAGGGAAACTGAGGCTTGGGAGAGCATTGGTGACGTGACCAAGCACATTATACATTCACGAGGCTGGACATGAGCCCGAGTGGGTCTGAGCTCAGAACTTTCATTTTTTCTATTTACTGCAACTGTTACTTCATGGTTTTGTCTGTGCATGTGTGCATATGTATGTGTGTGTGCGCTCACACGCATGTGTGCTGTGTGTAAGCTAGGAAATGAGCTTAGGTATTGTTCTTCAGGAGGCACTGTTTGCTTCAGATTTTGAGGCAGTGCTTTTTGTTGTCTTAGAGCCTTCTGGAATGGTGAGGCTAGATGGCCAGTGAACCCCAGGGACCCTCCCGCCTGCATCTCTGAAACATGAATGTTGGGCCATGAGCCGTTCACCCTTGGCTTATGCTTCTGCCCTTTGTCCTATAGGTGGCCTTGGCGGTGGCCTTGAACTTGAGAACATTTCTACTGCTTCGACCACAGAGCAATGGGAAAGTGAACCTCAATTTACCAAACATTGGTATTAAACAGGTCTGGGATGTAGCTGAGCTTCAACTGCTGGACACAAGCTTTCTTGGTTAGTACAAAGCGGGGAGCCAGGTGTGGTAAGAGCCTGGCCCCTGAAGAAAGTGGGGAGCTGGTGACGGGGTAGTTATTTCAGGCTGTCTGTAAGGGATCCAGAGGACAGCCGTTCCAAGAGGTTTCTCTTCTGACCTCTGACCTCAAAAAATTAGTTTTACTCATTTAGTATTTGATTTGATTTTGTTTGTTTGTGAGTCTTACTCTGTGGACCAGGCTGTCCTGAAATGCACAGAGATCAGCCCGTCTCTGCCTCGCAAGTGCTGGGGTTAAAGGCATACATCCCTCTGCTCAGCTGGTCATCCCAAACTTGTGAAAACTTGTCCCTACATCTCTGAATGTTGGGGGCACATCATTCAGACCCATGTAGAGTGAAAACCTTATGCTGTGGTGTCCATCATCCTTCTTGTTACTGTGACGAAGCCACTTAAGGAAGGGCGTATTTTGACTCTGCATCCTGCTAGCGGCAGGAGTGTGAAGCGGCCGACCACATTGCCTCTGCAGTCAGGAAGCAGAGTGATGAATGGATGGATGCTGGGCACAGCTCCATTTCTTTATTCAGTCTAGAACCCTGACCCCTGGCATGGCGCCACACACATTTAAACCTCTCTAGAAACACCTTCATCGACGTGCCCAGAGGTGAGCTTTCTAGGTGACTCTAAATCCTGCCAATATTAGCTAGTGTATTCCCAGTATATAAGCTGGTGTGTACACGTGTAGGAGAATCTGGGGAAGATGTATCAGCCATCAACATCACTTAGATCCTGGGGAAGGTGCTGTGACGAGAAGCCTTCAGTTTCTGCCTTTAGTCTATGGTTGCTGCTTAGCATAGGGCTGGGGTAGCCCCGCAGTGTAGTGTACTCTTAGCTTAGCATATGCGAGGCCCTGGGTTTAATCTCCAGCACCGCTAGAAATTATTTAAAAGGCCAAAGGAATCTACGTTTATTATCGGCAAATCCAATCAATACTAATGAAGTGTTGCTAAAATTCCTTCCCAGGGAAACATAAACGACACCCACCCTTTTCCTAAGGTCCCAACGACAACCCAGGCACAGTTCCACTAGAGCTCACCCTAGGAACCAATGAGTTCATTGGGCTTCCTTATTGAGTATAGGTCAGGGTTTACCTATTGGGGTGTGGGTACTCCACATAAAGGCCTCACCAAAAAATCTTCACCCGGCAGGAATGATGCCTCTCCTGAAGTCACATAGATGGAGCCTAGCTGTCCTAGCCCCTCCCCACAGCAATGTGCAGCTGGGGCAGAGTTGCATACAGCTGGTGGTAGGGAGCCAGTAGATGCCCAGGCAAGGGTCCTGTGACCTCCCTACACCTCTGTGAGGAGGTGCACAGTCAACAAACCCAGCTGGGATAATCGCTTTTGCAAGGGGGCACCGCTGAATTCCCCAAGATGGTGGTTGCCTGGCTCAGAGGACAGTTAGGAATAACTTGAGGTGGTAGACACCTCATAGCTTCAGCTCCCCCAGTAGCAACCTGGGCATTTTGGCGTTAGCCAGTCAGGATTGACTTCCTTGTTTCTGAAACAGCCCCTGGCCATACCATGCTTTTCTTTCGGGTGTCAGCACAGGCTTCCCATGCCTGTAGCCCAGGGCCCCTGTGCTGCTGCTGCTGGGGGCGTGGGAAGAGCGGTGACTACAGCTGTTTGGGCTAGTTCCTGTGTGTCAGCAGGGCTCCTGCCCCATGGCCTGGTCTGACCCCCAGGATGCGCCCTCTTCTCTGGCTCATGCCTCCTCACTAAAAATAGCATTTCTTGGCCAGGCCAGCCAAGGGCAAATGAGAGCCCTCCCGGGACTACTTCCAGCCGCCCCTGAGCCCTGCCACCTGCCACTGGAGATGGAGTGTGGTGACCGCTTTGGTCTGTAGTTCAGTGGAGGGCTGGGCTTGATCCCCAGTAGAAGGAAGGACGAGGACTGTCAATCTAGAGCAGTTCTTTCCTGTCTGCTGGGCCTTTGGAATTGGCTGGGGGCTTTGTTCTTTTTTCTGTGTATGTGGGTTCCTGGCCCTGTCTTTCTCCTGTAGAGAATTGGTAAAGGTGGTGGGAACTGACTATATTTTACAAGACGTTCCCTGGTGACTCCTGCACCCTCCTCAGCTCTGAGCCTCTGGGACTTGCCTTCCATGGTGTCAGGCAGTCGGTAGGATGGAATAATCCCTGAGGACCAGCAACTGCTTTTCTGAGTCAGTGTCTGAAGCAGTGAGGCATGATAGCTCATGGCCGAGAACACACAGACCCACTGGTGAGTCCGGGCAAGTCTCTGCTGATGCCAGGCCCGGGAGTGAGGATGTGTGATCTGACTATAGTTGCTGTGGAGACCCAGCAGGATAAAGGGTTGGTGCCAGGGCTGTAAGTCTGCTTCAGTAGGAGACCACAGGGTCTTCTTGGAGACTGGCTGCCACTGCTCCCTCCACATAGTAACAGACAGAGTGAACAGGTACTGAGCACAGGTGTCAGACCATGAGCCGAGCATGGTCTCCGCTGGCAGTCCCCAAAGCAGGTGATACTGTTCATCTGCATTTTACGACTATAACAGTGGAGGCTTGGAGGCTGCACCTCTGTCGTGGCTGCAGAAAGGCCTACACAGGTCTCTACACTCCAAGATTGGTCTGTCTCCATCACAGAACTCTGCAATGATGGTGTCTCCTTGACCTCTTGGTTTGGACCTCTAGGATGTATCATGAATCTATTCAGCACATATGTCCTAAGCCCTTAGTGGATGCAGTGAACTTTCCTCACAGCCACGCCCCACTCCATTCCATCTGCTGGCCTGAGACTGGGCCTGATCAGTGAAGTTGAGCTGGTCAGACTTACTCAGCCTCCTGTGTGTGTGTGCGTGTGTGTGTGTGTGTGTGTATGCACACACTGAGGATGGAGCCCAGGACCTGGCACGTGCTAAGTGAGGGCCTTGCCCACATCCCCAGTCCTTTTGCTAATTGTCTTTGAGAGAGAGGGAAGTCTTTGGGGATTACCTTACTGCTCCCTTTGGTTTTGAAGGCTTGATGGTAAAGCGAAGGCTTGTACACAGCATGCACTCAGATTATTAGTTCAGGCCGGGAGCCATGCTGAGTCCTGAGTGCCTGGTCTTTATCTTCACAGTCAAGACCCACACCGAAGGCTGCCTACCTCCCAAACTGGAAGCAAACCAATATACCTGGCTGGTTGTTGGGACCCTGTTTGTCCCCGTGCTGATCCCACTGTGTTCTGGGGTTTACAAAAGCCCTCTCAGCTGCCTGTTTGTTTGCTTGTGTGACAGAACAAGGTGATGGCCCAGCACCCACCCCAGAGCAACTGGAAAAGCTGAAGAAGGTGGCAGGCCTCCCCGGGGACTGTGTCGGCACTGAGGGCCTGGCAGTGCTCGCCTTTCTGTACCTGTACCTGACTATCTGCCGGAAGCAGAGGTGTGTACATGGTCTGTAGGAGTCTGCCCAGTCTCCCCTGGGAAGTGTTTTGGTTGCCACTGTTACTGGAGAATCCCTGTGCCTCATGGGTCTCTAGGGATGATGGCCATAGGCTGTGCACACAGTGAGGCAGCGGTCCAGAAGAGAGGCTTCACCTGTTTATTCCTGGGGAAGCAGAGGCTCTGGAGTTAGACAGCCTGAAGACCATTCAGCCAGTTAGGCCATAGAGCTGACGTGCACCCAGTTCACATGAACACTGGTATTTTGACCCTCTGCTGCTTGAGTTCAGTAGGACAAAGGCTTTGCTGCATTCTTGTTCCTTGGGGTGGCCCCTGTGATGTGGCAGGAGAGGCACATGTGTGTCTCGTCTGTCTTTCTACAGTTAGCAGAGTGAAGCCTGAGCTCTCTTTTCAGAGAGACCTGGGAAGCTGGTGCCTAGAGCTTGGCAGGGCTCAGCTTTCCCATCTGTGAAATGGTGCACCGATAGCACCAAGCTCTGAGGGTAGTAAGGTTTAATCTGACGAAAGTGCGGAGCTCAGAGCCTGGCATGTGGCTTCATACATCATTACTGTGCCCACTAACCATTTCCTCTGGCAGTGCTCAGGTAAACTGAGTCATCCTGTGCATGGGCTCCAGCATGACTTCCGGGATAGGCTGACAGCCTGGGCTTCATTGTGAGACCTTGTCTCAAACAGTCCAAAAAGCACAGCACCAAGCAGAACTAGGGATGTGGCCAGTTATTTACCTGGCATGCGTGAAGCCCTGGGTTCTGTCCCCATTGTCACATACAGCCCGGGGGGGTGGTGCACACTGTAATCCCACCACCGTGAGGTGGAGGCTGGATGGTCAAGCTCAGGGCCGTTCCCCTCTGCTTAGCAGCTCTAAGTCAGCCTAGACTTCACAAGACCCTTTCCAAAATGGCATGAGCTCACACAGTAAATTCATTATCAGTTAATAATATGTATAATTTCCTCAAGGATCAAAAAGGTGGATTAGGAGTATAATTAAAATGGTAGCATGGCCATTGCCATGACAGGCATGCTGTATAGAGTAGTTTGGGGTTGTTGTTTTTGAGGCATGTAGCCCTGTTTGGTCTGGGCCTCACTGTGTAGACCAGGCTAGCCTGAGACTCCCAGAGCTCTGCCTCTGGAGTGCTGAGGTTAAAGGTGTCACCGTGTCGCAGTGTTATTTTATATGACACTGGTTATAAAGGCAGAACATTAGATACTGGCCACACTGCTAGGCCCTGTGCTGAGGACATTGCGTAGGTGGCCGGCACTTTTTCCTGACTTGGAGATTCTCGGCTTGGTAGCACGCTTCCCTTCAGTGGGTCGGGGCAGAGTCTCCCATCTGCATAGGGTGGGCGTGTGTATTTTGAAGTCACACTCAGCGATGGATGTCTACAAAGTGGGAACAGGACTTAGAAATTGGCTAACACTGTCGGGCGTTACTTGAGGGAGGTCTGTGTGTGATGGTAAGGCTGCTCTTTTAGCTGATCCACAGCAGACCCAGGTCCCGTGTGTCAGGAGTGGTGTCTGGTGGGAGAGGCCACCTGGGAACACAGGCAGCCGTAGAGGGAGATGACGTGTGGATCCTCAGAGCCTTGCGATGGCCCTTGTGGGTGTTTTGGAGAAGCGTCCAGTGGAAACATTTGGTGACCTCTGGAAAGATGGGTGGGAGATGATGTGGCACAAGGCCGTGCCAGACAGACGGACAACTGGTGCTGAGAGCCAGGCCAGAAAGGAGCCCAGCTCTGTGGGGTGGGGAGTGTATTTCACAGTGATTTAAGTCTGGCACCTGTTTCCTGGTTGTCGGAGTCACCTCCAGTCGCCACCGTCCAGTGGGGATGCTCTCCCATCAGTGGTCCAGGTGCTCAGCCAGCCACTCCCCCAATGTCCATTCCTGGCCCCAGGTTCCCATAGGCACTTCACACCTTCAGAGGAGTCATGCTTTGTGTCCCGGTGTGTTTCAGGACACTCCCGAGCCTGGACATTGTAGTATGGTCAGAACTGCCCCCTGGGGCAGGCTTGGGCTCCAGTGCCGCCTACTCGGTGTGTTTGGTGACTGCCCTCCTGACTGCCTGCGAGGAGATCACCAACCCGCTCAAGGACAGGGGTGCCGTTGGCAGGTAATGCTATCTTTGCCTTGTCCCTCCTGTGATGGAGCAGTGAATAGCACTGGGGCTGGGAACACTGTTGCGCCTGTCTGAACCTTAGCTTCTCCTGTGTGAAAGGGATAGCCTTGCCTTTCCTATAGGATTTTAACTCTGTCGCTCTCTCTCTGAGGGTGGGATGTAGGTCAGGGTAATCTTTGGTGTCAGTCCTTGCCTTTACCTTGGGAGACAGGTGTCTCGTTTGCCACTGGATGCAACAGCCTGGTTGGTGTGTGAACTTCCAGAGTTCCATTTCTGCCCACAGTGCTAGGATTACAGGCGTGTGTTACTCCCAGCTTTCCATGAGGTCTGGGGTCAGCCCAGCTCCTCCTGCCTGTACAGCGAGCCTCTGCCTGCTTGGGCCTTCTCTCCTTTGCTTTTCTTTCTTTCTTTTTATTTATAAAAGTGTTGCTACATAGGACAGGTTGATAGGTAACTCATAATCCTCTTGCACCAGCCTTCCAGATGCTGGGGTTACAGTGTGTCCCCTCACACCTAGCCAGTCCACCTTTGACCGCCGCTGCACACTACTGTGCGAGTTGCAGATCTGTGGTCCTCACTGGACCCATGAGAGAAAACCCAGAGGCAGCAGTTGCCTCAGCAAGACACTGGACCATTTTGCATATGCTCAGGACCTGTGGTCCCAGTACCTGTTTTAGGCCACTGTGCCCCAGGCATCATACAACAGTGTGGTGTGTTCTTCTGCTTCATGGCGTCTCTGTGAAGGAGATGCTGCTGCCTCTGCTTTTGCAGATGAGAGAGGAGAGGGTATAGCTGGAGGATTTGAGTAGTGGCTGGCACCGACCAGCCCACAGCACCCACACAGCTCTGCAAGGGAAAGGGAATTTCCAGAATAAAGCCATACTGAGGCGGGGGGAGGGGGGGCTGCTCTTCTGGGTTCTGGCTAGTGTTTGATCTGGTCACGTGCTGGCACTGAGCCCACCCATGCCGTTCCACAGGAGGCTCCTCTGCTTTCAGGAGGTCCAGAGGTGAGTGGTGCCTGCCGGAGGTTCACAGTGGTGGTGTCTTTGTCTGTTCTGAGGTGGGATCTCGCTGTGTGAGGCTGGCCTCACACTAGTGCTGTTATTGCCTCCGTCTCCCAAGTACACAGTTGCAGGAGTGTGCCCCCGTGGATGCTTCCACACTGACCGCTGCCAAGCCACCCCTGCAGACCAAGCTACAGTGGCCATCCAGGCCTGGGGTAGGGGCTGGCACTTGAGCAGAGGTTGTCACCATGTGTCCCATGTAGACACAAGGCCTGCCTCCAGCCATATGTGACCTGGACCAGATGACAGTGAAGTTAAGCATTCTCTTCCTGAGGACAGTGGGGCTCAGAGAGGTTAGTTGATGGTCCGAAGTCAGTCATCTAGTGAGAGCACAGCACGTTGGGAAGCCAAACCCCAGGCCTCTCCTGTTGCGCTGTGCGGTTTCAGAGGAAGGGAAGGCAAGGCTCGTTGTCATCTTGAGCTGAGAGGACAACTCTTCTGCTCCTTCTGAGTTTCTTTGTCCAATCATATCAGCCCTGGGCTTGGGGTAGCCTGTGCTAGCAGCGGGTCTACCCACAGCTCCTTCCTTCTGCTGTCTAAAGCGACCCTCACTCTCTGTATGCCCAGGTGGCCTGACGAGGACCTGGAGTTGATTAACAAGTGGGCCTACGAGGGAGAGAGAGTGATCCATGGGAACCCCTCTGGCGTGGACAATGCTGTCAGCACCTGGGGTAGGTCTGTTTGCTTTCCCATCCTTACTGCAGGGCTCGTTGCTTTCGTAGGCGCCCTGACTCTTGGCTTAGGGCAGTGAGGAAAAGAGCGTGTTCGTGTTCAAGGGGAAGGGAAGATCTCAGGGCCATGCCTCTCTGAAGGGTGGGCTCAGGCCCTGGGAAATAGTAAACCCCACTGATCTCTGTTGGAGAGTCACAGGGGACTGTTGCTGTGGAGTTGGCAGACCACACAAGCAACGTTCCATCCTTGCAAGTCGCTTGCTTACAGGCCTAGCCTCTGAGCTCTGGGCTTTCACCTCACCACATGGGCAATGGCTAAGGAAGCCGGGCAGCTCAGAAGGCCAAGGTCCCTGGGGCCTTAATACCCTTTGGGTCCTCCACAGCTGAAGCTGGAACGGATGGGTGCGTCATTCAGCCTGGCATGTTGTGAGGCTACACTGACCTCACACTGTCCCAGAGTGCAGATCTGAGCCTCCCCCGTCATGATGGCTGCTGTCCCTCTCTTTAGGAGGAGCCCTGCGCTACCAGCAAGGGAAGATGTCATCCTTGAAGAGGTAACTCAGGCTTCGTGGCCATGCCTAGCTCAGCTGCTCCACATGCCCAGGAAGAGCACTGTATCTTTGTGAAGTTGTGAGGGGCGGTTGTCCTGGTCCCCTTCCTGCTGTGGCCATATCACATTGTGAGGGCTGGGCACAGCAAGGCCTGCCTAGCCACTGTCTCCTCCCCGTGCCAACTCTTCACTGTGATGAAAGGTGAAAGTGTTACCGCCCCTTCCTCTTGAAGCCCAGCTGGTTCCCAGACTCTGGTTCCTGTCTGTCCATTCATTTAGCAAGCAGTAGGCATTGCCTTCCTTCTGATGGCGCATCCTGGGCCGTAGGAGCATAGGCATACCTCCCAGGCTGTTTCTGGGAGCACTTGCTGTGAGTGGGGTGGGTGTTATGGAGGCCAGCAAGGCTTCTGTGGAATGGAGCCCGCAATGGGAGGCTCAGGCAAGGCTCAGAGCGGACGGCTTGGCTGCTTTGCATGTCTGCCCCACCTGGTCAGACATGCAGACTGAATCTTGGTGCGCAGTGCTTTTGTTGGCAGTGGAAAGTTTGGGGACGGGTCAGATGATGGCGAGTACAAGCCCACTGGGGCTGAGGAGGGCCGTGTGGTGGTTTATGTGTTGGGGAGGGTCACTGGTGCTCTCTTGCCGTCTTCACCCTTGGTGGTTGTCTCAGATAGGCACCAGGTCCTGGCACACTGTCCCAGACAGCTGAGTCACTCCGTTAGTGGCTCACAGTGCCACACGTCTCCCGACCCCAGCCTTGCTTGTGCCTGTGGAAGCGTCCTCTTCCAGCTTTGGCCTTGAACAAGTCTGCACTGGGGCTTTTCAGCCTTGTTTCAGTCAGTATTAGGCTGGATCCTTCCTCGGGGTGCTGCTGTCTGTACCTCACAGGGTGTTCAGCAGCATGCCTGGCCTCTACACCCCTCAGCTGTGATGATCAAAAGTGTTTCTCAGTGGCAACCGGTTGGATGTCAGGTGGGGTTTCCAGAGCCATTGATGAGGTAGCCCCAGGGCAGAGGCCTGCCCGTCAGGCAGCTGTGAGGAGGCAGCAGCCTCCCGGAGAGTGGATGCAAGCACAGAGGTCCTGTGGCTGGTGCAGAACAGTGGTGAGGAGGCCAGGGTACTGAGTGATGTGTGCACTGGGGAAGGAAAAAGATGGGATGACCTGGAGTCAGGGGAGGCCAGGCCCAGACCACGCACACACTTCCAGAGCACAGTCCTGAGTGTTGACCCCTGGACATGATAGGTTTTGTGAGGACTGGCAGCAAGCCTTTAGCAGAGAATGTGGGTGAAGATGAAGATGGGATTCCCAAGCTCCCCAATCTCCAAGCCAGTCCTGCCTTCATCCTACAGCTGGCTTAACAGGGAGGCTTCTCCCCAAAGCCAAAATGGCGCCTTTCCGTACACAGCAACTTGTGGTGTGGCTCCACGTCCAGCCTCCCTGAACACTGCCTTTTTCAGTGACAGGCGGTCTGCTCGTCTTAGGAAGGAAGCACCCACCTCCATCCTGAGCTCCTGGGTGGAGAGGACAGCGGCCTCTCGCTACTGGACCTTAGTCTTGAACTGTAAAGAGGGCGAGTAAAGGTGTGGGTTCCACAGCCTGCAGCTGTCTCACAGAGGCGCATCCAGGTTCTCTGCCTCCATTCCCGCCCCAGCTCTCTGAAGGACAGAGTGGATGACAAGCAAGAGCGGCTGGTTCCTCCAGAGCCTCACACAAAGACAGTCAGGACTGCACAGCTTCCCTAGGGCCGTGCTGGGGCACTGCCTTCTGCAGCCTCTGGGCTGCTCTCTTCTCTACAGCAGTTGGGGCTTTGACTCCTGTGGCCGCAGCAGGCTTCCTGCCTGGATTGTTGCTCTGAGCACTGTAGAATGGGCTCATGGGTGCCTCTGCAGTCCTGTCTGCTTGCTCCCTCCCACAGGGGCCACTACAGGTGCATGAGAGAAGAACAAGCAACCCTAAGCTAGAAACCTAAACTCAAACATGGTGCCCCAAAGTTTTTGGATTTCAGAACATTTCAGGTTTAGATTAAGGACAGTCAGCAAGTGACACCCATGTAGGTAGTCCTGAATTCCTAGAACCTTAAGACCTGGAACGTTCCTGCAGAAGGATGTTTGTCTCTCACTTGTGTCCCCCTTCATCCCCACCTAAGCTTCAAGGTTGGGCACCACTGAGCCTCCGACCCTTCCCGCACTTTTTCATAGCTACTTTGAACCCAGTGAGGGCTTATGACCTTATGACCTTTGAACCCAGTGAGGGCTATGACCTCACTGTCCAGGCTCAGCATTCTGCCCCAGCCTCTTACCCTAGTGGTCTTTAACCCTTCTCTTTATCCCTCACGAATGGCGAAGCCTTGGAGGATCTCTTTCCTCCCCTCTGCCTGCTAGTCCCTAGACTAAGCTGGGGTAACTCCATGTGCTATCCTTATGACATACCTTCCTGGGCCTCCGCTTCTATACCAGGATGGGGTACAGTCCTGGGCCTGGTTCCTCCATCCTGCCTTTTTTTTCTCACTGCAGGCTCCCGGCCCTGCAGATCCTGCTCACTAACACCAAGGTCCCACGAAGTACCAAGGCGCTCGTGGCTGCCGTCAGAAGCAGGCTAATCAAGGTGCTCCTGGATGGAGGGGTGCTGTGGGTGTTGGGGACAGGGGAATCTGTGGACAGAAAGGAAGGTGCTGACTGCCAGACCAGAGTCAGGACAGATTTTTGGAATCAGCCTGCTCCTTTAGTCACTGGCTTTGTGGCAAGGATCCTCAGCAGATGTCAGGGCAGCAGCAGGACAAAGGCCAGGCCAGAGGAGACTTCCTGCGGGCTGGTGTGGATGGCGCCCCACTACTGCAGCAGGGCACTCCTCAATCCTTAGACTTGATGTTCTGCCCTTCCTTCCCCACAGTTTCCTGAGATTGTGGCCCCGCTACTGACCTCGATTGATGCCATATCCCTGGAGTGTGAACGCGTGCTAGGAGAGATGGTGGCAGCTCCAGCCCCGGAACAGTACCTTGTTCTAGAAGTAAGTCCACCACTGGCCAGCTCCTCACCCTGCTGCTGGCCCATGGCTGGACCCTGAGAATGTGCGTGCCCATAGGTGCAGATATGTCTTACCTGGAAGCCTGGCCCTTGGGCAGGTGGGGTCACAAGGTTAAGAAGCAGCTCACATGAGCAGACACTTCATCTTGCTGACCTTCATTCCCTATTTGTCCTGGGGAGATGCCTACCTTTATGGTTCCCGCTCTGTGCTGGTTACGGGTGTCCACTCAGCAGCCATCTGCTTCTTCTGGTCAGGTGGGTTCTGAAGTTGTTCTGTGGTCCTCTAACCATGGCCAGCACCATTCATGCAACTCTAGCATAGTACAGAAATCCCACGATCAGCATTTGAGCAGTCCCGTGTCTGAATTCTTTTTTCATTCACCTCACTGGGGTGTCACACGCTTGTTACAATGCCAGGGTCTCCTGTTCCCAGTGCCCATGTGCCACCAGCTCAGAGAGCCAAAGGCTGTCTCTCAGACATGGGCCAGCTGGTCTGGTAAATCAGGCTGATGGTAAAATGCCATCTGGCCTCCCTTGGATTACTAGGGCTCCGCAGTCCCTGGCTGAAGTAGCCGAGCAGCGGCAGGTCGTAGGAACGTGCAGGCAGGGTCCCCTCCAGATGGCCCAGCACGCTCCTGGCTCCAATGTGCAGCCTCTCAGGGTAGCGTCTCGTGCTCCTTGCAGCTACCTTCGTCTCCATTTTACAGACTTAAAAGCTAAGGTCCAAGATGGCTGACTTCCTCCTGTTATCAAGCTGTGTTACCTGTGGGTAGCAGAGCCAGGACTCAAATTAATGCCTGTGTATGCTTCCACTCAGATCTTATTTTTATTTTTTGAGACAGGATCACATTATGTAGCCCTGGCTGGCCTGGAATTCACTATATGGACCAGGATAGCCTCAGACTCATAGATGTGCCTACATTGTGCACCATCACACCTAGAATCACTGAGCGCTTTACTGAGCACCTACTGTGTGCTGGGCACAAGGTCTCCAGATAACCTGGAGCCTCTGGCCTTATTTATCCAGACACCCGTCTGTAGTCCCCAAGCCTTGCTTCCCCAGCTCTTGTTTCCTTCCATGTTCAGGATCTCAGATCCAAGCTAAAAAGAAATGAGAACTGCTCGCCAGTGCACTGTCAGCCCCGAGAGTGCTGGTGAGCAGCGCACCCATTACAGTGTGGCTATTTTTGGCTGCCACAGCTGCTGAAGTGCACAGCTCTGTTCTTAGATAGCTCAGCACGTGAACCAGCGAGCTATTCTCTCATGTCACACTCTGTCATCTGATCCTTGACAGATTTGGATCAGAATGTGACAGGTGTCTGGAACCTGCCTTGACAACATGACACCTGGAGCTAGGCTTCTCCACACACAGCCTACCAGGGCTGCCACCAGGCCACACTGTCTGCTTGTCTGTCAGAATGCTTGGAGCGTGGGGCGGGCCTGAGAGCAAGAGCGCCGGGCAGACCCTGGCAGAGCTGCCTCGGTGCACAGGCATCCTGAGCTCCATGCTCAGAGCAGAGCGCCACACAGCACAAGGCCCACCAGATCCCCTGAATAAAAGGAGGCATTGGTAATGCCAGGGGCATTCTTGCAAGCAGAAGCCCTCCCAGCACTGACTCACTACCTACTAGATGGGCGGTCCCAGCCAGGTTTTTTGCCCCTGGCCCTCAGTGCCCCCCTTTATAAAAATGGGATGATAGCAACACACACTGATGGCAGAATGTTTGCATAACGTAGGCATTGTGTGAAAGTCCTTCCCTTCACACAACCAGGAGGCAGGCAGACCTCACACCATCTGTTTCCATGGGATAAACACTCTAGCAAAGGACCCTGCCTCAAGACTGAGAAGAGCAGAGCCCAGCCTCACCACAGCTTGCCTGGGTCCCAGTTGCAGGAGGGAGCGCAGAGCCTGGCTGGGTGTGCCTCTCTAGTGTGCAGTCTGCACCCATCATCCAATCAAAGGCAAGCAGTGGCTGCCTTCAGCGTTTATCCACACGCTCCTTGTTGGTTGGCAAGCAGCAGTTTTATTGCACATAACTGAAGAAATCTAGACAAATATTTAGCTGTTTGCTCACTCGTGACCTTGCTGGAGTGACAGCCAGCTCAGGAGGCAGCAGTAGGGTCACATATTGTTCGAGACATTTTCTCTCGCAAATGGCAAGCCTGTCCCCACTAGCCTTTAGCAGAAATGGAACTGTCTCCTAAGTGAGGGGCCAATGGTAATGGCTTCAACCATAACTTGATCCAGGGATTGAAGCTGGGTGGTTAGGAATCTGTCATGTGATCTGTGACCAAATGGAAGGTGGATAGGTTAGGTGGCCAGTGTCTGAAGTCACCTAGTTTTAGCTATCCAGTGACGGGTACCCTCTCCCTGCTTGAGCGGCTTAGATTACCTGCCCACCCCATACAGTCATGAGGAACAGGTTCATCCATGGCGGGAGGATGAACTTGGTTCTGTTCATCCAAGCCCCACATAGAGAATATGAGCTATCCCACATTAGCAGCTGCCAGGTGGACAGGAGACGTGGGCCGGGACAGAGGGTTCGCCTCAGGTGGCTCAGGCAGAAACAGATGGCATCTTCTCCAGGAGCTGATGGACATGAACCAGCATCACCTGAATGCCCTGGGTGTGGGCCACACCTCCCTGGACCAGCTCTGCCAGGTCACAGCAGCACACGGACTGCACAGCAAACTGACAGGTGCAGGCGGCGGCGGCTGCGGCATCACCCTGCTGAAGCCAGGTACGGGGCTGGGGAGCCAGTTGCTAGCCTGGACTGTGGTGGACCCGCTGGAGGGCTCCCAGAAAGGGGGCTTGAGCTCTCTGCTTTATGACCCTGGGCAAGTTAATTAGCCTCGCTGTTCCAAGCACGGCAGCAGGTAGGCCGGGGACTCTTTCCTGCTCAGGGAGGAGCGTGGGGCTGCCCCAAGCTGCTCCTGCCGCTTCCTGCCGCAGCTTCAGAAACAGCCAGGGCTGGCTCCCGTCCCCTCCCTCCCAGCCCACACTTGTTCGCTGTGAAACAGGGATGGGGTTGACCTAGTGGCAGAGTGGAATTGGCATGCTCATTAGCCTTTGGGGAAAAGACCCAGTAATAGACTTGAAGAGAGGCCCAGGCTAGGCCAGCGTGCAGGGAATTCTTGCTGCAGGCATACGGTAGGTGTCCAGTGATGCCACCCACCTCCACCCTCTCTGGCCTGCTTGCCCTCCTCCTCTTTCTCATCCCTCTGTCTCCTCACTTTGTACAGCCCACCAGGGTTCCCAGAGCCCCTTGCTCTTGGTAGTGGCTTCTGGCTTTAAGGAGTGTGGGGAGCCTTCCTCTAGGAGATCTTGCGTTGTAGCTACTGGTCCAAGACCAATGCTGGTGAGCAGGGAATGCTGTAGTAGCATGCCCAGTCTACCAGGCACTGGCCAGGCTCTCTGTGGGAGTGGGGATCTGGCTAGTGTCAGCTCTGTTTCCACATAGGGAAACTGAGGCTCATGTGGGGATTAAGCCTGAAGCCACATGACCATCTGATGCCTGGTAAACCTGGGTCCAGGTGATTAAAGACCATTGAGGAAGGTTTGGGACTGGGCACATGGCTCATAGGTGCTGCAGAGAGCCTCTGAGGCTGCAAGACACGCAACAGGAGGACCCACTCCCAGGGGTGGGAGTGTCTGCCAAGTGACATCCGTCAGAGCTGACAGCCCTTCCCTCTTCAGGTCTAGAGCGAGCCAAAGTGGAGGCTGCCAAGCAGGCCCTGACCAGCTGTGGGTTTGACTGCTGGGAGACCAGTATTGGAGCACCCGGGGTCTCCATGCACTCAGCTGCCTCCATAGACGACCCTGTCCGCCAAGCCCTGGGCCTCTGAGGTGATGTGGCCCTGAGTCCTGCCGAGAAGCCTCTCACTGGAGTCCTCTGGGACTGGAGCTGGCCTCTGTGCCGGCCGTACACCTTTCCTGCTGGTAGCACCTTCTAGACTCTGATAGATGCCTCCTCAGTGTCCCGTCTGTACTTTGGCATTTCTGGAGCCAAACAGGCATCAGTTGTGGGGTCTCCTGAGATGGCAGCCTTCACCTTGGAGCTCTCAGCGGTGCATCTGCCTGGACTTGGCCTCCATCTGCCTCACTCAAACTCTGGCTCTTAGCCATGTACACCTCTGTCCTGCTATTGAAGGCTCCTTAGGAACTGCCTGGCCAGTGGCTCCTGTCTGCTGTCCGCACGCAGGGATCATCAGCTGAGGCTCCATGTGAACTCATGGGAAAGCTGCCTGTGGGAAAATAAAGAGATTGCACAGGCAAAGCCTCAGGCCCTGCGGGAAGGTGGGGCTGGTGCCCTCTGTGCCTTCCTCCTCCTCCCTCTCCCTCCTCCCCTCTTTCCCTTTGGGAGTTCTGAGGCAGAAGGAAGTAAGACTCCCCTCACTTTGCAGTGTAGCTTGGAGAGGGAGTTTTTCTAGGTAGCACTTGCTGACTGGGGACAAGGACATATCTGCCGCAGTCACAACACAGAGCTTGGCGGCCATGAGCACCCACCAGTGCACACAGTTCTAAAACCTTGGACAACTTTTTTTTCCTGGCGGAGGGGGGAGATTGTTTTTGTTTTGTTTTTCGAGACAGGGTTTCTTTCTCTTTGGAGCCTGTCCTATAACTCACTCTGTAGACCAGGCTAGCCTTGAACTCAGAGATCCATCTGCCTCCCTGAGTTTTGGAATTAAAGGCATGCGGCCACAACTTCCTGGCCCTCCCTTTCTTCTGATGTCAACTGGCTAGGTGGAGGGAACGCCCTTCCCTCATACTCTTTGGAACGGCAGGGTCCACCTCACCCACAGAACCCCCCCAAGAGCCTGGCCACAGTAAAGATGAGCCGGGCTAAACTCTGTTTCGCACGACTCGGTGTGTGTTTGCCCTCCGCCACTAGGGGGCAGCTGATCCCTTCCCAGCACCCTCAGGAGGAGGGTAGGTGGAAGCTGGGCTGGGGTACACCACCAGGCGGTCACTGCAGACTTCTTGGCAGGTCTGTGCCCCAGCCCTTTGGAAACAAGTAATACATGAAGCAATAATATTCATCTGAGCACTCGTGAGCCAGCCTGTGCCTAACTTCACCACATAATCAGCAATCTCATGCTCATTTTACAAACCAAGGAGGCAGAGCTCAGAGATTTGGGGTAATTGTCTGAAGCCATGAAGCTGATCAGCCTCAGAGGCCATTTGACTCAAAGCCAGCCGCCAACCTGCTGTGCCTGGCACCGCCTCCCCTCAGGCTGGCTGTGATTGTAACCACCCTGTAGCACGAAGGCGCAAATGTTTCTCTGGCCATGGGGTTTGAGTGAGCAGCTGGGACTGAGTCGGGTGAGGAAGGCGAAACGTCCATGGCAGCTACAGTGCTGAGTAAGATTGTCAGCCTGCGATCTGCAGAGCCCGCATGCTCTGTGGGGCTGTGTCAGCAGCTAATGCTGATGCGATGCCCTGGTCCTCAGGAAACAGCCACCTTTGAGTCCTGGGCCAGCGTTGCCGCTTACCTCAGCTGCTGTTCTGGCCATGCTATACCCCCAATGCCACCATCTACAGCCACCTATCTGATAGGCCCTTGCAGCCACGACTGCTCTTACTGGTCATGCAGTGGTATCATTTATAGTTCACAGTCACCCCTAAGCTTCCAAAAGATCCAGGAGTGCTGTCCCCTGCCTGCCTTGGACATTCTGCCCTTGCTGGTCTGGGTGGGCCTCCATCACTAAAGGCTTTATCTTTTTTCTTTTTTTAAAATTGTTTTTATTGAGCTATATATTTTTCTCCGCTCCCCTCCCTTCCTCTCCCCTCCCCTTCCACCCTCCCCCATGATTTTTTTTCCTGTTTTAAACATTAGCGTATGTGTGCGTGCATGCGTGTGTGTGCTACAGCAAAAGACGAGTCTGTTCTCTTACACTTGTGAGTTCTACCGGTTGAACTAAAGTCATCAGGCTTGGCAGTAAATGCCTTTACCAGCTGAACCATCTTGTGAGCCACTGGCTTTACTGACAGAGCCACCTGGTCAGCCCACTAGTAGCTTTTAAAGCTCCTGGGTAATTCTGGTGTACACTCAGGCCTGAGGTCACAAACCAGAGGATCACAAGGCCATCTCTGACATGCCAACTTGGTGACTGAGCTCAGCTCTGGCAGGCTCCATTCCACCTCTGCTACCCTCTGGCCATGTGACTTGGGCTAAGTTACCTTTGAAGGCTTTCTCTTGAGGTGAACGGAATCACCTTTACAGAGGTCATGTGAAGATCGGGTGAGAGAACACATGGCAGGTGCTTGCCACTGTGCTGGCTACAACGTGAGTGCTCACTGAACATTCACTGCATCTTGTGCCGAATGACAGTAAGAGTTTCCCAGAAACCTCAGCGGCATTCGGTACTGGTTAAAAACCTAGCCTTGGTGGTCAGAGATGCTATTCTCTGTTAGCTGTTGGGAACACTGTTAGTGTCACCAGCTTCACCCTCCTAGCTTCGCTGCTCAGAGTTGACACAGCCTGGCACCCTCTGCCAGGCACAGGACAGTGTCTGCCGCCCTCCAGTGCACAGCAGGGTCTCGGGTGGGGAGGCAGGCTGCATACACCATGGGGCGGTACTCTTTCTCAGTGAAACCTTATGGTCCTAATGCTCCTGGGCAGCACTTGCTCCTTTCCTGGCCATGTAACTCCTGGGTGGGCTTCTCAACCACAACAGCCATGTTGCTGTGAGGAGAGGAGAGCCACTTCTGCAGCGAAAGCCAGAAATGTTTCCACACTTACCACATAATAGTGAGCCTGGTGATGCTCAGCTCTAATCCCAGCACTCGGGAGGCAGAGGCAGGCACATCTCTCTGAATTTGAGGCCAGCCTGATCTACATAGGAAGTTCTAGGCCAACCAGGACTACATAGAGCCTTTCTCTCGCCCCCCTTTCCTCCCTCCTCTCTTCTCTCTCCTCCACCCACTTTTTCTCCTTTCTCCCTCCCCCTGTCAAAAAACTTTTGGTCACATGAATTCACTGTGATGAATATGAACAAGAAAACCAAATTACCATCTCCAACCAAAGAGTGTGACTACCTTCCTCCAGCCACACACAGTGTGACTACCTTCTACCTTCCTCCAGCCATACACAGTGTGACTACCTTCCTCCAGCTACACACAGTGTGACTACCTTGCACCTTCCTCCAACCACACACAGTGTCATTACCTTGCACCTTCTTCCAACCACACAGTGTTACTACCTTGCACCTTCCTCTAACCACACACAGTATAACTACCTTCCTCCAACCAGAGTGTGACTACCTTCCACCTTCCTCCAACCACACACAGTGTGACTACCTTCTTCCAACCACACACAGTGTGACTACCTTCTTCCAACCACACACAGTGTGACTACCTTCCTCCAACCACACACAGTGTGACTACGTTCCTCCAACCACACACAGTGTGACTACCTTTCACCTTCCTCCATCCACACAGTGTGACTACCTTCCTCCAACCACACACAATGTGACTACCTTCCCTCATGCATGAGCATGCTCTGGTTACCTGCTGCTTTGGTGCATAGTCGCCATTCTCTGCCAATATATATTGATCTCTGATTTCCCCCAGTTTGCTCCCGAGTGTTTAGAGCTGTGTTAAGTGCCCCACATCTGTCTCATGCAGCACTACATCCCTATTAACCCGCCACAGGAGCCCTCCACGCACACGCTCACCCACACCCCATTGTGTGTTCATTCTCATCACAGGGTGTCTTCCTGTCACTCAGAATTAGCCCCACCCTCCCCACACCCTGGTGTCAGGAACCCGTAAAAACTGAACTTTCACAGAGTACCTACCATGTGTCCAATACAGGCCATTTACTTGACATGCCTTATCTTTGTGAGCTAGGACTGTCCCCACCCTGTTACTAGGTAAACTGAGGCCCTACAAAGAGAAAGGACTTGCCCCAGGCTCTTGAGGCAGGCAAGGGTCAGAGCCAGAGGGAAACCCGTGTCTGTGATGTCAGATCTACCTGGGCAATCTGACTTGTCATGTGGCCTAGCTCAGCCACTTTCCTCTCAGTCCTTGTTGCTTCCCGTGCCTGAACCCCGCTTGCTGACACAACAATGGGCATGAACATTCTTCCTGCCGCAAACCTGGCGTGCCCCCACACACACGGGAAGCCTGACACCACAGTGAAGGAACCCACGCGCTCAGCATGTCCTTACCAAACAAATGCACGAATGCAGTTGATCCCAAAGCATCAGCTTAGTGAAACCTTTGGTGGTACTGAGAAGGAAACCAACTGCAGAGGGACCTGCCAAAGGTCCCACGGTGAGCTGCTTCATGCTCCTCTGTCCTTGCTGTTCCATAGCTGGGATGCTACCCACAAGCCCATCTCAGCCTCACTTCTGCACTCCTGCCCAGCCTGGCGCCCGGAGTCTGCTTTAGCTCTCTGTTCCGGGTCAGTTTCCCCACATGCAAGATGGCAGGCAGTGTGCTCAACCTCTTGGGTGTCATCAGGTTTACAGTTGCGATGGTCCTTAGGGTACAGCTCACAGGGTCTGTCTCTACAGTTCCTTGTCTGAAGCCCGCAGCAATGCAGTATGGGGTTTCTAGTGGTATGCAGAAGGGGTCCGGGGGACGGGGGTTGGGGGGTCTCACTAAGCAGGGAGGAGACCAAAATTAAGAGTAACTGCTTTGGCCAACCAGTGCTGGATTTGCTGACGCACGGCTGTGGTCATCAGGCTGGGTGCAGAGCATCTTGGGTAGTAGCAGATTGACCCTTCCATTTTACAGGGAGGCAGCCGGACAGGTGTGCCCTCCGACAGGCTGGGTGACGGCCAGCCTGCCTGGTGCTGACCAGAGCCCGTTTCTGGATGAGAGACAGCTGTGTTAGGCCCTCGCCATGCTGCCTGAGAGGGGCTCAAGGCCTGGAGCCCCTGACTGAGACGTCTAGTCAAATCTGAGTTTTCTGTCTCATTTATTTTTTCCTCACCGCAGGCCTATGTGATGAATGAGATTGCAGATACAGGGGGATGGGCCCCGCCTCCAGCGGCTGGATCCTCTTGGGGCCCTGCAAAGGGGTCACAGACTTCCTCTGCTCCCGACTCCTCCCCAGCTCCCTCCTTGTGTTAACGGACGGACAGGGAGGCTTGAGTGCATCTGTTAATAGAGCCAACTCATGCGCCGAGGGATGGGGCATGTGCCAAGTGGGCCTGTTTGTTCTGCTGACCCCTCATGCCCTCTCATTGTGAGGGTTCTGTGACTAGGAAGACATCATTCAAAGCCCTTTCATGTGTAGATTGATGTGTAGACTGAGGCAGGGAACCTCCATGGTACCCCCAGGCCTTCCAAGACCCCTGGGGCTTCCTCTTCTTCCCAGAGAAAGATGCTGCCTCCTTACAAGGCTAAGGCTGGCAGGTCTGCCCGAGTCGTGAGTCATAAGCACCCCTACTATGTACAGGGAACTAGGCTAGGCACCAGAGACATGACCTGAACTGCCCTTGGAGACCCACTGGCTACATTTGTCCTCAGCTGGGGGATGAGACGTTGTGAGAGATAAGAGTGACCAGGATGTAGACAAGGCAAGGAGAGACAGGTTGCTGTGTGACCCAAAACAATATCTTGCCCTCTCTGGGCCTCAGTCTTTCTATCCATAGAAAGTATGTCTGTTTACTACAGCAGGACCTTGAGCCTTGTGTCTTATTTACCCGCCACTGATGACTGTTGTGTGAATTCCACACGCAGCGGGATTTGGCTTTGTTTCATGGCCCAGCACCTTCCCACCCCTAGTTGTAGGGCTTTAGTCAGGGCCATCTCCTTATGGAGTTGGGGCTCCTCTGCCCTTGCCACATGTGGCCCAGCCATCCAGGAAGTGAAGCTGCTGTTGTTCTTACAGGGGAAACTGAGGCTCAAGGAGGCCACCTGTGCCCAGAGCAGCAGATCCAGGCCTCAGACTTGGTGACAGCAGCTGTCGAAGCCAGGGTCCCCCGCTCGCTTTCTAACAGGCAAGGCTGGGTCCCGCCGTTCTTCCTGCTCTTGTGGGTGGCAGCAGGAAGGCGGGGTTGGCTTGCTGAGCTGGACACTGGACCTCGACCGCAGTGCCCGCATGCCAGATTGCCAGGGCTCGGGAGTTGGAGGACGAGGCTTCCTGGACCCAGGCACCTGCCATCTGTTGCCAGGGCAACACATCTGTTCCACGCCCCCATGACCCCGCCAGGCGGGGGCCTTCAGCACACACAGACTGGCCTGTCCTTGGCAGCCGTCAAGTGGCCCTCAACGTCCATCCCTCCAGCCATCTGCCTCAAAGATGGGAATCCACCAAGACCATCCCCCAATACAGCCACAAAGGTCTGCACTGTGGATGGGGACACTGAGGCACGGAGCTGGGGAGCGACCTGCCCCTGGACACAGTGCATTTGCAGTGAGCTAGGGTGGTGGCCCAGGTCTCCTAGAGGACCGAGGACACTGGCTTGCGCTCAGCCAGCCCTAAGGCCTGGAGAAGGGGCCGAAGCTAATGTAACCTTGCTTCCCACAGTTGTTGCCCTTCCATTGTGGCCCCCTGAGCTCTCCAGAGCCAGCCGCAAGGGCGAGGGGCTCCCAGATGCAGGAGTCACACGGCTTTTTGGACTAGAGGCATGTGAGACATAGATGTCCAGTTCAGGATGTCTCGCCTCTCCAAGCCCTGTCTCACAAAGCTGAAAAGAGCCCTGTTCCAGGAGCTGCTCTCTGCACTGCTGTGTGGCCCAGGAGAGTGGCTTGCCCTTTCTGGGCCCAGGTCTCCCTGCTGTTTCTGCTGGTCCTGTCCTTGATTCCCATGGCTTTTAACATCGCTCTGGGAAGTCTCTCTGCTTACATACCTCACATCCACAAATCTCCAGCCTCGCTGGGGAAGGGTTGATGGGTGCTGCCTGACCTTAGCCCCAGCCAGCTGTTACCCTGGAGTAGGGGCAGAGTTGCTGTACAAGCAGGTCAGGTTCCAGAGTGGAACTTGGGTCCTTCACACACATTATAAAGGTCACTCAGCTCCAGCCCAGGCCCTCTATTTAGTTTTATTAATTTGTTTACGTATATATATTTTGGAGACAGGGTCTCATATAGCCCAGGCTGGCCTCCGGTTCACCACATAGCCCAGGATGGCCTTGAATTCCTCATCTTCCTGCTTCTACTTTACGAATGCTGAGACTCAGGCCTCCCACCACCATCCCTGGCTCCTCTGTCTAGTTTAAAAAAGAGATTCTAAAAATCTGGCTGCCATGATACAATTCAGTTTTTAAATACTACTAAGAATGAATGAAAAACCAATTACAAAGAAAAGGGGGGAAAAGGCCAGGCCAAGCTTTTTTGTGAGCTGAAAAGGTCCCCAGGGTGAGTCGTTGGGAGAGCAGCCCTGGGGAGGACTTCTGGGCCCAGGGTGGGAGGACTGCCTGTGGAATCTGATTACCTTGCTGCGGTGAAATGGCAGGCTGGGGCCGCAGGGCGCCAGCGGTCGGAACCCAGCTCGCTCTGTCCCCGGGAGGCACAGATGGCATTTTTTTTTTTTTTAGCAGTGTCAGTATTGGCTTCTTTCTGCTCTGATGAATAGATACTAAAGAGGCAGTGACATTATTTGAGATAACAGAGAGAGCAGAAAAAGGGTCAGCGCGGGAGAGAGAGAGAACAGCAGAGCCAGCAGATAAAGGGGAGGCCTGAGGGGTGGAGCACCCTGGCTGGGGTCCCCCACCGACCTCATCGATACCCCCCCAGGCCTGGCTCCCTGCTGGCCACGGAGCCCTGGGGCCGCTGCGAGGCCGCTGCGTGCTCCAGTCCCTCCTCCCGGGCCCCGCCCCCCATACCGCCTCGCCGCTCAGAAGCTTGTCTCCTCTGATATCCAGGCTAACTGACGGGATTAGAGCTGTTTGTATAACACAGAGCCACTGCCGCCAGGGCCCACGGACCTGGTTATTTATGGAGCGGCCAGGATACTATCCCCCTGGGACCTACTTCCTCTCGAGGAGGGCTGGGGGCCCCTATTCTCTGCCGCTGTCCTTCCCCATCTTGCAGCCTGAGGGACAGTGGGTGGGGAGAAAAGAAAAAGCCTAGATAGACTTAAGTTCAACGCCCAGCTCTACCACATGCTGGTTGTGTGACCCTGGGCGAGCGGCACCGGCACCGTTTCTCTGAGCCTCCGACTAGTTCATCTTTGTGTGGTTCGGTTTTCAAGATGAGGTTTCTTATGCATCTCAGGCTAGTCTTGAATTCATAGTTACCCCCCTGCCTCAGCTTCCAAGTGCTGAGATTAACGAGCCAGACGCCTGGCTGAACCTGATTCTCCATCTGGAAACAGTTCAGCAGCTCAACAGATGGCTGGGTGGATAGTGAGGCGCTGGGTGGGGCATTTGCCGAGCTTGCACCATTCACTTTGCCTGCTCAGTGACACCTCTGTGCCAAGCGGTTACAGGGGCAGCAGTACAGGAAGAACCCTTGGTGAAGTAATGGTGGGCCTAGCCACCCCTACCCCTGGTCCACCTGTAGGAAGTGCCCATCCCAGTGCAGGGGATGACAGTGTGGAATCTCTTGGATGCTGCGTGAATCACACGGGGTGCGGAGGCAGATGGAACAGGGTTAAACCAGCCTCCCCTGGTCCCTTGGCCCCTGCCCTCCTTGCCTGCCTCTCCTGGCCCCTGGCCTTCATTACCAGCCTCCCCTGGCCCCTTGGTCCTCATCACTTGACTAGCTCCAGGTCTCAGCCTCTTGGCCCACCTCACAGAGCCTTCCCACCAGTCATCCCTACCTTCTGAAGTGGCCCTTCCCCTGGCTCTCTTCCTCTCTAAATCCTGCCATTCTGGGTTGGGGATGCGGCAGGTGGATAGCCGCCTTGTTCATTTCTGTCTTACCCAAAGCCACAGGTGTGTGGCTTGTGATAATTGCTTGAGGTTCTGGGATGAATGCAGAGATGAAGGAAGGAAGGAGGGAGGGAGGATTTAAGGAAGTGGCTCCTCCTTGTTCATGGTGGCCACCCTGCTGGCTGTGGAACCCATGGTCCTGAGCCTGCCCCTCAACCCTCCAAAGGGGCTTCTGGGTGTTGGCATGAGTGGGCTCAGGTCTTGGTCTGAAGGGTAGTTTTTGTCTCATACCCTCTGTCTACCCAAAGAGAAGGGAAGTTCTTTGTGTCTTCTCTCTCCCAGTATCCACAGCTGGTGCCCCTGTGACTGAAAGAGCCAGATGGGAGCCAGGCCAAGAAAGGCCCTCATGGGGTAGGGTAAGGCTGGGCTATTCATTGCACCGCTGTCTTCACTGCATCTGCCATAGCTCAGCAAAGGGTGTCCCTGGGAAGACGAGACAGTGGGTAAAAGAGCTTGCAGTGAAGGCTGGCAGTCTGAGTTCGGTTCCAGGACTCACATGGTGGAAAGAGAGAACCAGCTTCCTGAAAGTTGTCCTCTGACCTTCACACATTCATGGTGGGGTGCGCAGAACTACACATATATTATCCATATGCATGTATCATTCATATACATGTATATACATAGACACTGAATAATGTAACTTGTTTTTAAACCAGTGTAAACCACAAATAAAAGCCAGCCACGTGTTGGGTTTGCTGGCACACACTTGGATTCTTAGCACTGAGGAGGTTGGGGCAGAGGGATGGAAGGTACCCGGTTATCTTGGGTTGGAGAGTCTCTCTAAAACAAATCAACACAACCCAGCCTCCACTTACCAGCTGAATTTGCCTGTCCCAACTGTGAACTTCTGGCCTCCTCCTACCCTGCAGCAGCTCTCAAGGGTGAGGTCTGTTACACACAGGTTCATAAGTGGTGCTGGGCATAACAGCGTCATTCAGCCAGGCAGGGCTGTAGTTGGCATCAGGCCCAGGTCTCTGAGGTCAGACACCTGCTGACCCGTCGCTCGCTCGCCATGTATCAGATGACACTTCGAGCCCCTCAGGCTGCAGAGGGAAAGCTGAGTCTCTGAGTGGGAAGGTGGCCCAGCCTGCTGGACGCAACGCGGGGGAGGCAGTCTCCCCACCTGTGGTTTCGACTTCAGCGCCAGCCCCTGGGTTGTTCCACATTTGGATTAGGTCAGTGGTTCTCAACCTGTGGGTCGCAGCCCCTTTGGGATCAAATGAGCCTTTTGTGGGAGTAGCCTACGACCATCGGAAAACAGATCTTTACATTATGATTCATAACAGTAGCAAAATCACAGTTATAAAGTAGCAATGAAAATGATTTATGGTTGGGGGAGGAAGTAAACATGGGAAGGGCTGCAGCGTCAGGAAGGTTGAGAACCACTGGATGAGATCCTGGGTGGGCAATCAGGGCTTCATATCAATCGGACTGAAGGTTTTGAGCTTCTCAAGACCCCCTGAAAGTGGCACTGTGCTGGCTAATTTTATGTCAACTTGACACAAGCTAGATTGTCTGAAAGGAGGGAGCCCTGACTGAGACAATGCCTCCATGCCATCCAACTATAGGGCATTTTCTTAATTAGTGATTGATGGGGAACGCCCAGCCCATTGTGGGTGGGGCCATCTCTGGGCTGGTGGTCTTGGGTTCTATGAGAAAGCAGGCTGAACAAATCAGGAGGAGCAAGCCAGAGAGAGGCACCCTCCATGGCCTCTGCATCAGCTCCTGCCTCCAGGTCCCTGCCCTGCTGAGTTCCTGCCCTGACTTCCGTTGATGATGGACAGTGGTGTGGAAGTATAAGCTGAATTAACCCTTTCCTCCTCAAGTTGTTTTGATCGTGGTGTTCATCACAGCAACAGTGACCCTGACTAGGACAGATTGGTGCCAGTTTAGTGGGTGCTGCTGTGATGGAACTGAAGGTGTTTTGGGGAGGACTGTGGAAGGACATGGGGATGGAAAAGCCAGTGAGTGCTGAGAGCTCAGTGGAGGAGTGGCTGCTCCGTGGGGCCTGGGAGGAGGAGACTGCTGAGAACAGCGCAGCTGATGGAAACCTGTATGGTTTGAAAGAAAATGGCCCCCAAAGGAAGTGGCGCTCTTAGGAGGTGTGGCCTTGTTGGAGGAAGTGCGTCACTGTGGCAGTGGGCTTTGAGGTCTCTTTTGCTCAAGCGTCCCTCAGTGTGACACTCAGATCACGTCCTGTTGCCTGTAAGATGTAAGACTCTGTTCCTTTTCCAGCACCATGTCTGCCTGCATGCCTCTATGTCTCACCTAGATACATAGATGATAATATGTATCAGTTCTAGATGATAATGGACTGAACCTCTGAAACTGTATGTGAACCACCACAATTAAATGTTTTCCTTTATAAGAGTTGCCATGGTCATAGTGTCTCTTCACAGCAATGGAAACCCTAACTAAGACCTTATAAAGTTTCAGAGAGAAGTTTAAAGACAACTCTTTTGAGTTGAGATTCTGTGGTGTCTGATCGGATGGAACTGACGAACCAGCTGTGATTAACAAGAGACTAGAATCACTAAAATAAAACTTTTGCTTTTCTGGGATAATGGATGTGGGTCAGCCAGAGATAAGAAATTATTGGTGATCAAGAAGAGACCAGTATCACTGAGGTGAGGTCTTCTGGGAAGTGCGTCCTCGGGGTCAGCACACAGAAGCTGTGGTCCAGAGGCAGCCGAGGTTGGTAGTGCAAGAGTCACCCGGTGATGCTGGCTTTGAAGGCCTGAAGGGGTCATGGAGAGCAGCTGAGGCTTGGCACTGTGTGGCAGGGCTGGAGTCCCTGAAGAGAGACCAGGAGAGGCCAGTGGTGAAAGCACAGCCCAGCTGCAGCAGAGACCCCAGCATTTTGGAGATGCCAGTACCATGGGATGGCCACCAAGAACAGCAGCAGTGGAGTGGAACCAGCCAGAGCCTGGAAGACAAGCTGTGTGCTGCAGAGGGCGGAGCCGGAGAAGTGACCCGAGTCCTTTGGAGGAGCCCATGAGATGGTGAGTGAATCTCAGATACTACTGAACATTGAATTATTTATGTAGTTGGAGTTTGTTTTGGCTTTGCTCAGATTGTGGGTGGTTCTTTCCTCTTAAAGTGAGAAAATATTTAATTAAATATTTATTTTTTAGGTTAAAGATGCCCACAGTTGGGAGACTTTTTTAAAAAGACTTTGGATTTTAAAAGAGACTATTTTATCTTATTTATTTTTAACTAATTTATTTATTAAAAAGCCTATCCTTTCTCATTATACATACCAATCTCAGTTCCCACTCCCTCCCCTCCTCCCATTTCCTCCACCTCCCCCCAAGGCTGACTATTTTAAAGAGACTGAATTGTTAAGTGTTTGAGTTTTTAGAGAGTGTGGGACTTTTAAAATTGATATAAATGTGTGATCTTGGGGAAGAACAAGAAAGGAAAGGCTAGGGCTTAACAGTGATGTGTTTGTGTCAAGCTGACAAGGGGTCAATTGTGCTGGCTGGTTTTCTGTCAACACAAGCTGGAGTCATCCGAAAGGAAGGAACAGCACTGAGAAAATGCTTCCATAAGATCAGGCTATAAGGCATTTTCTTAATCAGTGATTGATGGGGGAGGGCCCAGCCCATTGTGAATGGGGCCATCCTTGGGTCCTGGGTTCTATAAGAAAGCAGGCTCAGCAAGCCATGGGAAGAAGCCAGAAAACAGCACCCTCCATGGCCTCTGCATCAGCCCCTGCCTCCAAGATCCTGCCCTGACTTCCTTCAATGGTGAACAGTGATGTGGAAGTTTAAGACAAATAAACTCCTCCCTAGGTTGTTTTGGTCATGGTGTCCCATCACAGCAATAGAAGCCCTGACTAAGACAGGCACAATCCCTGCTGGCAAGGGAGTTACCATCCGATTGGGAGGACAACACATATATAAAGGGCAACAAGAATCCAATGGTCGCATCAGGGATGCGCATGACTGACTCATCCACGGGGGGTCAGGACGTGGGTCTGTGGAAGAGCTGTGCTCTTATAATCTCTGTAGTAACGATGACAGAGATGACAACCCCTGGTGACTACTGCAGCTCAGCCCAGGACCACAGGCTGATCAGAGGGAAATGACAAGGCTCAGAGGAACAAAGCTGCCAGCCAGGTGGTGACAACACAAGCCCAGGCTCTGGGATCCAAGAGAGATCACTGTCCCTCAGCCCTGGCCTGCCTCAACCAACCTCTTGGAAGGGCATGGACTGGGAGCTGAGGGCTGAGTGAGACGTGGCCACACCCCATGAACTCAGAGCTAGGTAAGCAAATAGTGGTGCGACAGAGCTGTGGGCTCTGACTTCCCAAGGGAGCCCGAGAGGAGAGAGGGGTGATTGCTCAGCCTGCAGTGGCCACAGGGATGAGGAGGGGGCAGGAAGAGGGCATCTTGAATGTGGCATCTGGATGCTTTGTTTTTTAAGACAGAGTCTCAGTAGCCCACGCTAGCTTCAAGCTCAGTATGTAGCTAATGATGACCTTAAACTCCTGACTCTCTTGTCTCTACTTCCCAAATGCTGGAATAACAGGTGTTCGCCAGCATGCCTGGTTTATGTGCTGATGGGGCATGCCAGGCAGATACTCTCCCAGTTGAGCTACCAGCCCCTGGGTGAAGGAGGGCATGCTAGGCAGCAGAGGTCCCCCATGCAAACAGTCCAGCACACGGTGGTTCACATGAAGCTTGCAGTGTGTACTGGAGGATCTGGACCAAGCAAAAGTCAGGGGCCTGGGGGAGTCTGTGTGAGTGGTGGAGGAGGAGAGCAGGGTCACAGCCTCAGGAAGTTCTCTGGTGTAAAGAGGGATGGGAAGAGGTGAGGGCAATGGGTATTGAAGTCACAAACATTGGCAGGGACACTAGGGGAAACACACGGAGGTGTCACAGCTGCTAAAGGGGCCTCTCAGCTCTAGGGTTCCGATTGTCTGCCCTGTCCAGAGAGTGAATATATTGGCTTTTAGCACTTCTCTTGCCAGGGGCTGTTTGTCAATCAAACACTGTGTGTAATTAAAAAAAAAAAAAAAAGAGCCACCTGGCAGAATTTTTCACAGTCTAGAGGCTGGCCCTCGTCCCTCCAGATGCCAGTGGCTCCCTTCTTGTTGGCGTCTAGTAGTAGCCATTTATGGCCCCTGGGTCTTCCCTGTGCAGCAGAATGCCCACACTGCGTCTTGGGAGTCTTTTCACAGGATACCAGTCTCTGGGTTAGAACACACCCCAAACCTTATCTCACCTGAATACATCTACAAAGACTTGAGTTTTCTAATGAAACCACACCATAGGGCCCTGGGGGCCGGACCCTTCCAGTCCTTTTGGAGGGACGCAGTTTCTTCTCACCCTCCCGGCAGGGAAGTTTCCAGGTTGTTGCACCTTCAGCAGTCAGAGGAACCAGGGGACAACCACTGCTGGAGAAACCCCAAGTTCAGATACTTCTCCTCGTGACCTCAGACTGTTTTACCCAGAGCAGCAGCTGGAGTCCATGTGGCACTGGGGCACGGCAGGTCTCCTGGGCATGCCTCTCCCTGGGGCTGCACTCAGGACGAAGCGTGCTGATATCAGCACACGCCTGCCACCTTCCTTCCCAGCAGATCTCAACTGTCAGTGACTGTCACTCCTAGCTCTCGTCCCAGATTTTATTGGCAGTTTCGTTGTCACCCCCAAAATCTTTTTTTTCTCAGTTGGCATTTTCATCGGGCGAGGCTGGGTGAGAGGAGGAGGCAGAGATGGCTTTTGGGAACTGGCAGTGCTCCTGGCCTGGGGTCAACAGAGGAAGAGGACCCCACATGGCACCCCCTTACCCAAAAGCAAAGGAGAACAAAAGGCAGGGGGTGGGGTGTGCTTTGTGGAGCTTCAGACTCCACAGATTCCAAGCCCTCAGCCCTCCCAGTTGATATGTGGGAGGCAAGGTGACGGGGTGAGGACATGGGCCATGGCATCAGACCCACCCAGGGGTATTTCTCAGCTTGGTGCTGGGCACTTGAGGGCATATCTTGCTCCTGTGGTGCCTAAACATACCCATCTACCAAGTGGGAGCAACCGCTACTTTCACTGACTGTGGCCAAATCCAGGCCAAGCATTGTCATCCTGTTCAGGTCACCCCGACCCGGGAAGGCTGGTACCATCACATCGGTATCTTAGTGGTGGGGACCAGCAAACTAGGTCAGGTGACCAGAGAAGAGGCAACAACTGGATTTGAACTCGGACGTGAAATTCCTGGTCATAAGCCTGTCCTGTAGGGTCCACGGGAAGAGCAAAGGTAATAAAGTGTCAGCACACGGAGAAAACCATGCTGCTGTGGTGAGCAGGATGGGCCAGGCTCCGTGGTAGCCACTCGATGCCGAGGGCCCAGTGGAAATCACTGGGTTGTGTTACAGGATGGCACAGAGGCATCCTCGGGCATGAGATGGGCTTGGGGCTTGCTCCAGGGCTGAGGAGCCCCCTTAGGGGTTATCTCTCTTCGAAGTGGGACCCCACAGTGTCCTCTCCCTTGTCCCAGCAGGACTATGCCACTTCAAGGTGCTGCAGCTGTGCAATCAGAAAACAAGACCCAAAGCTGTGTCTGGTTCAGGGCTACCCAGGCAGTCGTGGGTGCTGAGTGCTTGAATTCTGCAATGGCTACTTACCGAGTCGCATTTCATGATCTGTACAGTGGAGGAATCAGAAATTCCGCTCATGGGGTCAAGAGGTCTCCCTGCATGGGGAGAAATTCAGGTGGTAATTCAGTATCTAGAAAATTCCTTACAGAGCTCAGACTCCAAACCCCTCTGTGGTGCGGATGAGGAAACAGAGGCCCTGGGATGAGGAGAAAGAAGAAACTCCTGCCCCAGCTTCTGGACTCCCGGCCCAGCATCATCCTCTGAGGCCTCTGCCACCTCCTCACCCTCCTCCCTGCACCTCTGACCCTTGTGGCTTCGGGAGCCTGAGCCCCAGGCCTGCAGCGAGGAGTGCCATTCTCCCTCTCCCTGGCACACTGAAGGTTTTGAAAGTTAAAGTGTTACCGTCGGCTTTGTTGTTGCCTAACTACGACAGACAAATTGAGAACGAGTTGTCAAAATGTCAACGCACAACAAATCAACATGCGAAACGAGTCCCGGCGCTCCGCGGTGTATAATTAAACAAAAAATCCCTTTTAGAAATTTCAGTGAACGCCGGTTCCACTTTATATTTGTCTGTGTGATTAATAAAGGCAGCTAATTTTCAGACTCCAGAACAGCTAGAAAATAGCTCCTAATTACATATTAGGTTCCTGGCGGCCCCCGCTGTGCTCTGCCGGCATTGGTGGGCCCAAGAATTTGGCAGAGCCTTAATTGCATTCTGAGCGTCATCTAATTTTAGTTAAATGTAATGTAATCAGCAGCAGATGTCTGAAATAAAATATGAATTATGAATATGATGAAATTTCATTCTTGAATAAAAAAGTAATTTGCTATTTAGTTCATTAACGTCTTCGAGGTTTATTAGAGCAGGTAGCAGGGCCCGGCCTGCTTATGGATGAACTGATATCTGGGACACCCCCACCCCAGACAGGACGCTTCATCTGGACACACCCAGTTGTGATGGGTGGGTATGGGACCCTGCGTTCACATCCCGGTGAGACAGAGTTTGGGGATAAGGGGAAAGCCTCGGGTGTCTCTTAGTCCTGTGACCCAGCCCCCACTCTCCCTTCTGAGATGGGTACTATAGAAGGCTACCTCCAAGTGACACCACATGGGGCTTGGTGACAATGTGGAGCCGGGATCAGTGTCTCCATCTCTGACTGAGGGTCCAGGCTCTGGCTCTTACCGAGGGCTGTGTGATTGTGAGCCAGGACCTCGGTTTCCCTTTCTATAAAATGGGATCATCAAAGCATCTACTGGGCACTCCACATGCACCCAGCAATGAGCAAAGCCTGGTGCCGCCTGCTCTTGGTGAAACATTGCTATAAAATACCTGCTTTCTTTGTGGGGCAGTCTGTGACCCAGGGATCGAATATTCTGTATTATCTTTCACCCATGGCGCAGAGACACAAAGCAACCTACCTACAGACACACAGCTAGACATTGTCAAAATTGGGATTTGATTCCCGTACAGTTCACCGCAGTGCTTCCTGCCACATTCAGAGTTGACCCCACATTCCGAGGGTACCCCAGGATCTGTTCCCACTACATTCCAAGGGGTACCCCAGGATCTGTTCCCGCTATATTCCAAGGGTACCCCAGGAGCCGTTCCTGCCACATTCCGAGGGTACCCCAGGATCTGTTCCCGCTACATTCCGAGGGTACCCCAGGAGCCTTTCCTGCCACATTCCGAGGGGACTCCAGGAGCTAAGCTGATAGGGGTGCTGGGCTAAAGATTCCAGACAGGCTCATCTGGGTGAGGCAGAGTAAGTAACAGATCCAGATCGGCGGGAAGCTAGGGCAAAGGGTGGAGTCTGCCTCCTGACGCTGCCCTGGGCAGGTTGGGAGACACAGCTGCCTCTCTCTCCTCTGTTCACACCAACCAATAATTCCCTGCAATTATCTGGAAGAGATTAATTAGCAAAGTGCACCATATTGACTCCAGGTTGGCCTCAGAGATCGATAACTTGGGAGAGTCTCCAGGGGGGCAGGAGAAAGAAGCAGAATTGGAAATGGGGGAGGCGGCTCCACTCCGGACTGCTAAGCCTCTGTCTGAGACCCCTGGCTTCGCCTGGCTGCTGGGTAGCTCTAAGCACATCTCTTGCCTCAGTTTCCTCATATATAAAAATGGGTCATTAGCTCTAAGCATCTTCAGTCCCCTCATGCCCTATTCACAAGCCTCACCCAGGGAAACCTGAATTCCTGCCAAGAGGACTCTGTGAATGGTTAATGTGGTTGGTTGGAGACAGGATCTGACTACAGCCTAGGCAGTCTTTAAATGATAAAACCCGTCCTTCTGTATTCCCCAGCGTTCTGACAGAGCATAAAAGGTACTCAGGTGTCACCATTATGGAAGAAGCTGAAGCCAGGTCTGATGGGGCAGAAATGGAGCTGCCAAAGCTAGGACGATCTAGAGTCACCAGGGTGGTGGTGCCACCGAGCTGCAATCTCAAAGGGCACATCTGCCAGGGATACTACATTGAGACCCTGAATGTGGCATTGTGGGACAGGGATACCCAAACCCCCTAGCCTCCCATCAGATAGCCTGCCTGGATGACAGAGGGTCCGGGAGTGCCCTGGAGCCACCGCGAAGGTCAACTCCCTGGGGTCCAGAGCTGACCAGGAGGTGGGGTGGTGACAGCGGCACACGTGTGTAGTCTCAGTACTCCATGCTGGCAGGAGGATCGTGAGCTCAAGGGTAGCCTGAACTAATAGTAAGACCCTGCCTCAAAAAACAAAACCTAAAGTAAGCAGGAAAAAAAAACCACATAACTCGTGTTGGCAAGAATGGAGGCATTCTGTGGGTGAGGCTTCCGAGTGGGAGTGGGCTCCAGTGCCTAAGCAGGTCCAGGCCTCACTCAGCTGATCCTTGGGTCTCTCAACCAGGTCCTCCAGTAATAACTCTCAATTTGTTGCTCCCACCCCAGGCGGAGTAGCCCTGGCTCTGAGATTAAACCAGGCTACCCCAGTAACCTACTGAGCACAACAGGTCTGTGCAAAGTACCAACTCTGCCTGCCCTTCCTCCTTCTCAGCCTCTGTCACATTGTCCCATTCATCTGACAGTCCTCCCATATTCAAGGACTAAACTGCAGGGAAATTGAGGGCCATTTGTCCAACTGTGAAAATGATCTGATCATCTTTGGGCTGGAAGGAGGCAGGAGCTGTGAGACAAACCTGAACCCTGGGCCTGTGAGGTCGCCAGTATCCTGAAGCTTTAGCTATGAAGTATTTGTGGGATGGGGGTTCGGGTGCCTGCCAGCTGCTCCCAGCAGATAAAGAGTATTCTGCTATGTTTGCAGCCCGGGACCCAGGGAGCTACCCTCAGGACGGGGTGTTGGTGTGTAAGACCCCCGTGAGCAAGGCCACAGCACACAAGCAGTGCTCAGTCCAGGTCATGGGGAGGGCACAGAGGGATCTAAGAAGGTGGACTTCATGAGTTCCCTGCCCCTCATCTCTCCTCCCAGGACCACTCCATCTAACTGTACACTCCCACCAGACCCAGAGGGTGCCTCCCGGCCGCCCCTTGGTCACTACTAGACCCGGGTCAGCTGCCTGTCCCTCCTCTATTCATCAAGGGCATGACAGCCGAAATTCATTTGAAGATGAAGAAAGTGCCCACTAATCCGTTCTGCGAGACATTGATAGACTCGCTGCTTGGGGAAGCTCGCACAGCAGTAATGAAATTAGGCTAAAACTGCTGGCGGATCGCAGGTAATTGCCCTTGTCTGTCACGAGGAATAACATCTCCCAAATCCAACACAATGATTGTTCCACTTGCAGGGATTTCTGTTTTAAAAGAATAAAAGAAAAACCAGGGAGGTGAGGCCCATGCAGGGGCTGGAGGAGCCACTGCCTGGACAGCTGCCTGGGATGAGATGAACACCTGGCTGCTAACCATTGCACCACCCAGCCTGAGCTGGAGGTACCCAGAGGAGGGAGGAGACTTGGTGACAGTACCCAGAGAGTCTTCCTGGGGCTCCACCCCTATCTAAGCCTTGATTTCCCCTAGGATTCTGCCCTACCCCTACCAGTGGTGGCCTTGTATAGAAAATGGGGAGCAGAGAAGTCTTGGGGGTCAGAGCTGCATATTTGACAATCTGGGTTTTGACAAGACAGACTCTGAATGTGGGGACTGTGGGGCTTGTGCGGGAGTGACATTCGCTTGTTATTGAGACATCACTTCTCCATATTATTGAAGGGACCCTGTGTGTGTTGGGAGGCGGTGACTTATGTCTCCCCAAGTCTTGCCCTGGAGAGCATGTAGGAACCATGTCTCCCAGGCTGTGGGCGTGAGAAGTATCTGGCTGTGTTCTATAGCACATGTGTCCTGCAGTGTTTGCTGACAGTAGACATTGAATGTCAGAATGAGAGCCTTTCACGGGTTAGCTAAAGTGCAGGTATGATGTCAGTGGCATTGGATGATGTCAGGGAACATCTGAATGTCAGCATCAGGCTGTGCTCTGTCTGATGCCTGTGGCCCAGAAAGCTTGCGTGTACCCAAATAGGAAGTGAGAAAGTCAACATCACAGGCTGCTACAGCAGAATTCAGAGGCTAAAAGAGTCCTTCTCCTCCTCCTCCTTCTTCCCCTTCCTCTTCCTCCTCCTCTTCCTCCCCTTCTCCTTTTTAACATACAATACGAATGCTTTATTAGCCAGTTGTAGGCTCATGGGCCAAATGGTGGCTATCCAGGACCAAGCAGGAAGTTCAGCACAGCCTCTGAGCCTCCCTTTCTGACTCTAACACGGCGAACACATCACCCTCTCAGATGGGGCCTTTCACAATGTGGATGATGGCTTGGCTGGTGTGGTCCATGAATTCCATCGCACCGTGTGCACTATCCCTGCAAACCAGTCCTACCCAGCACTTTGGTTACCCTGGCCAGCTTAACGGGTTGGCCTGGGGTGCTGTGGTGCATGGCTCAGAGCAGAGACTCCATGAGCTTCTGGCCTGCTCACCAAGGGACCATTAGTGTCATGAATCAGCCCTGTCATGTGTGGGGTCTCCACTCCTTTCCATCAACAGGAGCCTGTTGGGGGCTTAGTGTACCCCCCAAACAGGGTCTGGCTAGGGGACCAGGCTCAAGAAAGATAACAGAGTGAACTCACTGGCAGTTCATATCAGGGAAATGAGAATCCCATTGGTGGAAGACTTGGGCAAGCAGTTGCCTTCTGGAACGGCGTCTCAAAGAAATGGAGGTATTTTTATTAGCAGTCTCAGCTAGTACTAGGTCTAGGGTTGGAGACATTTTTCCTGAAGTGGAACAGAAACTCAGGTAACATCAGACAATGATATGGCTTCTGATGAGGTAGGGGCAATTTATGAAGGTCCCTTCATCCATCTACATTTATTCACACCCCAACTGCCTGGAAGGATCAGGCTGGCTGAGTGACTCTCAAAGTGAATCCTTACACCTCTGGGGGCCCAGTTCCCTCTGTGTATCTGTGAGGTACAACTACTTTTGTAATATTGCAGAGACATTATTTGTCTTTCCTGTTACGTTTGATGTTTGAGTTGGTGATGGAAAAGTGATTGACAAACAATGTAGCCGGCCTCAGAAAGTCGGGTAGTGGACCACGAAGCATTTGGAGATCAAGAGACATATGAGTTGAGAGTTTGGAGCCAGCCTGGACTACATAGCAAAAACCTGTCTCAGTGGGAAAATCCTGCTGGCCTGATAGTGTGAGCTGAGGAACAGAGAAGTTACAAGATTCATGTCTTTCACCCTGGTTGTGCTGGCTAGTTTTATGTCAACTTGACACAAGCTAGCGTCATCTGAGAGGAAGGAACCTCCATTGAGAAAATGCCTCAATAATATCCAACTGTAGGGCATTTTCTTAATCAGTGATTGAGGGGGAGGCCCAGCCACTGTAGGTGGGGCCATTCATGGGCTGGTGGTCCTGGGTTCTATAAGAAAGCAGGCTGAGCAAGCCATGGTAAGCAAGCCAGTAAGCAGCACCCCTCCATGGCCTCTGCATCAGCTCCTGCCTCCAGGTTCCTGCCCTGCTTGAGTTCCTGTCCTGACTTCCTTAATGATGGATTATGATGTGAAAGTGTAAGCTAATAAATCCTTTCCTCCCCAACTTGCTTTTTGATCGTGGTGTTTCATCACAGCAATAGAAACCCTGACTAAGACACTAGTTGCTTAAGGAGGCCCTTGGTGAGAAGTGACCAGTTATTCGTTTTAAAAATTGAAGCTTCTCAGTGAACAGCTTTCAAATAATCCCTTGTGGGGAAACAGAAATTCTACTCTGCTGGAGAAAAGGGGTGTGTTGTTGAGGTGCCCCAGCCACGGTTCCTTTCTGCCTGAGACACCATTGCCACTGAGAACAGCAAACGACCTAGCCCTTCACGGCTGAAGTTATTTTCCCCCCAAAATGAATGAAGTTGCCAGTGACAGCATTGGACTTGCATGCCAAATCAGAATCTTGGAGAACTTGTATCTGCCATGGTGAGTCTAGCATTCCTGCTCACTTTCCTACAGATACAGTCAATGCAGCTTCTCAAAACTGTTATAGTGTGGCCTAGGAGGACAGCTCAGTGGGAAAAGCACTTGTCACCAGGCACTTGGGAGACAGAGGTAGATGGATCTCTGTGAGTTCAAGGCCACCCTGGGCTACAGAAGATTGAATCTGTCTAAGAGAGAAACAGAGCTCACACAAAGTTGTTCCCAGCACTTGAGATCTCATGCCTTTAATCCCAACACTAGCGAGGCAGAGACAGGAGTGAGATGACTGGACGGAGAGAGGAATATAAGGCAGGAGACAAGAACTTGGGGCATTTAGTCTGAGAACTTGTAGAGACAGAATAGCCCATTCTGTCTGAGAATTCATGGAGACAGGATCTTGCCCACTTCGGTCTGAGGATTCAGTAGAGGTAATAACTTTCTCTAGTGGCTGGCTCCTTTACTTCTCTGATCTTTCAGCATTTACCCCCATATTCGACTCTGGGATTCTATTATTAAGATCGATTAGAATTCGTGCTACGCCTTGTGAAATATATCAACGCATGGGAGAGCCATAGGCTTCAGTAAACAGTGTTTTCCCAATGGCCAATGTCATTCCGTTCTATATGCAAAACAGATCCAAGGGTTTGAATTGAGCAAGTGGCAGGGGCGAGAAATGTGGCTGCAGATGGCACCAGCCATTAAAAAGCGACAATTTGTGGTGTCTGGATTTAGCATCATAGAACCTGATGTCCTCTTCAGGCTACACACCTGGCTATGGCCTGGTCTCTTCCACACCCCAGTCAAATCAGTGTCTCTTAGCTCCAATGAACAGCGGCTCCAAGAGTCCAGCTGCATTCCTTCAAACCAGTCACTAAAGAGAGAGGCAAAGAGTGAACCTGTGAATGACCCCATATCACAGGGACAGAGACTGGGCTGGGCCTCGGTTCAGACTCTCATAGAATCAGACGGGTGGTTATGTCTCCTACCCAGACATCTGGAGGCAGGTTGTTTGGCAAGCACAAAGCCATTCCCTGACCTCTTTGGCCCTGGGAGGATGGGGGCCAGATCTGGACAAGGAGCAGTCTCTGGGCCTAGTGGGAGATGACCAAGGTGGTGGGCAGTAATGGATTTCAGGGCAAGTGGGTGGCGGCCGGGTGAAAGAGTTCGCCGGCCCCGGTCCCATAATGCCTCCCGCACCAGGTCTGGCACGGGTAATTTACTGCCACCGACAATAACGTATTTCACTTCCCGTCGCCCCGGTGGAGATTAGTTGTGTTTGAAAGTGGCTGAGTACACAGTCAATTCTGCTTAAACGTTTACACTCAGCCGAGCACAGATAATGCCCCCTCTGAACATGTGTCCAGCCTCCCGCAGCTCGGGGTGGGGCTGGCAGAGCGGGTAGGGGAGTCCCCACCCCAGGAAGAGGCTGCAGCTGCTACCAGTAGACACACAGGCAGTGTGGAGGGGAGGGACTCAGAACCTGGAAGCCATGCGGGGAGCTATGGCCTCTTATCCTTTAGATTGTATTTTGAAAATGGCTTGACAGACATTTCCCTGAGACTGGCTCTGGGTATCTGTGCCATCTTTGGATGCAGGGAGAGTTAAAAGCTAAGGTTATTTGTTTTCAAGATGTATTTTATTTTTAATACCCCCTCCCGTGTGTGTGTGTGTGTGTGTGTGTGTGTGTGTGTGTGTGTGTGTGTGTGTGTGTGTGTGAGCGAGAGGGCATATGTGCTCCTGCAGGTGCCTTCAGAGGCCAGAGTTGCAGGAGCCCCTAGAGCTGGGGTTACAGGTGGTTGTACTCTTAACCGCTGAGCCAGATCTTCAGTCCTGTTTTTCATTTCTTTCCTTTTCTTTTCTTTTCCTTTCTTTTCTTTTGGAGAGAAAGTCTTGAGACAAGGTCTCTCTGTGTAGCCTCAGCTGTCCTAGAACTCACTCTGTAGACCAGGCTGGCCTCGAACCCACAGAGATCCACCTGTCTCTGCCTGCTGAGTGCTGGGATTAAAGACTGCGCCACCCCCACCCCGCTGTTTTTCTTTAATGAGACAAGGACTTGCTGCATGGCTCAGGCTTGCCTTGAACTCAGAATCTCCCCCTTCACCCGCTAAGTACAGAATTTATGGGTGAGCAGCATCATGCCTTCCTCTGTGGTTGTGTTTGATGTGAGATTCCCAGGAGACAGATTTTATTTCCAGCCTTCAGAAGAAAGGGACTGAAGAATCTGAGAGGTTGAGGAACTTTTCCAAGGTAACACAGCTGGTCCCAGATGGAGCCAGAATTTGAACCTAGGTTTGACAAGGTTACCAAGTCTCAGGTGATTCCTGGTGACTTTGGCTCTGCAGCCTTGTGCCCTGGACTGAGCTGGGTCATCAGCTCAATTCAGCCATGGCCCCTGGGTTCCTAGACAAACTCTAAACCTACACCCCCAGGCACCCATGTTCAGTGACTCACTGGCTCACATCACGGGTTCCACAGCAGGGCCAGGATGCTGAAGTCTTTGGCCTGGACTTTCTCTTGCCCCGACCAGTGGGGCGGAGTGGCTGGAGGTTGCAATGTCCCAGTCTTTCTTCTCCAGCCTGCCCTTGACATTCAGAGGCGAAGGAGCAGGGTGTACTCAGACACCTACCTCCGGACCCCCACGCCTCCCAGCACTGGCAGTGCCTGAGACTGGAAAGGCTTGACTGATGCACACTCATGGGGACCCCAGGCTACCAGGGTCCATGCTCACCCCACAAAGAACCACTCTTGGGCCCACTTGCTGCATCTAGAGCAGACCTGTTCCTGGGAGGAGACACCTAGGGTGGGCTTCAAGAAGGACCCTCCGGACCTTGAAAATAGGCTTGGGTGGCCAGAGAACAGGTTTCTAAATCCCCACCTCTTGAGTGTGGTCAATACTGTGCAGGCCTCTGGGCCCCTCTGAGCCTCCACCTGTAGGAAGGGGTTCACAGAGCCTCCAAGACAAATACAGCCCTGGTACAAAGCCCTGGGCCACCTCCCTCAGAGGACTCCCCTCTGTGTTATTCCCCCAAGGACTTCCTGGGCTTGGAGACCTTGCCAGTCTCTACATCCAGAACCTACTGTGGAAACCCAGAGGTCTCTCACAGCTGTAGGATGAGTGAAGGGCCCGCTGCCCATTGGGCACACATACCATGCCCACCTGCGCTAGGCTCACATGCGTGTCACCCCACTGAAGCCTTCAGGATCCTCACGGCAGTCACTCCTGCTTCCTCTCTTGAGAGAACACAAAGGCCCAGCAGAGAAGAGACCCAAGAAGACACATCCAAAGGAGGACCCACCGGAATCCAGCCCACATCTGGAGTCCCATGGAAGGGCCCAGACCTCAACTCTGACCCATGGACTGAGAGGGCATGTGTATGACCTTGTGCATGGATGTGTAGGTGGGGTATCTTACACTATGTGGGATAGCATGCCCATGGATGCTACAGGACAGTGTCTACACAGCATCTACATCCAGAGGACACTGGCAGATGACCCTGTTGACTATGTGACACAGTGTGCCATTGTCTCTTGACCACAGAGAGCAGATAGAACAGTTTGGCTGCGTGTGGGCTACAGAAACAACCAGTGTCCTTCAGATACATTTATTTCACCTGGTACAGGACTCTCTCTGTGATATCTGCAAGGGACTATCCAGGTCTACACACAGGAACTCTTGTAGGATGCTGTATGTTGGGATGTGTGACATGTTCCCCATGAACTACGCAGTCAATGTCACTCTTTAATCAGGGTCTGCTGGTGAGTGGTGCGTGTGCAAGTGTGAGTGTCGCCATGTTTCTATAACGGGTACCATTTGCTAGTCTTCAAGATACCATAAGGATGACCCCTGCATGTCTGTGTAACAATCTGTTTCCATGACATCCTTGCGACTTCTGTGTGTGGGTGTGGGTGGCACCATTTATCAGTCTCTGTGACATCTGGTGACCCATAGGCTTCTCTGTCTCTGTGACCCTGTCTGGGTGGCCTGTGAATGGCTTTGTAACACTGTTGCTATGTACTCCTGATACCATCCAGTGACCTTATGTGCCTAAGTGGAACTCTTCCTTTGTGGATCCCAGGCTAGACCTTGAGTTCTCACGGAGGCTAGTGACCACTGCCCATCCCCCTTGAATCTCTATCCAGGTTCCTAGATTGTCCTCAAGAGAGACGGTCACCATAGAGATTACATGCCTAGAGACCGCTGCAGGGTGGCCACTCTGGGCAGGTGACCCTGACATCTCTTTCCTACTCTCTCCCTGCAGGACAATGTTAGGGTCCTTTTTCCTCGCCTGGACCCTTCCCTGCCACTCCTAACCCTGACGTCTCTCTGGGACCCCTCAGTCCTCCATGTGGCCCTTCACTGCATTCCTGCACTGGGTAGGTCCAGCACTGGGGTTCCATTCCAGCCCAGCTAGGCTCATGCCCCAAACAAGCCACCTTCAGCTCAGGGTCCCACCCCAGGGTGCCCATACGAGGAACCCAGTGTCTTAAACTGTGGGTTGTGGGCTGTGAGCCAATACAGAGCTATGTATGGATGTGGGGGTACTGGAGATTTAGCAATGGTAAGAGGGTTTTGAACACACGATACCAAAATCCTAGTTCAGAGTCAAATGCATAATGAATCCTAGGTGCTCCTGGCAGCCCTTGCAATGTATGATGTCACAGTCTTGGTTCTGAGCACGAGACTTGTACCCTCAGCGCTGCGCATGCCCTCACACCATCCAACCCAAGGACTGCTGCCTGGAGCACCTCAGGACTAGGAACTGCTCCATAAGCGGAGCGCTGACTGCGCAGGCATGAGAACCTGAGCCTGAATCCCCAGCAATCACCAAGAGAGCTGGAGACGGCTTGTGCTCGCAGTCCCAGCATGGGGAAGTGGAGACAGAGGAGCTCAGGGGCTCGCCCCAGGTTCAATGAGAGACCCTGGCTAAATAACAGCAACAACAACAGGAAGGGAGGGGCTGGAGAGATGGCTTTCTGCCAAGCCTGATGACCAGAGTACAGTCCTTGGGATTCTCTCAGCGGAAGGAGAGAACCGACTGCATCAGGTTGTCCTCTGACTTCCACGTGTGTGCTGCAGGATGCGTGCTCACGCACACACACAATATAAATGAAAAAGGCTGTATTTTAAAAGTGAGGGCTAGTCATGGTGCTGCACACTTTAACCCTGGCGCTTGGGAGGTAGGGAGGCAAGTGGATTTCTATTAGTTTGGGGCCAGCCTGGTCTACTTAGCAAATTTCACACCAGCTGGGGCTTCATTTTGTGAGATCTTCTCTCAAACAAACAAAGCAAAAAGATGGAGAGTGATAGAGGAAAACACTTCACATCATCCTCCATCTTACACACACACATACAGCCTCCATCCTACACACACACACACACACACACACACACATCAGCCTCCATCCTACACACACACGCATCAGCCTCCATCCTACACACACATCATCCTCCATCCTACACACACATCATCCTCCATCCTACACACACATCATCCTCCATCCTACACACGCACACACATCAGCCTCCATCCTACACACACATCATCCTCCACCTCCATCCTCCACACACACACACACACACACACACACATCATCCTCCATCCTACACACACACA